>OW203735.1:14418961-15018961 GCA_934045075.1 Yponomeuta sedellus
AAACTAAACATAAGTTTGGAAATATTCTAGGAAATACTACGGAAAATGAAGAAAGTTGGTTGAGTATGCAAATTATTTGAATGAATATTGCTGGAATATCCAATGGTATCATTCAGTGTCAGGACTTTTAAATGCGTCATCTCAGTCTGAACTTCTTTACGACTGAAATTTTACAATGTCCCTAAGCTGTAATAGAAAAGCTTTCCGGCTTCAACTGGCCTCCCGGGCCACACTTTGAAACAGTTGTAAAAGAAAAACAATAAAGATAGACCGTGTAAAACATTTCAAATTTTCTGATCCTCTTTTTCTGTTCCACTGCATCTGAACCACAAAAAATAAGCATCGAAATGAAATCGCAGAAAAATTAAATAATCTTTGCTTGCAACCATTAGCAATCATAAGTGGTTTCATATATTCGAGGGTTGATACCCTTTCATATGTACACACTGCTGGGGCACGGGTCTCTTCCTGCATCGCAGGAAGGTTAGTCCATACTCCACCACGGAAGCCAAGTCCGGGTTGGTAGAGGATTGTAAGACAGTGGCGGGCCTTACTGACAAAAGTTAACAAGCCGCCCAAAGCTTCTGAGACGGCTTAACGACAGCCATTATATGACAGCCGGCACCAACGGCTTAACGTGCCATGCAAAGCACGGAAGCGCCATGTTTGTGATGTTCTTGCCTACCCGTTCTTGCTTATAAAGAGTATCCTATTTTGGAACCAGGATAAGGTGGAAGTTATTAAAACTAAGAAAGTGAATTTTGAAATTATCAATTGTCAGGTAACGGTTTGTGCAGAAAAAATGTTAATATACGTTCCATAGCGCAACTATTTTCCTTTTTTGTGACAGTTTACGTCGTTACGACAAAAGCTTAAAACAAAATTGTCTAAGGTCACATAAAATACTTTCGTTCCCAAAAAACATTTCGTTGCTTTTACGCGCGACTTTTGATATGAATATTTGCCCCGAAACTTTTGCAATTTCCGAGGAAAATAATCTCATACCAACAAACTTAATATAAACATAAGAAGCCCGACAACCCTTAAGTTATTCAGCCTAACCTTAAGGGTTCTCACATATTTGTTTTTTGTTTCCTTAGGGCTTTGACTAACAGCCAGTAAACAAAGCGTCACGGATATCAATCAAACTGTATCACCGATACGATGCCTAAACATTCAGTCAACACCACATTAAAACCTTTACATTTTCCTTCAATACGACCTGTAATGTATCTAAGTACCAGCGCACAGATGATTATCCAGTTTACCCTAAAAATACAGAACTGCGTCAATTCATCAAACAACTTTTATTTCAACCCTTACATCCCCACTGCTGGGGCACGGGTCTCTTCCTGCATCGCGGGAAGGTTAGGCCGTACTCCACCACGGGGGCCAAGTTCGGGTTGGTGGACGATTGTAAGGCAGTTGCGGGCCTTACTGTCAGATGTTATCAAAGCACTCATAAGGCCCCTGACATTACTTAACGACTGCCTTTTTGTGCTTTAAGGCAAAGCACGGAAGCGTTCGGAAAGAATGCCACTAGCGGTAGTTACGGGACGGTCACCCATCCAGCATCTGACCGCGCCTGTTGTTGCTTAACTCAAGTCATTGATTCCATAGGCTGTCCCTCAGAGAGAGAGGGACAGCCTGTGCCAGACATAACCTCACGCCTGTATCCCAGATGACCTTCGCTTCATCAACGTTCATAAGTCCTTGCATGCACGCACGCCGATTCCGGGTACTTTCTATCTTCCCCTTTGCTAAAACATCCACTATTTGGTCGATTTATGCCTGGGACGTCCCTTACCAGCCCTTCCATTCACATTCGCAATATATATTTGTTTCGTCAATCTTTCTTCCCTCATCCTCTCCACATCCTCTTTCAGTCCACAACGTTCTCCAATCAGATTATTGCGTATCCTGTCATTCAAAGTAACACTACACATACTTCTCAAGGACCTTATGTCTACTGCATTAATTCTACTTTCTTGCTTATTTTGCCACACCCAAGTCTCGCTACCGTACATAAGTGTTGGGACCAGCACACCATTATGATGAGATGTTTCGGCTGCACACAATGGAGTTCAAGGCACCTTTTACACAATTTCCCGCTTTAACTCTTCTTTCTATATCACCGACACACTTTCCATGCCTCGTAAACAGGCTCCCCAAATAGACAAGTTCTTTTACTTGTTCCACTCTCCCAAAGAGAGAGTATGGGCTTAATTACCACGCATGCGCTGTGGTATTTGATCACTTCAGTCACTTCAGTCGGTTTTTAAATCACTGTCACTCAAATGTTTCTTTTACTTTATTCAAATATGCATTTAGTATTTTTTGTCTGTGATGTGTCATGGTGACGATTGTTTTTTTCAAAAATTCACCAAATCTGCATTTTTTGCCTTATTGGAGTCGGCTTAATTTTCAGCAAAACATGTTTTACTTTAAAAACCTATTAGAGGCTAAACATTCCACCCATGCCGGGACTTCAACCCGCTATCTCTGGCTAACCGTGGCTGTACGTAACAGCGAGAGTATTGTAAAGAGGTTCAAAATTTCACTGATGCCGGTGAGTCGCCCCTTAGGTCAGTTAGTAGAGCGCTGGCATGGTTAGCCAGAGGTCGCGGGTTCGAATCCAAGCATGGGTGCAGTTTTTAGGCTCTAAATAGGTTTTTAATTTGTCCTTTGCACGGGTTTTACTTCTTACTTTGGAAGTGCATGTCGCAGAAGTTTAGGTGAAACCTATTTCCTATATTTTGTACCAACCCTAAAAGCTTTTTCGTATGTATGAGTTTTACAATATCTCACATTCCATTTGGGGTATCCAGTAATAGCCTTGGGTCCGCGAATGTTTCGAATATTTCGCGTAACTTCCACTTTATCAGTCTAGACACTTAATAAAATCGGTTTATTGGCTCCCTTCGATAAATTGACCTCAATATCGCTTTATCCGTTAAGTACTTCAAGAAATTCTTGGCACAACTAAACTTAACGTAAACTGGCAAAAAAATAACGTTTTTTTGGGTGTATACTGGGCTACGATTTCCTATACAACATTTACAATAAAATAGTATGTTTTCAATAATTTTCCTAAAATCTACCCATCTACAGACAGCTTATGAAAAACACCTTTGCAGTGAAATTCGCCCCAAATGAACAAGAATAATTCGTTATGCAGAATTATTTGCTGTGACCTTAATTAGGTCATATAGTGGTGTGGCCCGATAATCAGTTCACTTAATAAGAACTAGGCTAATTAATTACTATTATTATGTAAAAAAGTTGTGGAAAATACCCTGTCGGCCGCTTTGGCAACTAAATTCCGGAACCAGTTGTGAAAAAGGACTTTTTCTTCTTTTTTGGAAACTCGTTGCGATAACAAAAGATAGTGCCGGCCCGGGTACTGCAATGGCACGAGTCAAGCGTTTTGTGACGCTATAATGTCAAACTTTGACAATTAATGTACTATAAAGTCGCGACTTTTAACATTTAAACGCGTGACTACCATCGTCGTACTACCCAGGTAGGTTGTGTAATGACGAACTTTTACAGTAAGGATAAATAATAAAATAACGTGGTTGTTTTGGATTCCCTCTACACTACAACTCTAGAACTTGCTACAAGTATAAAGTAATCATAGGGCCATATAAAGTAACATAGTTTGTAAAAAACGGTCTCCGTCTATGTGTTAATAATCCTAAGTGTGTATCTCAGTAGTCCTAGTAATAATCGTAACTAATAACACGGGGTATCTTAGCTTATGTTTAGGACCGGAACTAATTCGATAGAAAAAAAATTGCAAACAAAACGCAGTTGATACGTCACCTATATAGCCTCAAGATGTCGACAATATAGGCGATAGTGAGGAAGGTACATCGAATAACCAATAGTATAAGCACAAAATAAAAAAACAGATATCAGATCAAAAATTCCACCCACACAGAATTGGCCCAATAAAATATATTGCGCGCCCAAACTTACGAAACTTCTCTAAAACATTTTAAAATATGTTGAAAAACTACTGCGAGCGGTACACTGTTTCAGATACCATCGCAACTTGATGACAAACGTCTGAGTCTACTGTATTTATGTGGGTCCTAACAAATTTATGTCAAAGCGCCCCGATGATATTGATTACGCTCGAACTCTCTTAAAAAGGACGGTGAGAATTTAATGTGATTGATTGGATGAGATTCATCAGGGATTCCGTATTATTGGTATTATCCATATGCAACGCCACATTTTATGCTGCTTAGAATGTTATGGTGCTCCCACACTGCCGTTAGAAAATGTTTTTAAACATTTTTTAACATAAAAACATTTACTAACAAATGTTGTCAATTGTTACATTTTGTTAGGAACTGTTACATGTTATAAGTGCTTCTACACTAATAGAAAATGTTTACTAATGTTAAAAACCTATTTAGAGGCTAAAAATTCCACCCATGCCGGGATTCGAACCCGCGACCTCTGGCTATCCGTGCCAATGTTTACTAATGTTTACTAACATTTTATAACATTTAAATCTGGTGTTGGCTCGCAGTTTGGTTAGCGTTCTGAGGGCATCTACACGAAAATGGAAGAGGATTTGCTCATTGTAATAACTTTCATTTTAACCCTTTAAAAAAGGTTTACAAAAAATAGGTACCTAACACATGTTTAATGCAATGCAACGCAAAATAAATCTGCAAACCCGTCAACATATCAAAAGCTTGCGGAAAATCTATCGCAGACAAACTTCGATCGTCGACGAATACTCCACACACTGAAAAACGAGAAAAAAAACGAACAGAAAATTTGCCTAATAAGCGCAGAAAAATACAACGCCACTTCTAAAATAGCTTGCAAAACCTTCGGAGAAAACTATGAGATGTGTCATTATCTCCTGCCAAACAGGGGAATAAGGCAACTTTTCCACGGTATAGAGTCGAAGCTAGTTGGATTTACGAAACAGGACTACTGCGTTGTCCTTATAGGCCAAGAGGATTTCACTCATGCGGAAAACAAAAGAAAAAATTATGAAAAAACGTTGAAAAATATTGTCTCTACTTCAAAAAAATCCATTATTCGTATAAAAAACTAACATCGAATAATGTGACGAAAACTATGTGGCAAGTAATAAAAGAGCGTTATAAGAAAAACACAGATAAACCTAAAAAAAGACATCCAACTAATTATCAATAAAAAGCCCATCGATTACCCCTTAGCCATTGCCAATCACTTTAATTATTTCTTCAGCACAGTTGGCGCCCCATCGAAGGATAAATCTAAGCCACAAGGCCGCCCAGTATACTGTACCTCGGAAAATTCAATATTTATTAACCCTACTGATCCAGTAGAAGTGTCCAATATAATTAAAAAAATAAAATCTAAACGCAGTTTTAGATTCTATGAAATCCCGCCGGTACTTGTAAAAGAATGTGCCCCAGAACTTGCCGCACCCTTGTCATTTCTCATAAACCAGTCGATTTCAGAGGGAATATTTCCAGACTTATTAAAAAGAACAATAGTAAAGCCACTTCATAAAAAAGATAACCGTTTTGATAACAATAATTATCGCCCGGTAGCTTTGCTACCCACTTTTGCAAAAGTGTACGAATCCGCAATGTACCAGCGAGTTAACCATTTCTGTGAAAAGTACAAAATTTTTCACGACAGCCAATACGGGTTTCGAAAAGGACGGTCTACATTTCTGGCTGTATTTAAGTACATAAATAGCGTTCTAAACATCATAAATAATAAGGAACATGCAATAGGCATACTGTTAGATATGTCAAAAGCTTACGATAGAGTGCTTCATGACATCCTTCTCAAAAAGCTACATGGAATTGGAGTTCGGGGTATTACCCAGCGTTGGTTCACTTCTTACCTCGCAAACCGTGAACAGTATGTAGATATAGAACAACACAATCCAGTGACTGGTGAAATCTGCTTCAAAAGATCCTCTAAATTATTATTAAAACAATCAATTCCACAAGGAGTGTCCTTGGCTGTCTCTTGTTCTTGATATACATTAATGATCTGCCTGAACAAATTAATACCCCTTGCATCCTATTTGCTGACGATATACCTCTTGCATTACCATGTCGGGATAGCATCGACCTTGTAGACAAACTAAATTTAAATCTAACTAAAGTAACAAACTGGCTAAATAATCATAACCTCTTAGTAAATTTTGGCAAAACAAAACTCATCCAATTTAGACCTTATCAGAAACGCCCCTTAAATATTAGTTACATATTTGATAAAAACCCTATAGAACTAGTAGATTCCTATTGCCTTTTAGGCATTACTATAGATAACAACCTACATTGGAAGCATCATATAAAGAAGATTGCCAGCAAACTATCAAGCTTTACGTATGCTCTGACAGAGATAAAAAGAACTGCAAATATCAAAAGTGCGCTATGCGCTTACTATGCATATGCACAATCCTGGTTGTCATATGGTGTCCTCAGGGATCGGGAGCGGGGCAACAGCACGGATTCAAATAAATTACTTATACTACAAAAGAGATGAATTCGAATAATTGCAAATATTGACACTATGACCAGTTGCAGGCGATATTTCGTTAAATTCAATATTCTTACATTACCATCTTTGTACATATTAGAAGCTTGTACATTTGTAAAAAATAATATGAATTTATTCCCCACATATACACGCCCAAAAATCTTAAGGCCAAACAGTAGATTAGCAACATGCTCATCAAAACTTCGTTTAGTTAATTCTGGCCCACAGTCAATGGCCGCGAAAATTTACAACTACTTACCGAAAAATATCCAGATAATAGAAAAACCTAACCTAACTATTTGTATGTATTTATAAATAAATAGAGAAATATTCATAGACATTTTTACACAGATCTCGTTAGCCCCATACTAAGTGCAACACACAACACACGTTACAGGTGCTAACTCGACGATATACTTAATACCATAATAAATCAAGACCCGAGACAAGCTAGAAAAGTTTTCATTTCCTAGTTTGACCCGGCCAGAGATCGAACCCGAGACCTTCGGTTTTACAGTCAGCGTGCCAAACCGCTGCGCCACCGAGGCCGTCAATAAGATGGTAATGTACTAATACATTACCATCTTAGGTAGGTATGTATCAATACATTCACATGAAGCAATGATTGCAATGACAATATAGCTCGTAAGTAATTTGTAAGTCATACATCCTCTATTGATGGATCAATAATAAAATAAAATCAAATATTTGCCAAATACGCAAATACAACTGACCAAGTAAGGTGCCGGCTTCGTTAATAGGCAAAATATTTTATTTACCAAGTGTGTCATTAATATAATATATATACAATAAAAGTGCATTTATTTCATAAGACGACGATCGATAGTAACTGCAAACGTATCGATGACGGCGCCAAGATGATACCCGATTATCTGACGCTCGTAATCTTCGAAAATATCGAATATCAAAGAATGGACTGTTCATTTCGAAATAACGATCTATCGGCGGCCAAACGGGAAGGTGGGCACCCGAAAATAAAACGAAAGATAACCAGACGACGACGTATAAAATAACAGCCGATAAAAAAAAATCGTTGATTAGAATCACAAAGTATTTATGTTGAGGAAACGACGGAGGCGTGCGTTAAAGGTTAACGATTCCTATCAATTAAGGTTATAGGAGGACCCGACAGGACTGTCGGCGCCCCCCCGTCGCGCAAGGATTCGCACCTGTCCTTTTGGTTAAGTTTTTCACCCAACGGCACCCACCAAACCTACAGGTGCCTCCCTATCGGGCCTCTTAACAAGCTCTTGTTTACCGATATGATAATTTTAATAGAAAGTGCCAGTGCCCTACTGAGATGGGGTGGAACAAATCGGTTTATTAATAACGCTTTTCTCGAAACTAATCCATTTAGATGCCACGCGATGTTAGACTTTTAATTTTTGTATCAGCACGTCCCCTTGAGATTGGGTTCGTCAAAAGTAGCTGCAACAGTATTTTAGGGATGATCGTCTTTATTTTCGGTCGAACTTGCCTTTTTTTATTAACACTGAGAATAAAGCTAAAATTAGATTCGATCGTCAGAGCAGAATCTTAATTGGAATAAACACTCGAGCTTTGGTGAATTGGTGAAAAGGCAGTAAAATAAGGAGATCTATCTACGCCGGCGACAGCTAAGTTTTCATTTGGCTCAAGATAATTGTGTTTGTTCACTTAGAATCCAAATCTACTTGGTGCTGTGGTAACATTAACTCCGAGGACTGCGGCAAACGGCAAATGTTTTCGTAGTGAGTGCTCCAGCAATGAGTTCGTATAAGTTGTGAGGGTAAGATTGCGTGAGTGCCACGCTCTGGTGGTTCGAACTATTTGGTTAACGTCAAAAGTTTACAGTCCGAGTAGTGGCTACTTTACGGTAGCTCTTATTGAGTGTCGAATAAATGCAAGTATTGCATAAAAAGGGTTTTTTTAAAGTGTCACGGTCTGACTGGCTGAAAACTGAGATAGAAGCCACTGACGGAATTAAGGATCAACGAATTTCACTCGAAACGAATTTATTTTATTCTCATTCTGCCTAGAAGTCTGCTCTGCTATTACGTGGCGTGACTCCGATGGCTTTAAATCTGAATTTAAGCATCGGATGATAGACTATTTCTGAATATTTTTTGCGCAGTCTATCATTTGAAATTCTTAACAAACTATGCACGCAAAATTGTCTTTCTAAGTAATCATTTGCTGACTATTTCATGTCTCACGATAAAATGTTATTGTATTATTTTTAGAACATATTTATATTGTAAAATAAATATTTAACAAGTTCTTAAGCCAGTAGTCAAAGAGTTAATAATACTAATTAAAACATACATACAGAACCTCACGCCTGTATCCCAGAGGGGTAGGCAGAGACCAGGGACTGCCACTTGCCACGATCCTGACAGATCACCTTCGCTTCATCAACGTTCATAAGTCGTTGCATGCACGCACGCCGGTTCCGGGTACTTTTTATCTTTCCTTTTGCTAATAGATCCCCTATTTGGTCGATGTATGTCCGCCTGGGACGACCCTTACCAGCCTTTCCACTCAGATTCGCAATATATATTTGTTTCGACTAATTAAAAGTAACATAATATGGGATTTACAGGGATTTCAGAAGTCAAAATAAGATGTACCCCGCTTTTATGGTCATTTAAACTTTAATTAGTGACAGACCACATTCAGTTCTAAGTATTATCCCGCGGGCGAGAATAGACAAAAACTCACGCTATCTTGCTCTTATTCACTGCGTGAATAAGGATGGGGCAATTCTTTGTCTATTCCATATGCGCGAGATAGGAATGCCTGGACAGTAGAGCTAACATGACGGGCAGTCTTTTGTCGCTCTTTAGCCCAAAACACTTTAGCTTTACCGTCTCGCTTGGACGTAGATAAATTCACATCTACGCCTGCCATGTCACTAGAAGAATTGAGATATACGATCAGCCTAGTACTGTGTCTCTTTCTAGCATTTTTTCTTCTCTCGTCATCACCTATTTTCTCTTTTAGAAGCAAGGAAAAGTACAGTTAACGCATGTCATACTAATCTAACACTCCTAGTAATGTCATAGGTGTAGAATATACATTTTTGAAAACCTATTTAGAGGCTAAAAATTCCACCCATGCCGGGACTCGAACCCGCGACCTCTGGCTAACCGTGCCAGCGCTCTCCCGACTGAACTAATGGGCGACTACCGACATCAATGAAATTTCGAACCTCTTTACAATACTCTCTGTATTACGTACAGGCAGCAACATCTGGCTGAAGTAATTTGCTTGACTTGCAGCCCCGAGTACCGGTAAGCCATAGGTCTGGCATGATTAGCCAGAGGTCACGGGTTCGAGTCCCGGCATGGGTGGAATTTTTAGCCTCTAACTATTAACAATTTTCAAAAACCTACGTTTTTGAAAATTATCCTTAGCACGGGTTAGTGCATTAAAAAGAATATAAAGAATATACTTTTGTGAAGACAAAGCCAAAGCGAGACGGTAATGCTGAAATTGTGTATGTTAGAAAGTGATGCAAAACTGTAGGCTAAGACAAAACCCGAGTCTATGTCTACTCAGCCCGGTTTTTTTAAGCTTATTCCCTTCCTCCCTGCGGTCACACTGCTAAATGGACTGAACAGGTGCATTAAACTTTTTATAAGTCCGCCGGAACCCACCGTAAATCGTACCCAAAGTAGCAAGAGGCAAGAGCGAGCTTTAACTTAGAGTACATTAAATAAAATAACGCGCCCGGTGCTCTCAGACTTTATTAAAGTATTGACTGCACCGCAATAAATCAAGCTAGGTATTAAAATTGGTTTGAAGAATTTGTAAACTATGCGCCGCGTTGCCCAAATTAAACGCTCCGTGATTGGACTTAAATCACAATCGAAATTGTGATGGCGTTGAATTGGATGTTATTATGTTACAAGCATGAGTAAAACTCGGGCTTTTGTGAATTGTCCACTAAATGTATTATTTATTATCCTAGATCGTCCGACATATTGTAAGAGAAATATGCGTGGTAGGAATTGTAGACTTGGCTTCTTAGCTTTGCTTTGTAGGCATGGAATCAATTATTAATAGCAATCATCGAATAGTATCATATAGAAAGAAACTTATGTATTAGATTTAAGATGATTTGAGGAAAGATGGTCAGAGTACAATTTTTTTTCTGCTGCGTTTTTTCCACTACGCTACGGCCCGAAGGCAGCGGCTTACACTGTACACTGACATTTGATAAAGATAGCACTGTACGGTGAATTTTTTAATTTAATTTTTTACATACACTATTATTATTATTATTATTAATACTTTATTGCACCGTTATGCCTTATACTATTTTTATTTTTAATGCACTAACCCGTGCTAAGGAACGTAATACAGAGAATAGTGTAAAGAGGTTCGAAATTTCACTGATGCCGTGAGTCGCCCATTGGCTCAATTGGTAGAGCGCTGGCACGGATAGCCAGAGGTTACGGGTTCGAATCCCGGCATGTGTGAAATTTTTAGCCTCTAAATAGGTTTTTAAAAATGTTATACCTTGTTATAAATAATAAGATATAAAATTAGAGTAGAAGAAAATACTGAAAAATATACCAACTAGGTAATTCGTGAAGTGTCAAAATATGCGCATCACCGATGGCATTTACCGCCTACGCAATTTTTTTTGTTTTAGACAACTTTTGGAGCTAGTCAATCTTGTCATTGAACTAGAACTGACTTTAAAATACAGGGTGGAACAAAATCCCCACGTCTATAGAAAAATTGGAATTCTTCTTGTCAATAAGAACAAATTGGGGGAATACTTTGGGGAGAACTGCTATGGAGAAGGCTTTGAAATCGCCAAAAATACCAGCTGTTCAATACTTACCACATAGTTACCACTTGTTAACACATAGTTACCACTTGCGGTATTTATGTATTAGAATACAAATTTCTCATAATTTTTAAACACTTAATAAAAACCGCTCGCTGCATCGCTATTTTTTTTTATAAATAAATAAAATCCGTAGATACAAAATTGCAGAAAACAAAATTAAAAGATACAAAAATAAATAAAAATGTATATTTATTGAATTTTATATGGACACTTGGCCAGGCGTAATGATGGCAGATTGAGTGTTCGCGATGTTTCACTGTTGTGGATTGTGTTAATTTAAATAATTAACATTGCTTGTGATGATTTCTGTACGATTTATCGATCTTGTACCGCACGCCGTGTGGTCAGACTCATGATAGGCCCCCCAGACTACAGTCGAGTCGCATACGGGTCCTTTTCGCGTGCGCGTTACCCTACCACCGATCTAATGTACTCTCACGGCGATGCGCCCGATTGATATCTGCTTAATATTTTTCACACTACCCTAAAACAAGTTTTATAGTGTATACAAAGTTAATAGACTATTACAATAAATACTTTTGAGTATGTTCTGTCTGTCCCTAGGTTAAATATGTCTAAGACAAAAATGTACCTCGAACAAGAAGCACATAAATACACTTGTTATTAATTCTCATTAATATCCTAGTATCTAAATAGCCCTAACTTTTAAGTAAGTATTATGTTTTTTTATAGGTAAGACAGCCTGGTAAAAATGTTATTCATTTAAGCTACTAATGTGTCCTTGCTTACTGTATCAAGCGTGTACTACAATTGTAAACTTATGAATAAAGAAATCTGAAAATCAAAAAATAAAAAAAAAATCAATGATGGCAGATGGACGAAGGCAGTGACAGAGTGGCGGCTGTGGGAGAGGGAACGATCGGTGGGCAGACCAGCAGCCAGATGGTCAGATGACCTACATATATGTATAGTAGCCGGCAAACAGTGGATGAGACTAGCGCGAGACCGTGCTAGTTGGCGTGGAAATGAAAAGGCCTATACCCAGCAGTGGGGTTTACCGGGCTGATGATGATGTTGTATTGACGAATATAGTTGTGTAACCTCCTTATATAGAGTATTGCAGAAACCACAGCAATCCATCATCTGTCATCTCTGCCTTCTTCCGCTTCCATCTCGTATTTTACTCGCCCACATATCTACCTGTTAGTGTACCCCGTAATCAACAAGTGTAAGCAGTGAACATATTTGAATAAAAATCAGGCAGGAAGTCACAAAATAAACAGCAGAATTCATTTATGAGAAAATTTATTGGGTATCTAAAAATTACTTTGTCCGAGTCCTCGGCTTACCCAAGTAGCGATTTTAGCTATTGAGCAGGGTAAGTTCTAACTTAAAACCTACTTATCGTCACATCAGGCCCTAGAGTCTAGTTAGTTAGTAAGACCTGAGATTTCCGCACTTAGCCTCATAGTTGGGCCATTGTACGTAGCAAGCGCTGAGGTACGCTAACACAATCAGACACCAGGGTTTCCTTACGATGTTTTCCTTCACCGTCAGCGAGTAGTATTGCTACTATAATTTCACAAATGTACATAACTTAGAAAACAAAGTCATTGGTACATGCCGGGGTTCGAACCCACGACCTCCCGATTGAGAAGCCGGTGTTCTACACCGCTCCGCTACCACCGCTCTTGCCCTAGAGTCTAATACTTACATAGTTTTTCATAGAATTAAATAAGCACGACAATGGTTGATATATGCCTCAATTTGGTAGTCTCCAAAGCAATAGCAGTACAATGTCATTCCAGGGGTATAAACCACGCAAATTTAGCAGGCGTCTCTCGCGTAGAAGATCGAATCACGAGAGGCGCTGAGTTAAGTAGCACGGGTGCAATTGCAATGCGAATGGTTACCAGACTACCGCTAGTGTGAATGAAACGACCATTACCGGGCTAATGTCTTCTCTATTGACTATGCATTTTAGAGACTCACCCCTGTGCTCTGATGGTAAAAAAACCAGGCCAGATATATATCAGATTAGGTAAAATGATCAACAAATAACTTGAGCCAATTTCTGTGACGACTTATGGACAAGTTTCGGGCTTCACCGGCGAGGGACTCGACACGTGTAGTGTATCTTAATTTTACGTCATTTTAGTCAAATAAACAAATAATTAACAAAATGCTCTTACGTGTCCATCGCATGCCGATTACCTACTCGGATTTTTAATTTATAAGTTAAGTGGCATTATACATACATCCAAATCTATGAACCTAGTTGCGGACACACGAAGTTGCGGACAGACTGATGCAGAATACAATATAAAATACATTCGAGAGCATCATTGCTCTCGAATGTATTTTAAGGTTTACGAGCAAAATCCTTGATGCTATGAAGAATTCTAACATAAAGCAAAGAAAAAAAATGCTGTTACGTGTCCATCGCATTCCGATAGCTCAGATTTTTATTATTTCATGTATCTGTCTGGCTTTATACATTCGTTATATTTTTATCCAAATCTGCGAACAAAGTTGTGGGCTCGATTAGATTTCGTATTGTGTTTGTCCTCGTATCACTTCGAACGCAATCTAAACAGGAATGAACTATTATAGTTCACAAAATAGCGGATGGCACCAAATGTTGACAACTGCCGTACTGAAAGTTTTCCTGTACCACGAAATACGCAACGACAGCTGTCGTCGATCAAATGACGCCATTACCGCATACGTGTGACAAGGACAGAGATAATAATCGCTCACTATCGCTATGTAACTCAGTAACGGTCCGTTTGTTTACATTCTTTATCTCGTCACCTTGGCCTTCCTTTACACTATATCAGAACACAATATGAATTCTGCATTCGAGAGCAATGAAGAAGGTTCACTGGTGCTATAAATAATGCTGACTTAACGATTTAACATTATATAGTTATATATTATACGGGTCAAATCGCGATTATTTATTAGGTAAAACGTATTTACCCTATTTCCCGACGTTTCGGCAGCGTTACAGTTGCCGTGATCTACCCGAGACCGGAAATAGGGTAATTACGTTTTACCTAATAAATAATCGCGATTTGGCCCGTTTATTATATAACTATGAATGAGTATCGCGAATCATTAAGAAATACGATTTAAAATTTATGATAAATGGCATTTTTACATAACTAACCCGCCTGCCAAGTGGTGAATACGGGTATAAATTCCCAATGGTCAGCACGTCTTTGTGGTCCTAGGGAAGGCCTACACTCAGCAGTGGGCGGACATTGGCTGATTATGAAGTATCCTTAGCCGCATTATGTATTCGAAATTCGATGTCAACCCTTGTATGTCCCCACGTCTCGGGCACGGGTATGTAGTATGTAGTGAAACAGATAATTAAATAGATAGAGTAGTTTATTACACAAACAGACGGAAGAATTACAAATGGTTTCTTTTAGCTAATGGTATATGTTTGGTAAAAGAACAAATAAATCAACAGGATTCGTTACTTGATTTATTTCTCGTTTTTTAAAACAAGTGAGAAATTAATAGACATAGACATTATTTATTGGTAATATTCATTACAAGTCAAGACTCCGTACATAATAACAATCCAATGTAGAAATAATAATCAAATTTACAAATGTCAAAAGAAAATATTACATGTCAATATCATAATAATTATGCAATCTGTCAGATCAATCAATTAAAGACAAAATAATAATAATACGTTTGTTGAGTAATTTACCTACTTTACCTAATACTACGGCGTTCGTTTAGCACAGTGGTAAATAATGTAGTAAAATTAACAGAATTATAAATATATAAAGCATTTCATCGAGGTCAGTTGAATCCAAGTAATCCTTGATCCCACGACTCTTTCTCACTGAATGCTCTAACAACGCAATAAAAAGCGTTCTATGCTTTGTGTTTTAGCCGCTGAAATTACTCATTTTGTATTATTACTCAGTTTTTAATGGTATGAAACCAGCATTTTTTCTGTTCTGTTTTAAGCTACAATTTTATTTCATTTACATTAGGCGATCCGCTGTGGGCATGCTTACTAATTAAGCCCATACTCTTTTTTTGAGATAAATTCTGTGCCTTGAAGTGATACGTGGATAGACTTTATAAAAAAATACATTTTTCTTGCCGATAATGAACGGTTTCACAAGTGACGCTTATTTTTTCTCGCCGAGAATGAACGGTTCCGTCAGTCACCTTTATTTTTTCTTACCTAGAATGGACGGTTTCATCAGTTACCCTTTTTTATTTGCCGAGAATGAAATGAATTATGGGCACTACCCCCCAATGATGGCACAACCTTGCGCTCATTAGGGGAGGGCTATATCCAGCAGTGGACTAATAAAACCTGAAGATGAGAATGAAAGGTTTCGTCAGTGACCCTTCTCCAATGCTCGCGAGTGTACAAAGACACTAGCCGCACCAAACAAAAGCACTCCGTCGGCCACCACCTCCAATCCCCAGTCGTGCTCCTTACATTAGGCCCTGGTGCATGTTCCTATTATGTTGTCGGTAGTCTTTATTGTCATGTTGGCCCATGTAGATGTCTAGATAAGGGTAGAGACATGCGGCCTGGTGACGCGGCTACCCCGGAGGGCCGGGGCTTCGCCGGCTTTATCTAAGGAGTAAGCTCGTATCACAATCAATGAGGAGGAAGAGATAAGATGATTGATATAGGCCTAATGCGTGGTGTCCTTTGTGGTTGGAATTTTTATTCGAGGAGTTATCGGCTGGGCTTAGACCGAGTTTTAGTTGTTTGAGTTACTCTTACGTTCCGAAAAAAAAGTATACTTGGTGTTTAAGGTTAGAATTTGCGTTGACCTTCTTATTTTAATGTTTCAACCATATTTGGAATAATGATGAATGGATATAATTTGGGCTTTTCTGATAATGCTGAAAGGTAAATGCAAGTGATTGAAAGTACCTTAAAAGGTATTATAGACAATATGGTAAGCAGGCCTGTGCCCACTAAAGGGCATAGGTCTTTTATGGGCTGTGTAGCCAAAATTAGTGTGATAAATATGCGAATCATTATTTAAATACTGGAGTTAATGTACGACTAATGAGTACGTAGTGAGGTTTGCTTCAATGTGACAGCTTAATTCGTGTGTCTCCGCCTGCTCTAATCAAAGTACATTACATTATGTACATTATGTGCGTACTAAGTAGATGTGTTTCGGTAACTGCTTTGCGTAATTGTTATGCGCCACGCTTCGCTAGCATGCCATTAACGGTTTAAGATGGGTAAACAGTACCGGAAGATATACGCAAATGTATCTTCGTTCCATGTTTATAGGTACACTAGCTTTTGCACGCGACTCCGTCCGCGTGAACTTTAGTTTTTTGCAAGACCGTTCACTCCCTCAATGGTTAAATTTTAAAAAACGGCGAAATCCGTGTTCAATCAATGTTGTTGAAGAGTATTTATTTTGGGTTTCAGAAGAAAATTAGAAAACATTCTTTATACCTCCCATACAAATTGTGGCAACCCTTTTCGCCTCCTCAGGGGTTGAATTTCAAAAAATCCGGTCTTATTCCTTGCCTACATTATATATAGACCCTCTGTGCAAAATGTCATCTTCCTAGGTCCAACGGCTTGGGCTGGGCGTTGATGAGTGAGTCAGTCAGTCAGGACTTTGAATTTTTTTTATATAGATAATTATAACTGTACCTTGGAGTTGCTATCTCTAAAAATAAAAAAAAAATCGGACATTCGGGTCCCAAAGCCAGATATTAGGAAAAATATAGGAGTTTTGAGAAAATGTCGAATCAAAACTCATTTACCTAAACTCATTTTACTATAATAATAGTTATAAACTGTTTGTGTCTGCATATTAGTCTAGTATATTATTTTATTACAGTCTATGTTAGTAAGGTGTATTTAAATCTTCCGTTCTATGTTGCCATTCATATTGTAAGGTCTATTGGGTGTTATGTTTTATGAATAAACATTTCTTACTCTTACTCTTAAAAGCCGGACTTTTGAAAACTTCCGTTGACTTGCAAGACAGCAAATCTCTTCTCGCTCGCTTGTTCGCTATTGACTGAAGTGATTAAATTCAACTTTAGTATAAAAACTCGGACAGCAGCGGTCAGGCTAGACGCAGTCAAATTTGGCCGGACAACAGGTCAAAATGCCTAAAATGTCCAACTTGATCCGGACAGATGGCAACGCTACCCGCAATAGACTCTGGATTGACATTGTAGGATGATAAGATCGTATCGACCGATTCATTAGTCGTAATGATATGGTTCGTTAATCTAGGACAATCGGTCGTTCCATAGGTTCTAATCGTGAATTCTAAGAGTTTATGTTCCCTAATGTCAAAGTTTACGACGCCGATGATCGAGAGATTGTAAAGGAGGATCCAAGAACGCAGTCAGCGGCTCGAATTAAATTATTGCACCAATAAACATTTCTCTTGAAAAAGTTCTCCTTAAGTGAGCTCAATCAAAAGAGCGTAAATTAATTGAATAGTTGGCAAGCTAACGACGTCCTTAATTGTCTTCATAAATTGACTAATAACTTAGATAAGTGTGGCGCTGTCGGTTTGCATTGGTGGACTAATCGAACCAATCGACCAAAGACCAATCGCAATTGCAACATGTCAAACACAATATGCAATACACTGATTGATCGCAATTGAATTGACTTTGAACTTGAATTTACTTTCGCTACTTACCAGTTAAGAAAGACCTTTTCTTTCTTCGATACGAATGAGAGAGTAATGAGCATTAAAAAGGTCTAAATGCTTTGGGCATGTTATTCGTGACTCGTAAGAATGTTTGGATCAATTTTCCTTTCTGATACCACTGGCTGTCAATTATGACAAGCCATATAATTCTTTACGAAATAATCAATTGGAGAGTGGAGCAAAAATCTGAATTTGATGCTTATCTGACCTCTGTCGGCACATGAAAAAAATCGTGGGCCCGTAACAAGGTTAGAAGGGGCCCAAACGGTATTGATACTTTCATCTCTAGGGAACGTATAGAACAATTGAGCTTAAACAATGCACGAATAAAAATAATTTAAGATGGCATCAAAATAGTATCCCGTTTCCATAGCTGCTTCTTAAACACTGCCACTTGAATGTTCTTCTAAGTATCTCATTAACAATTTCGAATGCCATAATGGAATAATAGCTCAAGATTTATAAGTCATTGTAGCGGGCACGACCCCGAAGCGGCATGTTTTGGTACTGGACGATGAACCGCCAGGCATCTGAAGTATTGTCAGTGATTTAATTGAAACAGCAGGGTTCCACCCGGCCAAGCAAGATACAACACTCCAAATCACAACACAGGAAACAATGTTTTGAGGGCAAAAAAATCTCCAGTACCTTATAATTGCCTTCATATACTTTAATTAGAAATGAACCTGTTGTGTGTGATTAATGTTGCACCATAAATAGGCTACGTCCGAGTAGATGATGACTATAAATAAGGCATGGTTAAAAATTTTAAAACGTCACTTAGGGAAGGAGCACGATCTAAATGTATTCAAATGAATTATGATGACTTAGTAATGATGGCATTTTAAAAGATATGAAATAATTATACTATTTTTATTTTTAATGCATTAACCCGTGCTAAGGACAAATTTAAAAACCTATTTAGAGGCTAAAAATTTGACCCATGCCGGGATTCGAACCCGCAACCTCTGGCACGGATAGCCAGAGGTTGCGGGTTCGAATCCCAGCATGGGTAAAATTTTTAGCCTCTATTTGGAGGCTTAAAATTTCACCCATGCCGGGAGGTTTTTAGATATGAAATAATGTTTAATTCCAAATTTGGGTCTAATAGATTGTCATATTGAATTTGACCACACACTGCATTTTCTTTTAAGAGTCAACCGTCTTTAAAACACTAATTTTTGGTTAATTGAAGCTGTAGCCTAAATAGCTTAAATAAAATGACGTCACAGGGCAATTTTGTTGTAAAAAGTAATCGTTTCATTACTTACAGTCCTAAATTTGAAGGAAATAAATAAGTTCAATTAACAAACCGATTGCAATAAAATGTTGATAATATTCAAGAATAATAAGAAAATATTAATTTGGCTCAAATCGATTGACATATTGAATTTGACCACAGAGTCAGCCGTCTTTGAACACTAATCTTTGACTTAATTGAAGCTGTAGTTAATAATAGCCTAAATAAAATGACATCACAAAGTAATTTTGTTGTAAAGAGTAATCGTTTTATTACTTACGGCCCTGCATTCGAAGAAGATAAATAAGTTCAATTAACTAACCCAGCAAGTGCAGTATAAAATAAGGCAGGCCTCCAACAACCTCCTTGGCGGGCGGTGGACAAACAAAGAAATTGTTCCAAAAACAGAAACTATACAAAACAACGGACAAAAAAAGAAGCGAGCCAATAAAACAATAAAGACACGTAACAAGAGCTAGTAGGGCTCCGGCTTTTAGGGTTCCGATCAAACTTTACTTAGCGGTCGAAGTAAATGTTTTTTTAATACAGTTGCTCAAAAAGTGGCGTATTGCAGGGACGTATAGCGTGCGGGATGTGGGAACTCGGGCGTTCTCTTTCCCAACTGTCAAAATAATATCTATTAAAAAGAAAAACCAACCAATAAGTTTTTACTAAAAAAATCATAGAAGTTTTTATGATTCATGCAAATACGTATATTTCTAAAAAGAAGCTATTAATTTGTTTAAATATCAGATTTAATGATTTGATTGAATGAGTTTGGTTAGGTTTCATTTCATCTCATTAAATTTCATTTTCATTACATATCAATAAAAAAATCCTACTGAACACTGGCTGTGTGGGCATAGTTCCCTTTGCCTACCAGAATGGGTGAAGAAAAAAAAATCTCTGCTTATATTCTTTTACGGTTGGCGCCATTTTCCAAATAATTTTTCTTTATTAATTGCTTATTTTTTTCACAACTGTATTAAAAATAGTCGTTCAGTACACCTGCGGAACCGTCATTGCAACTTGCTCCGACTGTCAACCCTCGCCTCGGCTCGGGTGGACATTTGTCGGAACTCTTTGCAATGACAGCCTTTCCGCACTTGTAATGAAATATACTATATCATACCCAACTGGAAAGTAAGGCTTGTTTGTAATCTTTACTATCTATGGAGAAGTATTTTTTTAATTAAGAAAAAAGAAAGATATATTTATTTCACTATACAATACACAAAAACATAAAATCACACAACACACCTTTATTAGCCGATTTAGTGTCCCACTGCTGGGCAAGGCATTTATTATTTGGCAACCTTTAACCCGCGGCCTCCCCGCGTGATAAATTACCTCACGGAACATCAAGTGTCCTCTATCTTAATTCAGATTTTTGTCTATCTGTACAAAGAGTTTCATGTAAATCCTTTCAGCCGTTATTGCGTGACTGAGTGCCAACAAACAAACATCTTCACAAATTTTCACATTTATCATATTGAGTAGGATATTATCATCATTCGATATCAACCATTGTACGTTCCCACTGCACGGGTCTCATCCACGCTCTCTCTTCTTTCCTCTTCTCTTTTTGGTTACCATAATTACACGCCAGAAAAATCATTAAATTTAATACATAGTAATATGAGCAATCTTTTCGCCAGTAGTATTCCAGGCTACTATTGACAACATTTATTACTACAAAGTAGTGTAAAGCAACGGAGAAACGAAAATAAAGTTAACAATATCGTTGCCTTACACAAAATACGGCCGAAACCCTAAAAAAGTAAGAATCGAGCCCAAAAGAAAGGGAATAGCTATAAATCAGGTGGTTGTAGAAGTGTCCCATCTCATTATAGCTCAAGCAGAGGCAGTGGATCAATAGGATGGATGGTTTGTCGAGAAGTTAGCTTTTCAACTGACGAAACCGATTGATCTTCGCTCATAAACTGTGTTACATTACTTGATTGTCATCATGAGCCATTTCACGCCTCCTGCAGGACATATACCTTCCTCGTCGTATTCCGAGCAAAGTATAAAGAAAAAATATTTTCGTACAAAACTTGGTAATTTACCAAGAAAACTACATTCTTTGCACATTACCCGTTACCATGACAGCATATTATGTAATCAAAATCAAAAGCTTCATTCATTGTAGCGAAACTATGATTCAGTTTTTTTTTTACATAGCTTCCTTGTGTCCCACTGCTGGGCAAAGCCCTATCTTGCTTTCCGTCTCTCCCTGAAACCAGCTACTACGCGCCAACCGGAATGCATTTAAGTCGTTTCGCCATCTGCATTATAAGTATAAAATAAATAGAAGTTTGAAAATACTAAATAACACGCCGTCGTTGCACTAAAACGTAAAAAATAAGAGTACTAGCTAAGCTACTCTGCTACGCTAAGCGTGAAAAAACTTTTGTGTATGGTACCTTTGTATCCATTTAGACAAAACGCCACACACTTTTTGGGTTCGCTACTGAATATTGCTTAACATGCGTGTGTGCTTTCAACGTTTTCGTGCATTTCCTATGCATTTCCATGTGCACAAAAGAGTTAACTTTTTTCAAACAAATATATATTTCGCTTATAGTAGATAATTTCTGACTGCATATTATTTATATTTTGTTTGTTTAATTTTGTTCATTTACATATCCCCGCTAATTTCACAAAAGATTAGATAAGATAGATAAGATAAAGATAAAACATCGTACTTGCTAAAGCATGGTAGTTAGATTGTACCAGGTACAAGTTTTGCATACTCTACCAGTTAGTTAAGGTGTGCAAATATTAGACTTAAATAATAATTATGATGAATTAACAAACTTAGTATGATTATATAAAAAAAATTATGAGTATACAACACTTAGAAACAAAGATGCGCAATATAATTGGAAATTTTATCACTTAGCAACTTGAAACAACTAAAGGAATATACGTCTTGTACAGTTGACAGCACATCAACCTTAACTAGCGAGCACTCTGCTCAGTCACTACCCCTGGTTTTTATCATCAAAATTGAATTCGTAATTTTTAAAAAGTAGAATAAGTCATTTTTATTAATTTTATAGTTTTAATTTAAAATTGTTATAACTGATTTTCATACGCCATGTCAAAAGTGTTATCAGACTTTCTTTCCTTCGGTCGCCACTATACAGGTTTACGCCTAGTGTGGAGACCACTGTAATGCTTGTATGTGTTTTTCTGTTTTGAATAAACAATTTCAATTTCAATTTCAACGTTACGGATGACTTTACAGCAAAAATGTTTAAAAAATTAGTAAATGATGATGATGATACTTCATCAGTATCATCATCATCATTTACTAATTTTATTTCGTTTGTATTGTGTGTGTGTATTTTTGTTTGTTTTTTTTTGTTTGTTTAATTGACTATGTTGCTTATTTATTAATTGTATTTTATATGATATGACGATACTGTTGTGGATTTCTATAGTTTAGGGTATTATTTTGATTGCATGCGACATTTTTCATCATCATTACAGACTAGTTTCCTCTTCACACCGATCCAAAGCTCGCTATCAACCCTTGTATGTCCCCACTGCTGGGGCACGGGTCTCTTCCTGCATCGCAGGAAGGTCAGGCAATACTCCACCACGGGGGCCAAGTCCGGGTTGGTGGAGGATTGTAAGACAGTGGCGGGTCATACTGTCAGAAGTTATCAAGCCGCCCATAAGGCCTCTGACACGGCTTAACGACTGCCATTGTATGACAGCCGGCACCAACGGCTTAACGTGCCTTGCGAAGCACGGAAGCGCTCGGAAAAATGCCACTAGCGGTAATCACGGGACGCTCACCCATCCCGTACCTGACCGCGCCTGTTGTTGCTTAACCAAGTGATTGATTCCAATCACTCGGTTCGCCTAGGCCACGAGCGCTTGATCCAAAGCTCGCTTATTCTAAAACACTCGAAAGCCTCTAGACAAACGTAACCAGTTCTGGTTACGTCAGGGTTGTTAAATGAGAATTTACTGTTCATCAAGTCCGATGCCATCTAAGGCTCGTAAATTTTTGTGTAAAACGAGAGGCTAGACTCGAGATGCGCCGATAATAAGCGCCGGGACCGGAAATAATAGGGAGTCATTATTAAGATTCACCGTTCTGAGCTTTTACGTCGAATTTCGATGCAAGAGTCAGAAGTCAGATACTTACTGCTTGAAATCTGTAGTAAGATTTTTGTAGGTCTTATAGATTATGAAAAAAAAGTAAAAAGAGAGTAAAAGTGGAAATATGGTAAACGGTGCCTTACGCTCCTTCGAGAGTGCAAGGCACCGTTTATTAGCTTATTATATTTTTTTAGTTAGAATATTTTCGGGGCTTAGTTAGTTAGACCTGAGATTTCCGCACTTAGCCTCATGATTGGGCCATTGTACGTAGTGGAGCTGTCAGTTTACTCCAGCCAGCCTATCTCTTTCCAGAAAGCCAGCAGTGCTCCGATGTCACTGCAGGCTTCCTGAAGGGACCCCGGCTTCCCAATGATCATTTTCGGGGCTTAATCGCGTAGTGAACTATTCCTATTTTCCCTCGACGTTTCGACGACGTTACAGTCATCGTGGTCACGAGAAGACTTAGGGCTGGCACCCGTTCGCATCTTCGGCTGATGAGGTTTCAGACTACCCTCAAACAGCCATCACAAAGCACTATTAGGGGTGCGACGCACTACACTGACAATGTCGGACGATAAGCCATGCGACTTTTTTCCACTCGAACACTTCTTGATGACAGGATCCCACGTTTACGACAGTTTGAAACCACATCCCCGATTAAAATTTTTGTGTTTCTTAATTTCAACCGCTTCACGTACAATTCGGCTATAATAATGGCGATCGTTGGAAAGTACCGATGGTTTGTGTAATTCTAACAAGTCGCGAAAGTTTAAAATATGTTATATTTTTTTAGTTCAAAAAAGTATATTAGCTATCCATCGATATCGATATCAACCCTTGTATGTACCCACTGCTGGGGCACGGGTCTCTTCCTGCATCGCAGAAAGGTTAGGCCATACTCCACCATGGGGGCCAAGTCCGGGTTGGTGGAGGGTTGTAAGACAGTAGCGGGTCTTACTGTCAGAAGTTATCGAGCCGCCCATGAGACCTCTGAGTGCTTAGAGCGAGTTTGACAGATCCAATCGATTTGCTGGAAGAATTGGGTTGGTGCTATTCTTTAGGCCGACACCACACAGCAGTACAATTACACCAAACTGCGATCGCCAACCCGCATGCCCAGCGTGGGGATTATGGGCATTACCCCCCAATGATGGCACAACCTTGCGCTATGACGCTCATTAGGGGAAGGCAATGTCCAGCAGTGGACTAATATAGCCTGAAGAAGAAGAAGAAGGAAAAATGTTCAGGGGAAGAGCAAGTGGCCGTAAGAGATGGTATTTGGGGGAGAAGGCCTATCCCCAGCAGTGGGCAACTGATGATGATGAAAAATGTATTGGTACCGTCCGATTTTCCACGCACGGACCGAATTTCATAAGGGAGTACGAGATTTTTAATAATTCGCAATCGCTTAATATCAATATACAATCAATATTGTGTAATATTGATATTTAGTGCCTTAATATCAATATATGACACAATTGGCCACTCAATATAGGTTAGCTTAAAAGTGCATTTCTCTGAAAATGTTCTGTATTTGTTGCAAAGTAATGGTTTTTGTTCTGGAGTGCATCCAAATAACTGAATCGCTTTGGAGTTGGGTTTTGGTAATCCCGGGGCCGGCAAAGTTCGGTATTCGGATCGCAATTCACGGCAATTTGGAACTTTTGAATAGCTACTCATGTAGAGTTGACGCTAGTCTTTTACAAATTGTAATTTATAAAGACTATCAGCATTTAAATACAATCTGGGGACCTCTGTGGCGCAGCGGTAGCACATCTGCCTACCATGCGAGAGGTCCCGGGTTCGATTCCCGGCTGGGGACAAAAAAAAACCCCAGGTCTTCGATGTTTACATGTTTGTGACGTCGTTGTTTCTGGTACCCACTACGCAGAGTATCCTAGTGTGGGGCCAGAAGCAATGTATGTGCCAGTAGTTAGTTAGTTAGTTAGACCTGAGATTTCCGCACTTAGCCTCATAGTTGGGCCATTGTACGTAGCAAGCGCTGAGGTACGCTAACACCTCAGACACTAGGGTTTCCTTACGATGTTTTTCCTTCACCGTCAGCGAGTAGTATTCCTACTATAATTTCACAAATGTACATAACTTAGAAAACAAAGTCATTGGTACATGCCGGGGTTCGAACCCACGACCTCCCGATTGAGAAGCCGGCGTTCTATACCGCTCTGCTACCACCGCTCGGTGTATGTGCCAGTATGTAAATGTTATGTTATGTTAATCACAAAAACGTTTTATTGTATCTTTTTTTATGTAGCCTATAAACTCCCACTGCAGGGCACAGGCCTTCTCTCAGATTGAGAGTATGAGCTCAATTACCACGCGTGCCCACCGCGGATTGGCAATTTGAAGGGCTGAGGCATTTGAGCACCTCAGACACTCACGTTTCCTCACAATATTTTCCTTCAGCGTTAGCAAGTGGTATTGCAACTATAACTTCATAACATAACATTTACATACAGGCACATACATTGCTTCTGGCCCCACACTAGGATACCCTGTGTCGTGGGAACTAGAAACAACGACATCACAAACATGTAAACATCCAAGACCTGGGTTTTTTGTCCCCAGCCGGGGATCGAGCCCGAGACTTCTTGCATGGTAAGAAGATGCGCTACCGCTGCGTCACAGAGGCCGTCATAAATGTCTACAACTTAAAAAAACAAAGTCATTAGTACATGCCCACACTGGGAATCGAACCTGGATCTCTTGCTTCCGAGTCCATTGTTCTATTCACTGGGCTACCACCGCTTAATATAAATAGTAAGTAAATAAATTCGGGACGCAAAAGTAGGTACAATGCGAGTAATCAGGACTTCTACGCGAGAGATTTCGTTTTTAGTGCAATAAAGAATTTTCATTCATTCATTTATGACACTGACAAAGTCAGAGGTCGTACTAGATATAGAGATTCATTGCGAGTAAAAATGGAATTTATATAGTAAATCATTATTTTGATCAGCAAGAAAACAGTCTGTTAGCTTTTAGAATACCTCGGCAGCTATCGGATATATTCGTGCAACAGAAATATCGGAACTAATATGACACTTGACGACCTCGGTGGCGCAGCGGTTTGGCACGCTGACTGTAAAACCGAAGGTCTCGGGATCGATCCCCGGCCGGGTCAAACTAGGAAACGAACTTTTCTAGTTTGCCTCGAGTCTTGGACGTTATTTATGTATTAAAACTTTCGTAAGCACAACACATTGTAGACTTTTAGTCCGGATTTACTTACGGGTGTTGTTATATCGGAAAAGTCCGACCAGGTTTCGCTCCGATTCGCAGGGCTTAATCATGGTGAGCAGAGACGGAGCTCGCGTCGTCCGTTGCTCGTCACACGAGACGAGACGAGTCAGTGTGAGACGAGCAACCGACGACGCGTTCTCCGTCTCTGCTCACCATGATTAAGCTCTGCGAATTGGAGCGAAACCTGGTCGGACTTTTCCGATATAACAACACCCGTAAGTAAATCCGGAATAAAAGTCTACAATGTTATTTTTGTATTTATTGTATTAAATCTATCGTCGAGTTAGCACCTATAACACAATTCATTTAGTTGTACTTAGTATAGGGCTAACGAGATCTGTGTAATATGTCCAAAAATATTTATTTATATTCATTTATTTACTTTTTCTTTACTTTTCAAAATAGTGAAGAAAAGTTTTATACAGAGCATGAAGTAGTATTACACTTGTGTGCTTTTGGCGAAAACCAAAGGCTACTCTAGAGCCCGAGGTATATTCTAAAAGCTAACAGACGGTATTTTCTTGCTGATCAAAGACTGTACATTACGACCAGGTTTAATAATTATTTGTTTGTAAAAACAATACTTCGTCAACACACATGTTGTGATCTTTAGCCATTTCATTGTTTTTTCCCTTAAAATATTATAAAAAATGGATTCATAAAAACTAATCGCATGAAGTTTTTAATTTTCTGTTGTTCAATTGAATTACTTTGCTGCTTAAATTTGCATTTTTGCTGAGCAATTATTGCTGAAAAAAGTAGGCTTTACAAGTTAACGACCAACTTATAAAAGGCAAAAACTTCGTACAAATTCTATTGAAATTACTTTGATCAACTTGTTAGTTCTGTAAAGCATTGCAGGAGTTCCTCTTTTTAAACCGGATTTAACTCCGTCTTCAGATTGTTCCGGTGGAATCGACGTTTAAGGGTTCCGTGGGCAATAAGGAACCGTTATTTTTTGTAGATGCCATTTTTCAGATGCAATATTTTTTCTCGCGCTCCTGGCCTAGGCGAACCGAGTGATTGGAATCAATCACTTGGTTAAGCAACAACGGGCGCGGTCAGGTACGGGATGGGTGAGCGTCCCGCTTCCGTGCTTCGCAAGGCACGTTAAGCCGTTGGTACCGGCTGTCATATAATGGCAGTCGTTAAGCTATGTCAGAGGCCTTATGGGCGGCTTGATAACTTCTGACAGTAAGGCCCGCCACTGTCTTACAATCCTCCACCAACCCGGACTTGACCCCCGTGGTGGAGTATAGCCTAACCTTCCTGCGATGCAGGAAGAGACCCGTGCCCCAGCAGTGGGGACATACAAGGGTTGATAACTGGGGGAATCGTTGGATTGATTTAAAAATATGGTTAGTGTAAGAAAACATGTTTCAATTAAATGTAGAAACGTGTCAAAAATATGGGCAATGACATAATTATAATAGAATGAACTTCAGGCACTAAAGTGTATGTCACTCAAGTGATCCCTTCAGCAATCTAGTGTGGGTGAAGGTGCCAATGGACGCTGTATAAATCATCTCATTAAAAAGATAAAAAATATCTACAGAACCCAACTCTGCGCGTGGCCCGATACGCACTTGGCCTCTTCTTTAAATAAGACTGTCTATTCCACTCTGTTTACACTAGGTGTTATTAGGAAATAATTGTTCAGAAAAGTCTATCAATAATATAAATAATAAATCAATACGTCTATAAATAATGTACCACGAAATTGGGTGGCCAAAGAAAATATTTTCCTAAGAGCTGGTTAAAAGTAATGTTTGGTTTGTTGGTAGAGAAAACCCATCAGCGTGTAATTATAACGAGAATGTATACCGCTATAAAACGCTTTTATAGCCCCAATATGCCTCCTGTCACTGTCGCCTCGCGAGTACGTGTCTTGTTATTCGACTGATGCTTAATTTATCGAGACTTTTATTGTTTCACTTTAACATCCAATAACTCCAAGAATATCCAAAGCCAATGAAACGGATTTTCATTCCAGTGATATTTCGAGTCACGTAGGAACATAGAGCGAATACAATATAAAAAAAATAAGTGACGCATGATTTAAAATTTCTATGGATAGTTTTTTCTTACAAAAAAATCATAAGTGCCGTTGTTGAAGGGGTGAATAGAAACAGTTTCAAACATTAAGGCGCTTTGGGGTGCTAACTAGAACCACTAATGGAATAAAATTCATCATCAAAAATCTTAATATTTTTATCTAAATTTTTAGAACACCCACCCTAGAATGTAATATCAACATAGGACTTTAAACGACTTCCGCAAAAAACGACCCTAGGCTAGACCTAGACTGTAGGTCTAGCCGTAAGATGTATGTTTCTTAACGTATTTAAAAAACGCATTAAAAAACAAGTTGTGATTTTTATTTCATTAGAGGCGCTAGTTACCACCCCAAAGCGCCTTAAGGTGATTTCATAAAAAATATCTGCAGAATGTGCCGAACTATTTGCGTTTAACGTAAATGTTATCCTTGTAATTAAGGTATAGAAGAAGAAGAAGAAGAAGAAATAAGGTATACCTAATTTAAAAACCTATTTAGAGGCTAAAAATTTCACCCATACCGGGATTCGAACCCGCAACCTCTGGCTATCCGTGCCAGCGCTCTACCAATTCAGCCAATGGGCGACTCACCGGCATCAGTGAAATTTCGAACCTCTTTACACTATTCTCTATTATACGTATTACGTACAGAAATAGGTTTTTAAATTTGTCCTTAGCACGGATTAGTGCATTAAAAATAAAAATAGTATACCTAATTTGCCAAACTATGCTTAACATCGTGACTCAACATACAGACGGAAGTTTAATATCTCATTCAAGTCTTAAATCGGCAATAGCCGCAGTAACATTTAAATCTGCGCTCCTGTTATGAGAACCGATGAGATTTATTGCTCTATTGTAGTATTACGTGGCTACTCGTCTCGAAAGGATACACAGAAAGCATTTGAGGGTTTCTGGTCATTGATGCACTTAACTAGCCGACGCCGACGTGAAATCTCATTCGCAAGGCCAGTGCAGTTGCAAATAAGTATCCCCTGATTATTCACACTCTTTTTCATTTGCAAGTCCAAGCCGTAACTCCTACGCGCCGCAAGACAAATTGACTCATGATACTTAAGCTTAGAGTTTGGAGTTGAATGCGGCGAGAATTCGCATAAGATAGATGTGCTTCCCACACCCTCGGTCCACGGAATCCTTTGATGGCCGAGTAAAAAAAGTTTGAAGCGATGTGCAGCGGTGGCGTTGTGTGATGAGACGCCGGTGCGCCGTTTATAAATATTTATTACCTAATTATTGCTGGCAGGGCAAAGGATGGAACTTTAGCACCTTCGGTGCTGCGGTATTTCTCCTGGGGCGTACGACGCAAGACAAAACGCCAATATGTATTATAATTCTCTACTTAATAAGCCTTGTTATTAGGGGTATATCTGAAAACCTATTTCAAGTTCTGTGTTACAGTCTGTTAGCTTTTAGAATATACCTCGGGCTCTAGTATAGGCTTCGGTTTTCGCCGAAAGCACTCGAGTGAATACTACTTCCTGCTCTGTATGAATACTCTGAGTGAATACTCTTTTCTTCACTATTTTGAAAAGTCATAAATCATATTAGTTCCGATATTTCTATTACACGAATATATCCGATTCAATCCGATAGTAGCCGATTTATATTCTAAAAGCTAATAGACTGTACATACCTTAAACTTGAATATTAAACTGCGTCTTGTGATCGTATAATTCACAAAAAAAAATCGGTAATTATTTTTGTGTTGCTTCCCCCGAATAAAGAAAATAGTTTTGCGGATGGAAAACAAATTGTTTTGTGTGAAGGTGATAGTTTTATACCAAGGGACGCACCTTTATAGTTACGCTGTGAAACGTGTCTGAGTGTCACGAGCCGCGAGCGAAATAAAAAATGTTAATTTACGAAACGTCAAATGCAATGCGAGCCTCATTTCAACAATTTAATATAGTTGTCAAATCGACTGCTGCAGAAAATTGATGCTTATTTTCGTAACACGGCCGAGTTAACGTACATTTATTTTTATCACGCCCAATCTACATATTTTAAGTGAGAGTTTTATTATGTTGCTGTAACGTGTGAGTCGATTTACTTAAGTATCCAATAATGCGTTCTATTAAACCCGTTCCCGGTCGGGTTTCGTGCTAAATTATCGAAATGTGACGTTTTATCACAAAAGAACAGCAGTTTACACTTAAACAAGTGTCGCTGACGCTATCGGAACGAAGTTATGCGTTTAGCCGCCTTATTAAATAAGGCTTTATCAACATCGTGATCCGACTACACTGTCCATACGACGCCAGGTAAGAATTCAGTGGATATATCCACACAATAAAATTGAATTAGGCACAGCCGATACAATATATCGACCTCTAAAATTTTTATTACAAAGTCGCATGTCGTATGTGACCAGAGTGCACGCATCGATATCAACCCCAGTATGTCCCCACTGCTGGGGCACGGGTCTCTTCCTGCATCCAGTACAGAGTCCACGTACGTAAATATGATAATCTTGTAGGTACTCCCTTCTTTATATGTATATGCGTAGATGCCTCGTTTACGTTACCAGTAAGTTTGCAACCAAAATAAAAATTGTTTGGTATATTAGTGACTATACACAGTTCTACAGTATTTCTTAATGATTCGCGATACTCATGCATAGTTATATTTTAAACGGGTCAAATCGCGATTATTTATTAGGTAAAATGTAATTACCTTACGACGTTTCGGCAGCGTTACAGTTGCAGTGGTCTCGGGTAGACTGAAGTGGCGATTACAGTCAATTATTGTGGGTAGTCACTATTAAGTTTCACAATATTAATGTGTCACTATATTAATCACTACTAACACTAGTAATTACGTTTATTAATAAATAATCGCGATTTAACCCGTTTAAAATATAACAGTTCTACAGTTCAATATATCCATAGGGATCTAACCATGCAGTTGACAGTTGGTAAGAACATTTTAGTCAAAAGATGAAAGAGAATTTCTGCATTTTAAATAGTGCTCTACAAACAGTGTCAGATAAGTGTTATGTAGAGATTGGTATTTTGTTGTGTTTCTGCTAAGATTGTCGCTAAGTTATTTGCGGTTTGTATGAATTTTGTTAAGTGCCTACATATATAGGAAAGTTACTAACATAACTGAAGAAAATAACTACATATTTAGAGTCGATAATTTTGTTTTTTTTTAATTAGCCATGGCTGTGTTCCACTGCTGGGCAAAGGCCTCCCCTTCAAATTTCCACTCCTCTTTATTTACGGCCAATGCTTCCCACTTAGGTAAATATTTGGTCAGATCGTCACACCATCTCCGCCTTGGTCTTCCACATCGTCGGTAGCCATCGCACGGGACCCAATCAGTGACAAAAATGATAAAAAATTTAATCTTTATTTTTTTAGTTATATACGTTGCCTCTTCGGTTTAGCCGTTAAGGCGCTTGGTTACTAAGACAGAGGTCGTGGATTCGATTCCTACTGGGGGCCGCCGTACAAGTGGCCCCAGTCTGGGTCTGTTTTTATGCTTGTGACGTCCTTGTTTGGTTACCATAGTACAGTGTATCCTAATTTGGGACCAGGTCATGTGATTGTGTTATGAAGAAGTTATTAAGTAATGACGTTTTTGAATTTTAGTAGCAATACTACTCAATAATTATAAAGGAAAGTTTTGTGTTCCCTCACATTGACATTTGAAATTGGCAATCTGCGGTAGAGACGTGTGGTGATTACTTAATACTTACTTATTAATTACTAAAGACAAGAATATTCTTTATTGTAAAGTGGCAAAAAACAACAAATACAAAAAAAAACAAAGGTACCTAGTACAATTGGCGACCTCATTGCTAAAAGCTATTTCTTCCAGACAACGAGACCAAAGATGTTATTTTAAAGTAGAAGAACGAAAGAAATTTTATAAATTTCTGTAACACCGCATGAGAGTTCAAATATATAACGTTTTAACAGTTATTATTAGTTAATTAAATTATTATGATGCATATCATTAAATAACGTTCTTAATTTAAATGAATAGAATCAGAAGTCTGTGTTTATAAAACTACTTTTAAATACGCTTCAGCACTGTCGTAAGTTTTGGCTATCAAATGATTGCGAATTATTATTTTAGCATCTCGTGAGTTCCAATTTCGAATCCCACACTCCTTGGGGATAGAATTGTATAGATGTGGAACAAGGAATCTAGTAAATCGCCTACTAAAGGCCGTCTTTAGGGAGGGTATGGGCAATAGGTGGTCGCGCCGTTTTGGTCTGGTTTTGGGGTTTGATGATCTGAGCATAATCCTATGGCCAGCCGAAATTTTAAAAAGTATGTTTGTGACGAAACTCAATCAATCTTTTTCAGACATTGATATATTTTATATATCTCAAGAAGCTTTCAGACAGTAAATCATAAAAACCATAAAAAATATAAAAAAACACAACTTGAATTTCAGACTTTCTCTTCACTCTCTCTCTTTCACACACACATACAAACACACACAGACACACACTAACATACACATACAAGCGCCAATGATGTTTATTTTTATTTTAAATATCTTGTTTCTAAATAACTAAAAACAGGTAACTCTGTTGCCTGCTCTGTGCTTTGTAAATAAGATTAGTTTAAATTTTACTCCGTAATTGACCTTTGATTAAGCTTCATTAATTTTCTTATTTTATACTGTTTTGTACTGTGGGCTTTGATAAATTAATAGTATAAAAAATAAAATAAAACGATTTGCAACTTAACTTATTTGTTAAATAATCCAAAAAACTAAAATAGCCCGAAGGTGTTTGGAGAGAATGCTAACTATTATTTGAGGTTTGACGTCATCCATACGTTAGAAACAATCAATCAGCCGGACAGGATAAACATTAGTTATGGTTTAACAGTCATTAGAATAAACAAACATTTCACCGCTGCATGCAACGATGGAATGTGTAATTAACGTCACGACTTCATATTTCTCTATCCCCGTGAAATTGAGTAACTTATGACTATTTTTGAGTGACTAAAATGAGAACACTGACGTCAAAAAATGTGGTAGGATATTTGTAAAACGCCTGTCATCTTCAAAGATTAAATAAGCTGGGTTAGATGGTAACGTGTGCACATATATGTGTATGCAAAATAAATTAAAAATGACTTATAAATATTTCTTAATAATAACCTCCCTTATTTAAATAAAAATCGATGTCAACCGTTGTATATCCTCACTGCTGGGGCACGGGTTTCTTCCTGCATCGCAGGAAGGTTAGGCCATACTCAACCACTGGGGCCATGTCCGGATTTGTGGATGATTGTAAGGCAGTGGCGGGCCTTACTGTGACTTACATGGCTTAACGACTGCCATTATTGACAGCCGGCATCAACGGCTTAGCATGCTTTGCGAAGCACGGAAGCGCTCGGAAATATACCACTAGCGGTAGTCACGGGACGGTCACCCATCCCACACCTGACCACGCCTGTTGATGCGTAACTCAAGTGATTGATTCCAGTCAATCGGTTCGACTAGACGCTTTGCCGGCTGTTCATGATGACGATGATGATAATTGTACCTCATCTTTTGTAACTGTTGTCTCTGTAATTATTTTCTGGGGTGTTCAATAAAGAATATTCTTATCTTATCTTATACTATTTTTATTTTAATGCACTAACCCGTGCTAAAGACAAATTTAAAAACCTATTTAGAGGCTAAAAATTTCACCCATGCCGGGATTCGAACCCGCAACCTCTGGCGCGGATAGCCAGAGGTTGCGGGTTCGAATCCCGGCATGGGTGAAATTTTTAGCCTCTAAATAGGTTTTTTATCTTATCTTGTTAAGTTGACTGATGTTTTTTCGCTATTTTGAATTTATCCCCGTCAAAAAAAGTTTTTCATATAGACCAAAAGAACCCGCCATTTTTGTAGTGTGTATATTGTTTGCATAGACTCCTAGAACCCCTGATTCTGGGTTGTATTTAGGGATTTTGTTACCAACTGTTTAGTTCAAACACGATATGGATATTGAAGAGCTCGCATCGTTCTTATGTAGCTAATGATGCATTAAAATACTTTTCGTGTCGTTCGTTTGTCAGCGATTAATCAGGACATTCATCTATTATTATTTTTAAAAGTATGTACCTACATGAGTCCTGCTCTTAATAGGTACGGAAGATTCAGTTCAGCTTCGCGAAATTAAATGTTCATGTTTTGTTTCAATTTAATTTCATTATAAGCTATATATTATGTACTATATAGTATGTTTATAATTTTAAGATTATATAGGTAAATGTATGTAAATGTATTAAGTATAAGTATGTATCAATATTGAAATTTGCACTGGCCACCCGTCTTTCTAATTTCCTTCAGCAACTTTCTAGCGTAAGGTTGTCTGGAAGAAATTGCTTTTAGCAATAAGGCCGCCACTTGTACATTTATAATTATTTTGTGATTGTTATTTTTCCAGTGTACAATAAAGAATATTGTTATCTTATTCTATCTTAGCTTCTTTTGAAAATCTCATGTAATTCTACATGAAATTTTCGACTGAAATAATATCAATCAATACGTCCTTTATGGGGCATTGGATATGGTTCTGCAATGAAGTTCTTCAAGATATATTAAACTTACCGCTGACGCGGCTTAAAAATATGTTGACCATACTCTGTGAAAAAAGCCTATTATAACATAAATGAATATTTGAAAGACAAAGAAGTCTGGTACTAAAATAATGTTAACCGGGACCATTAGATACGTCTATTATAACGTAACCTTAAGTTGATAACTTTGTTAATTAACTAATAACATGTTTAAAAAAAGTAAAGTTACTTTGTTAGTTTCCTCTCCAAATTATCTATTAATTGTAAAAGTGACAGCGTTCATTTTTTGTATTTAATGTGAATAAATACAAATTGACGTTGACTTCATATAAGCAGCATATATCGTGGACGAAACTTCAATTAAAGTTTAAATCATAGATTAGATGAGATTACATTATACTCATTCTTACACACCATACATAAGATACCAGAGTTTGTGACCAGCCATTATCACTGATTTTAATGTTCATGATAATATTTGTTCTCGTTTGCACCTTTTACGTGAAGGAGCGGTAGAGCGTCGGCTTCACATTTGGGGGGCCATGAGTTCCAATCCCGGCATTAAGTTGTAGTCAACACCACTCAAAGTGTGAAGGAAGACATCGTGAGAAAACCTGTGTTTCTGAGGTCTTCACGTATCTCAGTGCAAATGTCACATGGTGAGCACGTGAAGTAATTAAGCTTATACCTACTCTCTTTGTGAGAGAAGACCTGTGTCCTGTAGTGGCACGTTTATAGGCTACAACAAAAAGGCCGGTTAAGCCGTGCCAGAGGCCTTATGGGTGGCTTAATAACTTCTGACAGTAAGGTTCGCCACTGTCTTACAATCCTCCACCAACCCGGACTTGGCCCCCGTGGTGGAGTATGGTCAACCTTCCTGTGATGCAGGAACAGACCCGTGCCCCAGCAGAGGGTGATATCCAAAAAAGGCAGTTACTAACTTTCGGTTAGACCTTCTGTCATCTGCATATCTCCCTGCAGCGTACGACCACACGTAGTCCATTAGGTTTTATTAAGAGTTTTGTCAATATTTATCAATGTCTGATGACCAAAAGTGTACGTAACAAGCCATTAAAATTTGCCTCCATGATGAAATTGAGGGTACGCTTAAAGGTAACGTTAGTGGACACATCACTACAAAATAACGATGTCCCTTTTGTTATGAAATACTGTACAAAGTACACGCTTTTATTATCGAAAATTCTCTTCTCTTTTGTTTTGTAAAAGCATTAGCCAACTTCGACGCAAAAGTAAGTTTTTAATTTCAGAAAATGTATTGTCAGACCAAACGAGCCCGAGTTGAAAAGTCTATTTCCACCGAATCAGGCCAACCAACCCCAAACTCTGTCACAGTAAATTTAGTAGAACGAACTCAGCAAAAAGTTAGCAGGTGGACAGCCGCTGGATGGAACAGACGAATTTGCATTGTAATGGAAATTCTGGCCGTCCCAGCTCAGCTAGTGTTGTTTAAGGGTCATTTTACGATGTATGTGATGTGACGGACCAATTTCTGTCGAACTACAAAATGAGCAAACACATTCTGAGGTAACGACACTTTATTTATAGGCTTCACACTCTATTGTGAATTGTATGGTTTGTTTAGAATTGTTGGGAATGAAACGTGGATTTATTCCCTAGAATAAGACCTCAAAACCGATACGTCAAAACAGTTGGCATGATTGGACAATGAAGCCATTGTTTGTGGGTGGCCTCAAGTCAAAACCCGGTAGGATTTATTCGATTCGCAAAATAGAATCGTCACTTTTATAGTCGGACCCCGGTGCTCTGATAGGACAACGCTATTTGTACCATTGACATCGGTGTGACTTGTTACTGTGGATTTTTTCATACATTCCTAACAATGCGGTGATCCTATCTATGCAGCCTATACGTGTAGCTTGAATACCAATGGGTTGTTTACATACTATTAATACAAACAAGATAACGTAGTAGGTTTGTTTTTTCACCCGTTTCACTGGAATATTCAGAGCGTCATTACTTGAGTTTCGCTAAAAGCATTAGCTTTGAGATCTTTTTTTCGTAATTGCTCACTCACTTAAAACGACTTGACTGGAGATTGAGCAAATAATTGCTGGCGTATTTTTTATATTTTTGTACATCTTGTTTCTCCTTACATTTGAACAGTCCAAGGGTCGTTCGGCTTCGAACGAGGCAACGAGGTTCCGTAGATCGATTTTACTTTTTGATGTATGGTTTGCGAGTGTGATCAAAATGCATCAGTGGCACAGACAACGTTCGGTGGTTGACCCAGTGAGCTGTCCATAGCAGGGCGTCTGCCATCGAGCACATTGTTCCATTGTTGCTCGCTCGTGGCTAGGACCTTTTGTTCGAGAACTGTTTTATGTCGAATGTAAGTCACGAATATTGTGTACTGTCTAAGTCAGTGTTTCTTAACCTCATACCTCTGTGAAAAAGCATTCTCTGCTCTTGTGTATACTAAAAATAAATACTAAGTGGTATCGGTTTGAGACTACAACTAAGTACCATAAACCTAGTAACATAAACCTAAATATCATCAGTTTTTCCCCAAAATTTCAGCACACGCTGAGTCGGAGCCCATTTACATTTGCCAGACCTACGTTGTCACTCCAATTGGTACATTGCCGTACTGTATTGCAAGTTTTATAATACTTTTGCCTTTAACTATGCTTCTTGTACTAACTATGCTACTTTTGTATTTTTAGTTGTAATGCTTTTTTAATGTGCCTTGTGTTAATAAATGATTTATTTAATTTAGTTGCAAAAAAGCAGCACCAACCTGCACATTACCCTGTTTTATACGAAAAAGTTTATTTCTTTCTATATTTTAAAAAACTATTTAGAGAAAAATTCCATCCATGCCGGGATTCGAACCCGTGACCTCTGGCTATCCGTGCCAGCGCTCTTTCCAACTGAGCTAATGGGCAACTCACCGGCATCAGTGAAATTTCGAATCTCTTTACAATATTCTCTGTATTACGTACAGGCTGCGACATCTTGCTGAAGTAATTTGCTTCACTTGCAGCCCCTATATTGTTCTATATTGTTTTTATTAAAATAAAAAGTTCGAAATTTATTGCTACGTTTTTTAGTAAAGGGGTCCTTAAAATTGTGCTTGATTTCCTAAGCGGTCCGTGGACTAAAAAGGTTAAGAAACGCTGGTCTAAGTGAATAAGGATGGTTCTATCAACGGGAGACTCCCAGACATCGTGTGCGATATCGGAAGAAAGTGCAACCGATGCGGTTTTATTACGCTCCGTCGAGTAGTAACGTATCTTTTGCGGTATTCGCGGGAATATCGCGGTAATATTGCTCGTCTGTATTTTTCGTGCGGCAAATTTGGTTACAGTTTTGTATTCAGGCCGTGCCCACGCCTGTTACAGCAGTCAGAAGGCGGAGCTAAACTCCTTTGTTCCATGGTTTTGCTCTTTGATGTTCACCTGTAATAGAACCTCTTGAAATATTTCCTACTTTTCTTTATCGGGCGGGAAATATTGTTTAGTATTACGTGCACGACGGATTCACAAAATGTGGCTTTTGTGCTGTTATGTACGAGCAATTGGAGGGCCTTCGTGAAACGATACTTTTCTGCTTTGATAGTGCACTGGTGTTCTGAGGCGTGCTGAACTTGACCTCTGCGCTATCTCAATACGATGTTCAGATAACAGCCAAGAATGCTCCCCGCGGGGTGCTCTTTTACCTGTATCTTAGACTAAGACCACTTCAATAAAACAATCCAGATAAGCCATCGAGTAACTCAACTACCAAATAAGCTCTACTTTAGGCACTAGATAAAATGGCTAAAAGTAGAGTAAGTAGCGTTTCGTAAACGGAACATTTTTTATGTAGCCTATCCTACTTCAGGGCATAGGCTTTCTCTCAGAGAAAGAGATAGAGAGGGCTTACTTACCATGTGTGTCCTCTGTGGATTGGCAATTTCAAAAGCTGCTGCATTGTGAGCACCTCGGACTCTAAGGTTTCCTCAGGATGTTTTCGTTTGGCAAAAAATACACAGGTTACACAATATCAGAGAGTATTTTTTTACAAGAGCGAAAAGCTTATGCTTTGGGTAATCAAACCACTGGATAGAATTACACAAACCATCGGTACTTTCCAACGATTGCCATTATTATAGCAGAATCGTGCGTGAAGCGGTTGAAATTAAGAAACACAAAAATTTTAATCGGGAATGTGGTTTCAAACTGTCGCAAACGTGGGATCCTGTCATCAAGAAGTGTTGAGTGGAAAAAAGTCGCATGGCTTATCGTCCGAAATTGTCAGTGTAGTGTGTCGCAACCCCAATAGTGCTTTGTGATGGCTGATTGAGGGTAGTCTGAAACCTCAACAGCCGAAGATGCGAACGGGTGCCAGCTATCAGTCTTCTCGTGACCACAATGACTGTATCGTCGTCGAAACGTCGAGGTAAAATAGCAATAAATTACTACGCCATTAAGCCCCGAAAATATTATAACTTTGGGTAAAAAACTTGTTACATAAGTCAGAAAAGAAAAACATTATACGAGCTTGATTTCAGATACGTGTTTTGGATTACCGAACATATCCGCTTTCAGCTATACGGGATCTTAGACTAGATGCGGTCCTAAAATAGATTCGTAAAATACAACACGACAGTCGGCTATTGTCTCGGCTAAATTTGCATTCCACAGCCGTTGAAACTAGATTGAAATGTCCCGGAGAAAACTCATCTTGAATTGCACTTTATTCGTCTTGAAGAAGTAAATTGAATGAGAAGAGTATTATTTCACGATCGGCTTCTTTTGTGTTAATTGGTTTGAATATCGACTCTATCCGGAATAAATAAAACTGGGTTCTATTGAAATCGTAGCTCAGAGCTATCGCTAAAGTTTGTATTTAAAAAAACGGCCAAGTGCAAGTCAGACTCGCGAATAATGGCAAAATATCACGTTTTTGAATGGGCGCCCCTCTTAATTAATTTAGTTTCATTATTTATTTTTAAGTGAATATACATCTAAATATTTTGTGAATATTTCAAGCGTCTAGCTGTTGCTGTTATTAATATTGAGCAAAAAATCGCCAAAAAAAAAAAACGTTTGTTGCAGAAGAGCCCTTTTAAAATATTTGTTTTATTCTATTTTTAGTATTTCTTGCTATAGGGGCAACAGAAATACACCATAAAAACCTGTTTAGAGGCTAAAAATTCCACCCATGCCGAGACTCGAACCCGCGACCTCTGGCTAACCGTACCAGCGATATCCCAACTGTGCTAATGGGCAAGTGCCGGTATCAGCGAAATTTCGAACCTCTTTACACTATTCTTCGTATTATTTACAGGCAGCGAAGCAAGTGTAGGTAAAGCAGGAACTCGGGGCTGCAAGTAATGCAAATTACTTTAGCCAGATGTCGCTGCCTCTAAATAATACGGAGAATATTGTAAAGAGGTTCGAAATTTCGCTGATGCCGACACTTGCCCATTAGCACAGTTGGGACATCGCCGGTACGGTTAGCCAGAGGTCGCGGGTTCGAGTCCCGGCATAGGTGGAAATTTTAGCTTCTAAATAGGTTTTTAAAATTTTCCTTAGCACGGGTTAGTGCAACAAAAAGAATATAGAAATACATCATGTGTAAAAATTCCAACAGTCTAGGTTCGCGCGCGAACATTCAATAAACCAGTGGCACAGTGGCACCATCTATGTATTACAACTAACTACAAAAATGACCGAATGGCATTCAAAAACCACTCATTCAAAAATCTCCTTCATTCAACAATAAACTCATTAATTCGTTCTATTTGCTTGAAGAAATGTCAAAGTTTACGCATGGTAAAACAAAAATAAATTTTAAAATCGAAGAAAGTACGTGAATCCTGCACAGTCTAGATATCATAGTTCATGCGATACAGCCTTGTGACAGACAGGCGGATAGGGTAGTCTCAGTTATAGGGTCCCGTTTCTACCCTTTGGATACGGAACCCTAAGGAGAGCTGGACAAACACTATCGATATCCCATTAAATGTTCGCAGATTGCGATCGTGGATATTGTGTGAAAACAAAATACGGACGCGAGCGCACTGCAAGTTTCATAGGCGCTTTTCCGCTGAAAAGAGAGCGCTTTTGTTAATTTAAAACGAGTTTCGATCCAACTGCTTATTTAACTTTTTTGAATTGTACGCCCCAGTCGCAACTGCACTAACAGGAATCCGCCATTCAATTTCTACTCAACGTTTAGCACAAAACAATTTGTTCCAGTTGAAATCCAGTGAATGCAGTTCTATTTCCATCTAAAACCTGACAAGTTAGTATAACTAACTTTTTGTTTTTCAAATATAATATTATGTGAATGGAGTGGAGAGAATAGAAAAATTTGATCTCGTTTGACCATATTCTTTGTATGTTATTAAAAAGTTATAAATAATTCGTAGCGGTGAGATTAATATGGATACAAAAAATAGGGTAGTTTTCGACCTTGAGTATGATTCCGTGTCTCAGTCTATTCGAAGGTTAGGCCATACTCTACCACAGGGGCTAAGTCCGGGTAGGTGGAGGTTAGTACGACAGTGGCGGGCCTTACTGTCAGAAGTTATCAAGCCGCTCATAAGGCCTCTGACATGGCTTAACGACGGCCATTACAGTGACAGCCGGCACCAACGGCTTAAGTTTTAACGGCTTAAGGTTTTTGACGTTATTTTTATAAAAACATGATTTGCCTACTAAGGTTCCCAGAGTAAGTTCAAATAATCTGTGGTTGCGTCTGTCCCTTTACCACAGAGTACTTAAACTACCTCTGAAGAATATTAGAAAACATCATCATCAACCCATTATGTCCCCACCGAGGGGCAAATCCCTATTGCCAATACTAAGATATGCCAATGGGGATTTGCGGACAAAAAGTTCACAAATCCCCATCAATGGGGATTTTCAATGGGGATTAGTGGAACAACCCCACGGGTCTCTTACCTGAGGAAGGTATAGGCCAAACTCCACCGCGAGGGCCAAGTCCGGATTGGTGAAGGCTTGCAAGGCCACTGCCTGGTCTTACTGTAAGAAGTTTTCAAACCGCCCTAAGCCTCTGACTTGGCTTAGCGACTGCCATCTGTCGACGGCAGCCGGCACCAACTGTTTAACGTGCTGAATCTTAAGCACAGAGCGGCTCGGATTTTTTTTTAAATATCGTGTTATCATAAGCAAAACTTAAAAACCTATTTAGAGCCTAAAAATTTCACCCATGCCGGGATTCGAACCCGCCACCTCTGGCTATCCATGCCAGCGCTCTACCAATTGAGCCAGTGGGCGACTCACCGGCATCAGTGAAATTTCGAACATCTTTACTCTATTCTCTGTATTACGTACAGGCAGCGACATCTGGCTTAAGCAAATTGCATCACTTACAGCCCCGACTACCTACTTTGCAGTTAGGTTTTACATCGGAATGATATCACTGTACCCACATGATTATACTATTTTTTATTTTTAATGCACTAACCCGTGCTAAGGACAAATTTAAAAACCTATTTAGAGGTTAAAAATTTCACCCATGCCGGGATTCGAACCCGCAACCTCTGGCTATCCGTGCCAGCGCTCTACCGCTCTACCAATTGAGCCAATTTGTCCTTAGCACGGGTTAGTGCACTAAAAATAAAAAATAGTATAATAAGCAAAACTGTTTAAATTGTGTACTTTCAAAATTCAGTTCGATTTTCGACAAAAGAATTGTGATTACTTTAATGAATACCTCAAACACAATGATATAACTTCACAAATGTACATTAAATAGAAAACAAAGTCAGTACATGCCGGAATTCTAACATACGAACTCCCGATTAAGAAACCGGTGTTCTACTGTCAGGGCTCTGCTACCAACGCTCCAGAAACAATGCACGCATTTTGCTGTAAATTAAATTTCAGTGCGCTCCCTTCCTCTAAGCCCGCCTTTATGATGATATCATGTAAAAAATGCATTGGAATTCCTGCAGGTTTTATGAATATTTCGCAGGATTGAGGAAAAAGCAGATGCTATTTCGTTTTAAGGAACCTCGTTTGTTTTTATCTGACTTTGCTTTGTAAAAGAAAGTGGCTGAAAAAAATCCAGCCTTTTATTTCGAAACCAAATTTTTAACTACACAGAGGTGGTTGGAGTTAGTTTACTAGTTAGCACCCCGGAGCAACTTAATTCATTATTGAGTTACAATATAAGTAAAGTTACGTCTCATATCCATTGCGTTTTAAATTATTTTTAAATCATGACATTCTTACCGTAAAAATATCCTTACCAAATAATCTTTTCTTACTTTTCTCTTCACCTGACAAACGTGCATGCCCTTTGTATGGGACTCTTCACGAAGCGATTCCCATACAAATAATAGTTTGGTTTTAATTTACAAAACGGCATGGTGGATTTTAATGAAAATTTTGTCAATATGTTTACGAAGCACAAACGGAAGTTTGTGCCTTGTTGTTAATATTGCGAACAAAATATGTTCTCAATATGAGCAAAAGATATTTTTTGTGCAGCCTGTAATGTCTAATGGGAGGGCGCTCTCCCTTCCTCAGAGAGAGTGTGGGCTTAATTACCACGTGTGCCCATCGGGGATTGGCAATTTCAAACGATGAGGTATTTTAACACCGCACGATATTTTCCTTCGCAGTGAAGAACAAATATGTTCTCAATATTAACTTAAGCTGTAATTAATTTTCTAATTATCTTATGAATACAAAATAAATTTAAGCTGTAATTAATTTTCTAATTATCTTATGAATACCAAATAAAGTAAAGATTTATTTAACTACAATCTTTCTCATAGAAACTTATATGAGTACGTCATATTCAACGACCATCAACACATACAAACAATTTTAAGCCAGATCAAACTTCTGCTTGCATTGCATATTCTTAGCATATTAACACTTTCCGGGGCACTTGGCTTCTTGCAGAAATTGTGATATGACACTTAAATATCTCATACAATCCCGAGCACTTTCTGTAGGCTGTCTGCCATATCATGGCTATCGAACATTTTGCGATGTTACTGACCCCTCAGATGCCCGCAGACGGCACCGGATATGAAAAGGCTACGGCTCTCAACGGTGTGACAAAGAAACTTTCATCTCAAGCGGCATGTTGTTTGCAAAATTAAAACCAAATTACGTTAGTATGAGAATCGTCTCGGGAGACGCTCTCTTAATCAGCAAGAATTAAAGATTTTGTACGCGCACTAAGGCAGCGTCTCAGGCGGACTTTTTCCATTCCAGTGCCGCTTGAAGTACGCAGACAAAAATCTATAAATTCAAGGCGCAAGCCAACGAAGCGGTGGAAGCGGAGCGGTGAGGAACGCCGTCTTCTCAATCGGGAGGTCGTAGGTACGAACCCTGGCTTGTACCAATGACTTTATTGTCTAAGTTATGTACATTTGTGAAATTATAGTAGCAATATCACTCGCTGGCTGTGAAGAAAACTTCGTAAGGAAAGCCTAGTGTCTGAAGTGTTAACGTGCCTCAGCGCTTGCTACGTACAATGGCCCAACTATGAGGCTAAGTGCGGAAATCTCAGGTCTAACTAACAACTAAGGCACAACCCGGTGCTAATCACCATCTATGGAAAAAATCATATATTGTTTTTTTTTTTTTTCAAAAAAATATCATTATAAATCTTCACAACTGTGTTTTAAAAACCTATTTGGAGGCTAAAAATTCCACCCATGCCGGGACTCGAACCCGCGACCTCTGGCTAACCGTGCCAGCGCTCTCCCAACTGAGCCAATGAGCGGCTCACCGGCATCAGTGAAATTTTGAACCTCTTTACAATACTCTCTGTATTACGTACAGGCAGCAACATCTGGCTGAAGTAATTTGTATCACTTGCAGCCCCGAGTACCTACGCTGCAATTAGGTTTTTACATCGGAATGATATTGCTGTACCTACATGATTTGTAGCCTCTAAATAGGTTTTTAAAATTGTCCTTAGCACGGGTTAGTGTTTTAAAAATAATATAACTGTGATGACTACTTTTGGAACCAGTCTAGAACCAAGGATCGATATCAACCCTTGAATGTCCCCAACACTGAGTTAGGGGCTTCTCCCTGCATCTCTGGAAGGTTAGGCCATACTCCACCACGGGGGCCAAGTCCGGGTCGGTGGAGGATTGTAAAACAGTGGCGCGCCTTACTGTCAGAAGTTATCAAGCCGCCCATACGGCCTCTGACATGGCTTAACGACTGCCATTACATGCCTGCCGGCACAAACGGCTTAACGTACCTTGCGAAGCGCGGAAGCATCATCTTTGAACTTAAATCGATTTCGGCTAAAAATGGCCGTATTTGGCTAACGTCGTCTAAAATGTTCTTGGGCCAAGGTCAGTAGAATCCCAAAAAAGCAAAAATAGGTATTTGTTGAGGTTTATGATGTTCACTTTTTTAAAAGAGTTGGCGCAAGTTAACATCGGGTTATGTTTATAAAAACACTACCTGTGCCCCGCGGTGATACCCACGTTGTATTAGGGAATATAAATTGAGGGAATATAAATACACAGCGAAATATATTTTCTCGCAGTAAAACGTAACCTAGTAACCTATGTGTTAATCAAGGTGTCAGCTAACTAAGATACCAAATTTTATTAAAATCGCTCCAGCCGTTTAGACGTGAAGTAAGAAACATACACACTCACAAACTTTCGCCTTTATAATGTTAGTGTGATGATGTGATGCGATGGTTTAACATAGAAGCTTGGTCGCGAAGTATCACGCAGCGAGAAAATTATTGGCAAGCTCAGAATCTTCCTGTTGTTTAGCGATTCCGCAGGCGTCCACGAGCTATCTCACATCGGAGGGCGCTAAATAAACATTAATAATACGAATATTTTCTACTAAATTGCCGGATTAAAATGCTGAACGCACAGCGTCTTTACTTTACGTTTCGACTGAGATTGACTGATTTTACCCAATTTCCCCGCAAACCTCCAAATGAAAGGGCCTTTGTGGGATTTACAATTATAGAATGTTTTTTGGTTTTATTTCATAAATTTCCCATGTATCAATGCTATATATCAGACAGTAGCGATATTAAATGGAATAACTATACATTAATTTTTGAAACGATTTTGAAAGGGGAACCAAAATTTTTTGTAGCAAAATCACCCTTAGCATAACTGATTAGAGTGCACTGGTGTAAAAGGTTTGTACCTTGAAGGCATTTTTGTGCTTTATTTATAGTATGTTTTATTTTATTTTCTATAATAAAAACAGAAAACAGTAAAAAGCAAGGAAAAATAGTCAGGTCTAGTCAAGATGTGAAGTGGTAATGCTAAATGACGGAAATCTCAAAAATGTGTGACGTTATTTAAAATTTTGATATTGATAGACAGAATAAAATAAATATTAAAAAATGGTGTAAAGAGGTTTGCACCGTTAAATACCCGGGGGCATGCGGAAAAAAATATAATATATTAATTTGAAATATATATATTTTTTTGTAAATAAAAAATATAATGTATTAATTTAAAATATATAATATATATATTTTAAATTAATACATAAAAAATTTTTTTTTTTTTTTTAAAAATTGTGAATAAAATGTTTAAATACTCGTAAGAAAATTACAATTTATTAAAGTCATAAGTCCAAAGTAAGGTCGATAAAGGTGGGGGATGGGGGATGGATTCTATGGATATGTAAATGTGTTGACTACATACAGATTTAGGTACGTCGTCGTAGAAGAACTGATAAATATAACAGTCATATTATATTAGCATAAACATAAACTGATGCCTATATCCCATAGGGGAAGGCAGAGACCAAGACTGCCACTAGCCATGATCCTGACAAATTATTTTCGCTTATTTCATACAATTTCATTAAAAGATCTAACTGAAAACCACACAAATTACCTCCTCTGTAAAATTTACTTTTAATACTCTATGGGCCAATTTCTGAATTGAGAATTTCGCTTAGTAAATAGTTAACTGTAGTGCTGTATTTTCTCAGAAAAGAACGCGACAAATCGTTATTTAAGTCTTTAATCAGTGGAATATTTAATTGGAAAACCAGCCCTATGCCTTTTTCCGATACCTCGACTAACATACTAGCGTCAGTATTTGAAGAGACAAAACTGCAGCACTTAAAACATCTACCAAATCTACAAAACAACTTAAAAAAAACTTCACCCAGTAAATTCCAGTGGCTGCCAACTTTTTCAGACTGCACAGCACATCTATCGGGCTCCTCAGCACAAGTGATGCCGTATTCATAGCCAAGAGCCGCGGCAATATTCCCCGGGCAACTGTGAGACAGTCAACTAGGGTTGCGTATTTACGGATCCTGTAATGAAAAGAGTGCAGTAAGACTACCTTAATTTTGTTAGTGCATTACAAATGATAGAATTGTGGTCGCGTTAAGTAACATGTCGTTTAAACCACTGCCGATTACAAGGCTTGATCCGAAGAGATTTGTAGTTACAATTAAATAAGATCATTGTTTAAAAACCTATTTAGAGGCTAAAAATTTCACCCATGCCATAAATAACCCATAAATAACCCATAAATAACCCATAAATAGGTTTTTAAATTTGTCCTTAGCACGGGTTAGTGCATTAAAAATAAAAATAGTATAATCATGTGGGTACAGTGATATCGTTCCCATGTAAAACCTAACTGCAAAGTAGGTAGTCGGGGCTGTAAGTGATGCAATTTGCTTAAGCCAGATGTCGCTGCCTGTACGTAATACAGAGAATAGTGTAAAGAGGTTCGAAATTTCACTGATGCCGGTGAGTCGCCCATTGGCTCAATTGGTAGAGCGCTGGCACGGATAGCCAGAGGTTGCGGGTTCGAATCCCGGCATGGGTGAAATTTTTAGCCTCTAAATAGGTTTTTAAATTTGTCCTTAGCACGGGTTAGTGCATTAAAAATAAAAATAGTAAGATCATTGTATTCATGTAATTGTCAGTTTACAACATTATTATACAACATTAACATAGTTGAGGTCCGTGATTTAAATGGTGGCATGTATGGATTAATTTTCGTATTTTTTTTATAATGTTAGAAACTATATCATATACTTAGCTCTTCAGTGTTCAGTGTTGTGTTGGTTTTCCCACTAGGCCAATTAAGCTAAGCGAATAGAGAAACAGTTTAGTGGCCTAATTTATAACAACACTTTTCCACTAAAACACTCCTACAGGCGTTTTAATCTGTAGTTACGACCTTTTCTTGAAAAATCTCCAACACAGACTATTTTGGTGAGCGTTTATAGAGTATATTAATGAATTGTGTTTTTATATACAGAGACGTTGGTGTTTTTTTCAATTTGCTTTTTGCATGCTGTAGGTGGCTATAATTAAGGTAGGGCTTTGGTGCACGTTAAATAACATAATGATGTGTTAATGTATAACTTATTGTACCCTAAATAAATAAATTCCGGTATAAGATAAAATAATACAGTGTCGAGTGGTCCCTTGATTTGCTTGTCTTGTGGAGAGGGTGTGGGTAAAACATTCCTTTCAGGCCTTTTACATGTATAGTTAAACAAAACTGCAACCCTTTTAACGTTAGTAAAAATTCTTATTTTAAAAGATTTTTACGATCTCTTTAGGGAAGATAGAGGATTTGGAAACACACTTAGGGCCATTTTCTCCATAGAACCAAATCTAGATTACGGCAAGCTAAATCCGGTTTTGGACTCCTAATCGAGATTACAATAACAAATTGGATTTCTCCAACATCGTAAACCAAAGTTTAAACTGAAGTCTCTGAACGGCCGATATTGGACGATTAGCTTCTAAAACCAGATTAACAGTCAGACAAATGTCAGATATCAGCTGCCAAAAGACGTCAAAGGTTTTACTTTACCAAATATTGTTTTCACTATTGGTGAATGTTGGATCCCTTTTTCGTTTTAACATCATCTTTTAAGATAGTCGTTCAAAATTTATTTCGCACAAAACAAACCGCGCCAGAAACAAAATTCAAAATTGCCGAAAAAGTTTATGAAATTACACAGAATAACCGGAAATATCACAGAATTCTCGACATTTTAGACAGCTGCGTTTCAAAATAAAAAAATAAACCCTCAAATCTTAGCGTTTTTTGTCTAGTCTGTAACTAGAACTAGATTTCGTGAACTAGATCAAAAAGTTACGGGAGAAATCGGATGCTCATAAATCTATTTTTTTAACTTCGTTCAAGCATGATCCGGATTATGAAATCCAGTTTTGCGCAGCAAATGGAGAAAACGGCCCTTAATAGTCTAAAAATCATCAATGTAACTTCAACGTTACAAAACCTCTGCTTTTTTAGCGCGACTGTCTTAGCTGTACAGAAATACGCGTCAGCTCTCGAATACACAATTAGATAGGGATCTATTTGATGTTATTTATGTAGACAGAGCCGGCTTATGAATGCTAATTTGGGTGAGAGATAACTCTCATTTGGCCGAATCAGCCTAGTGGCTTTACGCGTTGGCGAACGTTGGGGAAATTAGCTTCCATAGAAATATGGATACATATGACTTGTGGAATTGTGATAAACGGTCTCACATTGTTTCATTGTATTGTGTAACCGAGTTTGTGAAAATCATAATGCGAACATTTTTACCCCACACTCGGTAGGTAGGTACAGTAACTGAAAAATCGGTTCAATTTTTATTAGATTTCTAGTCAAAGAGAGGATATGGCGTGTGCCGCCAATATTTTATTAAATTCCTGCGCGCTCTTTGTACAAACGCGCTGGGCATTTTCTCTATGCAAATGCACGGCACAAACTAGGTGCGGTGGGTATTCCAAAGTTATTCGCTATACGAGGCAAGAGTTAAAAGTTTAGATGTCACCGGTTATTCCACGAGCGCGCAATCAGATCCTATCACAAAACAAACCTGGCAACCGCTTCCCTTTGACAAGCAACAATGGCATCAGATTTTCTGGCTAGTTGAACAAATGCCTTTTTCAAGATGTCCAGCCATTGTCTAAGAGAAAAAAAGGGCAGATGTTGTCATCGGGATGAGGACGCAAATAAATAAAGGCGTCCCGTCTCATTGTTACGTAGACGATGTATTCAGGAACATTCCACGAATTAGAAAATGTTTGCCTATTTGTTAAAGTCCTATTAAGTTTTGTCACTTCGCTTTGCACTTGACAACTTGGTGAACAAAAGGTGGTAGACAAATGTCGACCTTATTTTTAAGATGCGAAGGGTTAGCGTTACGGCAAACGTAACTTTGTTATTGTATAATTGTTGCAACGAACGCAATGCAGAAGACGCTGAAGTTTGAATAGACGTCAATAAATTAAATGCGTTTCCGCCGTGTGAATTCTAAAGATGTCTCAATTTGTTGTATGTTACATATAAAGGAGAAGTTTTTGCTCTCATTTATAATGGTCAGTGTATAATAATCTAATGACTCGTGCTCCACAAGTCAAAAATCCTTTTGAAAGATGTTACTGAGTGCCAATAAAAACATTAATTTTCGTCAAATGACGCGGAACTTTTTTGTATGCAATTTAAATATAATAAGAGACTATGACAGGCAAATAGAAATTATTAATTTGGTATAAGTATTAGGATATACTGTTCAACAGACTTAGAATGCTAAGAATAGTCAGACATGGTCAGATCAGATAGGGTCTAATAAGCTAATTAAAAAAAGAATAGTTTTTTTTGACGAGTAAGCTATTTGACTGTTGTCACGGGGGATTGAAAATCGACCTTCAGCGAAAGTACAAAGTTATTCTTTCGGAACTCTATTAGTAGTTAGTTAACTGTTATAGCTCTCTTAACATTACTCCCGTACATCATCTCATGGAGAAGGCAGTGGCTGAAAACCAGCGTTGTCCGGGGCTGACCCGGGTCAGCACCAGCTGAGCCACTACCTTTTAATTTATTTTATAATACCACAACCTAGTTTTAAGTCTTATTTAGTTTTTAGTATTGATGAGGTAATAAATAATTATTCAATTTCTTCAAATTTTTTTTCATCTTATTGATAGACAAAATGTATCTGAGAAAGTATGTGAATAAGTAAAGGTTTTTTAAAGATGGGGTGCTGTTAATTGCAATAAAATTTATACTTATTATATTGCGACTTTATATTGCTCCTGAGGCTGTGTGGTGTCGGCCTAGAGAAAAGCACCAACCCAAATTCTTCTCGCGGGTGTCGTAAAGGTCACTAAGGGACACAAACCAGGGGGTAGGCAGCAGCGCCCCCTGCAGTACAATTCCACCAAACTGCCAACCCCAACCCGCATGCCCAGCGTGGGGATTATGAGTACTACCCCCCAATGATGGCACAACCTTGCGCTATGTCGCACATTAGGGGAGGGCTGTGCACTAATATAGCCTGAAGAAGAAGATTGCTTCAAAAATCAAATCCAATCATATTTTTTTTTATTTCAATGTACAGAATATACATCCTGATTGCAGAATATCAACGCGATGTAATGCGCTGACTTCGAGCCGTAGTGTAGTGCAGCAAAACAAAAACTCCACTTTGACCACATATTCTATAAAAGATCTCTGAAAGTATATTAGGTTTACAAAAGAAGCGGATGGAACAATGCTGAGTACTAATTGGTTTTTATAGATTCGAGTTTGCGGCCATATATTTTAGGATTATGCCTTCATAAAAAACCAGCGTATTCGATAGATATTGATAAGGCGGCTACTCAAAGAGTAATTCTCATACAAATGAAATTAAGTTTTTATTTACAAACGACATATCGGATCGTAATGAAAGTTTGCCAATCGTTTAGAGGACACGGATCGTAGTTTGATTACAAACTATATTGGTATGGGAATTTCTCCTTGGAGTATACACTTAAGGCACATTCACTTTGCTATGACTTTCAAGCCACCCAAATTTCATGGTATTTTAAGTAAGCACACGATGTCTACAGCAAAAGGCGCAAGTAATGCAAAAACGTTTTTACAACGTCAGAAAAAAATCACCCCTATTTTGATAGGCGCTACCCAACACTGAGTAAATAGCGATAAAAGTATTTGCCCGTGACGAGTCGTACAAAGATTCGAGTAAACACTTCAGTACGCCCAGCGTTCGGTAGCAAAGGGCACTTGTCTGGTCCTGATATCCCACTACTAATATCGTGTCTGTCGATGTTTGAATACTGATAGTAGGAAAGCTTTGTACTCAAATTACATGGCGCTTTACATAAACTCACGCCTGTATTCCGGAGGGATAGTTAGTTAGTTAGACCTGAGATTTCTGCACTTAATACTTCGACCATTGTACGTAGCAAACGCTGAGGTATGATAGCACTACAGACGCTAGAGCTTACTCACGATGTTTTCCTTCCAAGTTAGCTAGTATTAAGCATGGTATTGTTACTAAAACTTCACAAACGTGGAAAATAAAGGCTTTGATACATAGCGGGATTCAAACCCACAAGCCGGGAGCAGGTCTTCCACCGATCTGCTACCACTGCCACTACCAGTAGGAAAGGACAGCCAGAGAACACCTCACCAATATCCTGTCAAAACTGTTTCGCAATAGAAAACATTATGATTTTTGTTTTAAAAGCCATAAAAAAATCTCGGCGTCTCGGGATCGCAAAACTTGGGTAAAATAAAGTGAGTCTAATAAGAAAAAAAAACTTATTAGTCTTAGTTTTATAATTGAATTCTAAACGCTTTCTTATAAGGAGTAGATGCATAAAACGATTCTTTACGAGGTAACTCAATACCTATCGATAAACGCTTAAGTTTGAGCCCGATTTGTACGGCGTGTTTTTGTACCACGTGACTTTTCTTATGACATATGACATAAGCCTCCCTCATGGTTTTCCAAGCTTCACAGCAACATTGGTTGCAACAACATTGGTTGTACACCTTTGCTTCGTTATTGAGTTTTGCAAAGGTTATATTAGTCGTAGAGACTATCTTCCGCTCCGCTGTCACCGCTTTTGGCACATATGATGAACTTAAAACCCATCATAGAAATATGTTTTGAACTCCTCGTGGAGTATCACATACCTACCATTTTCATACAGAATCCGACCACGAAAGGTGTTTGTGTGATGTTCACATCTCTTAATTGCTCGAGAAACACAATATCGACGAAAAAGGGTGGAGAAGACAATCTTAAGGAAACGCGCCATTTTCGTGTAAACATTTTTCCTTTCCGCTAATTCGTACGAAAGTGATACGCTCGACGGGGCCAAGCGGTTTTCACACTGGCCGCTGGATATAGCAGTTTTTTGTTTTTTAAATCTAAAACACACGAACAGACACAAGGGAAGCGGTCGTGGCCTAGCCGAACCGAGTGATTGGAACCAATCACCTGAGTTTCGCAGCAACAGGCGTGGTGAGGTGCAGCATGGGTGACCGTCCCTTGACTACCGCTAGTGGCATTTTTTCCGAGCGTTTCCATGCTTCGCAAGGCACGTTGAGCCGTTGTTGCTGGCTGTTATGTAATAGCTGTGGAGTATGGCCTAACCTTCCTGCGATGCAAGAAGAGACCCGTGCCCCAGCAGTGGGGACATAGAAGGGTTGATAACGAACACAATTAATTATATGATTAATATAGATTTGGTATCAACCCTGCGTATGTCCTCACTGCTAACGCACGGGTCTCTTCAAGCAAAAATGCCATACTCTACCACGGGGGTCAAGTTTATTTATTTATTAATTAATACTTTATTGCACCATGAAATCGTACAATGCGGCGAACTTAATGCCATAAGCATTAATAATAATAAGTTTAGGTTGGTTAATATATATTTAAGACTAGGTTAAGAGATATGGTTGTAATTCGTTTTTTCTGGTTGTGCAATATTACCTATATATTCTCTATTTGTTATATTATTTTTTAAATGAAACTGTCGTAAGCTACCCATTATTTCCTTAATTTAGTTTTTGTGTTCCTTAGTTTTTGTCTTAAGAGTCAGACCAGGTTGCGGCAAAAATTCAAGGAAGTGATTTAAGAATTCATTTGAGAATGTAATGTAACTTTGTGATTGTGATTAAATTATTATTTGCTTTATCGCAACATTAATTATTTGGTTTGTTATTTAAATGGACACAAGTATAGTCCATAGCGCAATATATTTTTGTACATTTCAGTTGCAAAGTAGCCCGTTACGTAATTGTATACAGAGAACGTATGTAAAGTTTGATGTGCTGTCAACTTATTCAACTTGAAACGTAAACGTCTACTAATCACTCTAATGTAAGTTTAAGACCAGAGTGCTTAGTGCGAGTTTTTTAACTACTCGATCGCGTTAACGTAAACTCATATTTCTATGGCATCGAGGAAGCGCCACCTAGCGACAAGTATGGAAATTAAAATTGCTGAGTGCGAAATGTAATGGTTTACGTTGAGAAGTGAACACGTTTACCAGCCAAAACACGAATAAACGCGAGTGCGAGTTGTACTGTGACAGCGTTTTGCCAGTTCGAACGGTTAACTTACTCATACTCACTACTCAATGCTCGATTAACGCGGTAGTAAAGTTATTCGATTGGATCTGTCAAACTCGCACTAGGCACTCTGATCCCTTTTAAATCCCAACATCTGACTCAGTGTAAACACAGCGTTACACTCAGAAAATCGATACGATGTAAGTAAATACGCTAACAGTAATTTGAGTTTGCCAAGAAATTTGTCTTCTTCCCAACCCATCGATCGAACAAAGACAGCCTGATTGAATTGTAACAGAATACATGTAGGCAAAGCAAACAAACATATCCGCAACGCGGTGTTTTATTTTCGACATTAACATACCTACGATTTTAGGGTTCCGTCACCGATGGATTCCATCACCCAAACGGTACGACGACGTCTGAATTTTTGACTTATATTTTTTTTTCTGAACTGAGTGCTTAGTGCGAGTTTGACAGATCCAATCGAATAACTTTACTACCGCGTTAATCGAGCATTGAGTAGTGAGTATAAGTAAGGTAACCGTTCGAACTGGCAAAACGCTGTCACAGTACAACTGGCACCCGCGTTTATTCGTGTTTTGGCTGGTAAACGTGTTCACTTCTCAACGTAAACCATTACAACTCGCACTCAGCAATTTTAATTTCCATACTTGTGGCTAGGTGCCGCTTCCTCGATGCCATAGAAATATGAGTTTACGTTAACGCGATCGAGTAGTTAAAAAACTCGCACTAAGCACTCTGTATTAGCCATCGGCTACGCGTAATTGGCGCGAAAAAGACTCGAAAAAGACCTAATATAAAAAAAATACTAGTCAGCCATCAGTTGTAGACTTGTAGTTCTATGAATTGAGGCCCTGCCTGGGTAGTATCGTGACCGTTTTAAATGTCAAAATTCTTGACTTTCCGTAACATTAATTGTCAAATTATTACATTTTGCATAATGGGTGACACGTGCCAATCTAGGCTGTTTGAATTGTGATCGAATTAATGTAAGCAAAACAAACCTCTGGGTGAACGGTATTTTTTGGCAAAAATTAAATCATTGCTAATTCAGCGTGAGCTTCTCTATATGACAGAAGGCCTGTACCTAGTAGTGGGGCATACGCTATTTCTATAGGAAAGAAAGACAGAAGATATTTACTCATATTGCCACAGAAACACAAAGTAGCTTAGTAAGTTAAATACATGAAATCTAACAAAAAAAACGTAAAGAGAACAGGTAAGACATATGGAATCGAAGACAGCCGGGCACCACACAATACTGTGTGACACTCAGCCAAACATTAGCCATTCTGTCTTATTCCGTTTTTTTGTCTTAAAAAGTTATATAAAAAGCTATACACAGATGAATTTTGAAGTACGAACTATAGTTTTTTTTTATTTATGAAATACGTTATGTAACAAGTGTTTCTTATTATCTAGTCGCTCTCGGAAAGAACGTACGTTTTGGCACGCTATATTTAGAAATTAATTCTAATAAGTAGCGGCCATTCACAATCCGTAGGTACGGTCTTCAGCGTATCAAACCTCTACAGGCGTTCATAAAGATAGGTAGATACTATTAGGTAGGTAGGTAAATATAGTGGTTGATCAGCTGTCAACCGCTCACCGACCGCACCCCCGCTTACTTATAAGTACAAGTGAGGCTGAGTTACGGTCGGGAAACATATAATAACATAACATATAATATTTGCATAACTCATATATTCGAAAAAAAACAAAATAGAAAAAAAACTATAGTTGAAGTAGGCAATACATTACGTTTGAGAAGCTTTTCGTTATCCTTCCGAGAGTGTTCTTAGATGATGGTGCTACTTACCCTCTGGTTTTTTGCGCGGCCCTTTTCTCTGCCATCCCGACTTTTCCGGCACTTAGCCGCGGCGAAAAAATACGCCACTAAACATCATTTTTCCCAAATACATTTTATCTCGTTTTAGAATTTAATACCGCAATGTATTTAATGGCATTGCCCAACCTCTTTAAGGGGCTGTAAGAGCGCGCAATTTACTAAAACAAACCCCTCCCTGTCTCACATTTTGAACGAATCGCTTAGCGAAAACATTAGCTTCGGCTCAAAGGCTTTTCGACGCAAATTGCACGTGAAATTCGACAGGCAACGTTGCCGGGACGCTAAGATCAGCCCGGTGGGCTAAGTTGAAACTTAAATTAGTTTACCGCTAAATGTTGGTGACGGTTGTTTTTGCCAGTAGCGACTCTCTGTTAATGAGAATCTTGTAATGCCGGGGACGTACCAATCGAATGAATTTAAAAGAATTGAAAGTGGACGGATCAGTCAATGTCAAGGCAAAAGCAAAAGAATTTCGTTGAGGCGCTAAGGGGCGCTTACTAGGGCCACCTACGGAATAAAAATCATAGCTTGTTTATATTAGGTTTTTTTTTCAAAAATTAACATCATAAATCTTAATATATGTGATAACTATTTTTAGAACATATAGAATGTGGTATTAAAGACCTAGATTGTTGATCGTAGGTTCTAGATTGTAGGTTGTAAAAATAGTTGTCACAGTTGTTAAGATTTCTCATGTTCACTTTTAGATAAAACGTATTGTAATAGAAGTTATCGAAGCACTCGTGGCCTAGTCGAACCGAATGATTGGAATCAATCACTTGGTTAAGCAACAGCAGGCGCGGTCAGGTGCGGGATGGGTGATCGTCCCGCGACTACCGCTAGTGGCATTTTTTCCAAGCACTTCCGTGCTTCGCAAGGCACGCTAAGCCGTTGGTGCCGGTTGTCATGTAATGGCAGTCGTTAAGCCATGTCAGATGCCTTATAGGCAGCTTGATAACTTCTGACAGTAAGGCCTGCCACTGTCTTACAATCCTCCACCAACCCGGACTTGGCCCCCGTGGTGGAGTATGGCCTAACCTTCCTGCGATGCAGAAAGAGACCCGTGCCCCAGCAGTGGGGACATACAAGTTATGATTTTTATTCCAATAGTGGCGCTAGTCCCGAATCACCTTAATCTGTATCTCTTCATAAGTTTTGTAATGAAATCATTGGGTTAGACTGGTTCGTGAGTGAAGACCGCGAATCGGCAAACGTAGCGGAGGACGCCCTATGACTAGGTGGAGTGACGACATTTATTAAAACTAACACAGAAATTTATTGCAAGTTTCCAAACGTTATAAGTTAACTTAGACCTTCATTTCCAAATATAGAGCATTTTGGAGACAAAATTAATATAAAACCCCAAACCTACGATTTTGTTAAAAAATACGATTCCTTAAAACACTCGCTAAAGGCCGATTAAAATAGTCTGTGGTCTGAAAAATGCTTTAGAGGAATCGTGTTTTTTTAAATAAGGCCTTAATTAAACAGTCTACTTATTATTCTAAAACCTAAAAGTCATGAATTGAACTGGCCTTAATTTCAGACATCTTGGTCATCTAAATAGGCTCTTTAATGTTGTTGTATACTATTTGGCAAAAAGTGTGCCTACATAGAGATAAAAGAGAAAATGACATTGTAAATCGGCTAATTAAACACTTGCAATATCAACAACTCAGGAGTTAAAAAAAATACAATTCAATGAAGCCTTGGTTTTGTGTCAAACGATTGGCGACTGACTGCCTTGTAAGAGTAAGAATAATTTATTACAATCTAAATTTAAAGTAGTTCACGAACCAATATTGCTTCTGTTCAATAGAGCTTCTGCTACTGTTTTACGCTTGACACCTGTATTACAGCAAACAATGCCAATTTCCTAATGAAGTGTGTCAGTTTCTTGTTACACATAAGTTTGCAGTTATTTTCCTTCACTTAGAAAATGAATAAAAAAAGAACAAAAGAATAATAGTCTTTTAAATAGTTCTTTTTTACTCTCATTGTGTGTGTGTCCGTGTGTGTTCGAGTGTGTATTAGGGTGTATTTATAAGCGTGAGTGTGTTGTTTGTATTCTAAGTGTTAAATTAATCGATTTACAATTTTATTTCCTCTTTTATCTCTATAATAGGATACTTTGTTCCCATTCTCGTGGTTAGTCTAGCTAAATATAGCATAGAGGTTTAAAATGCCGTACACAAAAAAATTCGCTCGATTAAACACGGTAGTAAACACATTAAAATGAGATATCATATTTCACGATGTCCTTGTTGAGTGTAGAGCCCCTGTCACTTGCCCTATAAATTTTTAGCAAACGAGCGAAACAAAACATAGTAAAAGTACATTGTAGCGCAGATTCCTTGTAGCACTAAATAATATTTTATTGGACACTGCACCCTTGAAAATTTATCGTGGCAAGTTCAGACTTTGCGCCGTTTAAAGATAATTCACGCAGCACACAAGCGCTAAGCGTTCCTGATGTCTTATAAATATTTTAAAAAGTGTGTGCCCCATTGTGTCTTGCCCACTGGGAGACTATTTTTCGACACTGTATGCAGCTGCGGCAATCGTAAGAGTGTCACATACACTGATTTACGGCGCGCCTGGGAACGTCCCATCCTACCAACAAATCATAAGCTACCTTGGATTGAAATAAAGTTACTCTCGCTCAGTGATTCATTGGAGAGCCACTAAAACGCGCCTTTATAGCTCAGCGAGAAATTGATTACAAATTTTACTGCATATTAAAATAACCTTTGGTGTTCGATGGCTTCTTATTTTTCGAAGTCCAATATTTTAAAACGATCCCTTTCAGAGGAGCTTGGCTCGCGTCAGAAACGGTCGGCGGCTGCTTACCACCTACTGCTAACTTGGGCATAAATCAATGTAAATAAGAATTCGATTAATTGAAAATACTTCTGAATGTTGGCCGATAAATGCAAATTCCAATACGATGTATTGAGACAGCTAAATAAATCCTTATTTTCGGTCGCTGCCTGGAGCGTAGATTTTGTTATCCTTCGCACGCTTACGTCCATACGTAAGCTTTACGTACATCATCCTGATATAGTCTTGATTTCAGAATACTATGGATAGTGCAGTAAAAGATAAGCGGTCACCAGAGAATGAACTGGTTTTGCGGCATTTATTTCAATGGCCAGTTCAACAAAAGAAAACATCGTGAAGAAACCCGCAGCTTCAGTCTTTTCTGTGAGCTAGGACGAGTAAGCTGTCAAGTGCTTGGCAAGCCTACTTCATTTAAGACAATCTTGGCGACCTCTGTGGCGTAGCGGTAGCGCTTCTGCCTACCATGCAAGAGGTCCCAGGTTCGAATCCTGGCTGGGGAAAAAAAACCCAGGTCTTGGATGTTTACATGTTTGTGACGTCGTTGTTTCTGGTTCCCACGACACAGGGTATCCTAGTGTGGGGCTAGAAGCAATGTATGTGCTAAAATAATATGTCTCGTTACGTAGGCCTCGGACAAGCAACCTTCAAATTCGATCACATCTTACATTGTGCTTAATCTAACTTACAGGCATACTTAGTATCATCTTTTACTTTTGTTTCAACATTATAAGCACTTCTTCGTCATGTTATTTTATAGTCATAAGAAATCGAAGTCAATGAAAAGCAACGAACCTGCACGCAAACTCATTGTTATTTCGACTTGTACCAGGAAGAAATTTTTCGCATCACGAGACCTTGTAAATTGAAAAATTATGTCTTCCCTTAACCAATTCCGCTAAGTTATTTGAGGTTTTCGCAAACATAGTGAATTTAATGTAAATTACTTCTTCGAAGATATTTTGCACTTGCTTCCAAGCTTAAGTTTTTCTCATTTTCGCGAGAACGTTCTTTCGGAACATTATTCTCCGGTTGTTTGTTTACCACAGTGTGAAAAAAATTACGTACAAAGTCGGACTTATTTCAACAGAAATTTCTTCCAGCCACCCTAAAAATTCTCCGTCCATCACTAATTCTTACATTCATCAACTGAACTTATATCTGACATAACAATCGCCATTTTAGAAATACTAAACTATTCTAGGACACATTCGTGACATTTTTTCAATAAGGCATACAATACCTACAGCTACATGGTCATATAGCCTGTAAATATATCTGGTCTCGAATAATTTAATCAATACGTTTTTATCTGACTTAAGTTGACAGTGACATGAACACATTACAGGCGAGATGTTGATCTTTAATTAATTTGTACCGCGAGTTGCAGCGATTCATTATTGGAACTTCGAAAGTACTTAGACTGAATTCGAAGCCTCCTGATCTGATAAACACATTCTATTCAATTGATAGACATTCAGTTGGACATGAGGTTGGAGTTTTTTTTTGCCCATTTCTTCTCCAAAATGACTTAGATTTTTAATTGCACACCTTGTTTAATATTACAGCTTCTGTTTTTTTTGAATAAAATACGTTGATTTGATTAGATTAGAAGACTACCTACTGCATTTCGAAATGCTGTCCCTAACAAAATAAGTGATAAGCATTGTGAATTTGCAACGTTCTCTCTCTCTCCTTGAGATAGATCATAATAGAAGAGAGATCACACATAAATCAAATGAATAATCTATAATATGAAAATGAATCGCTGAATGTGTTTGTAAGCGCAATTCTCGAAAACAGGTGTACCGATTTTGCTAATTATTTTTTTAGAATATTTCTCGAAGTACGAGGATGGTTTTTACGGAGAGAAAAATGAAAAAAATCACATAAAGAGTCAACTGTTAGGCGGTACGAAGTTCGCTGGGTCAGCTAGTCTATAATATAAAAAACAGCAAATGGTAAGCGCAAATCTGGAGAGCAGCTGAACCGATGTTGTTAATTCTTTTTTTAGAATATTCCTTGAAGTACGAAGTTGGTACTTACAGAGAGAATTATTTTAAAAAATTTAAGAATCTACTGTAAGGCGGTACGAAGTTCGCTGGGTCAGCTAGTGTTCAATAAATTAAAAAAATTAAAGAGTCGATGGTAGGCAGTACGAAGTTCGCTGGGTCAGCTTGTGTTCAATAAAAAAACCTATTTACGGTATGCGGTAACTGTATCCTTTTTAGGGTTCCATACCCAAAGGGTGCCGAATTAACCCTATTACGAAGTCTGTCTGTCTGTCCATCTATATGTTTGTCTTACCGTTAAAGAACACAAACCGTAGCAAATGACCAGGCAAAACAAAAAATGTGATACTGAAAAAAAATACAAAAAATAAAATACAATTTGTAAATAAAATACTGCTTTATAAAAAAACTTGAAAATTAAAATGAACAATGAAAAATATTCATTTAAAAGAATGGTTGCAAAGACTTACATTCTTGCTAATTGCTAATTACAAACGTGCTGGAAAAATGCAAGTCATTACTACATTTTATTCAACAACGCAATGTCTGCAAACATTTTCTTCAGATTTAAGATTTTATGTGAAATTTCATAGAATAATGAAGTGTCTTGTGCTATGATAAATTTAAACAATTTTCGTCTTAGTAGTATAGTATTGGGAACTCTAGGACACTTTTCCGTCGTGAGGGGCTCACTGCGTTCGCCGTCACTCCTTCAAAGTGTCCTAGAGTTCCCAATACTATTGTGGGAAATATGCAATCTAACCATTTCATTACTTTTTATCTAAGACCTGATTAAACTTTAAGGAATTTTAGACTAAAAAACAACTTACTGAAACTGGATACTGGGTTTTCTCGCAACACTAATAACATACTCGGTTGGCACTTTACACAAAGCATTATGGTAAATTATTAACTCTCGAGTATACATTATAAGCGTTCAATATATTGTGTTTAGAAGGTACTTAATTTACGAATGGAAATTTATAGTTTCGTTGTCACCGTAGGTATCCACTAAAATTTCCTCAAAAACTTAGTTTAAGACATAATATCTGGAGTAATTTTGATTTAGTTATCACCGCTAAGGTTTCCACCAAAATTAATCCGAGCTCCTCACAGAATCGACCGCTTATACTGGGCTCAAATGAAGAGTGAATCTAAGTTGAAAGTCTGCATTTCCGCACAAAGAGAGTTCATACAACGATTACGACAACTACCAAAGCAAACGTCACTCACCACACAGACCTTACATACGTCAACATTCAAACATTGGTAATGTGTAGTAGTGATGAGAATTTGCAAGCGCAGCACGAGCACAGGTGAGGATTGTTTGTTAGCCGGCTATCGCATTGCACGGTTTCGCGATAAAATGCAAACTAATCAAAACACATTAATCTTCTTGTGCGACTGAGAACAACACAAATACCGTTGACTGCCTGGATGGTCTAGCGGTATCAAGTTAGACTACCAAACCAGAGGTCGTAGGTTAGATTCCTATCGGAGGCCGTCATACTTTCATTTGTACAAATGATCTCAGTCTGGGTGTTTTTCCATGTTTATCCTTGTCTGGTTACCATAGCACAGGGTATCCTAGTTTGGGACCAGATCAAGTGATTGTGATGTGTGAAAGTTATTATTATTATTCCTTAACATTTGAAGCATTAGGGTTTATGACGCAATAGTTCATTATTACTTGTTAGTGATTGTAGTGCTCTATGGTACTGTGGTGTGGTGATGTGACTTTTCGCTGACTCGCACATATGGGCAGTTCTCGATAAATACGGTATAAATCGTCTCGTATATCATGTTAGGACCTGTAGATGTGCGAAGCGCTGATTAATTGCTGATGAAAATGTCTAGTCCGGAGGGCCAGGTGGTCCAGAATTAAAGTATACCTAGGGCTGTCACAGTTACATAATAACTTTCAGTATAAGCAAAGTTTATTTTCTATCATCACGTTATTTATTATTAAAGATACCTACCAGTTTTAATAAGCTATTTATTAGTATGACTACGTATATTGTCTATCTATTCTACTACAGGCTAATATTATACGTTTACTCAAATATGTAATTATAGGATAGAAATGGGTTGGAATGAAAATATTAAAATCGATTTCCACAACCAGACGTGACAAAGGGTCAAGAACGAACTTGTCATAACCTGATTCCGATTTCATGTTTTTAGTACTTCATGGCTATCTTACAGGGCCGCGTTTCATACATAATACTAGAATTTATAGTTTATGTACCTACAATTCGATGTAGGTACATTGCGTAGTCGAATCTTCATACTGGTTAATCTGTGAGATAATCGCTATGCAATGTATTTTCGAATCGAATTTTCATAGTAAACCATGATTATTATAGTTCTATAAAACAGGCGTTAGTCGTTTAGTTATACTACTAAAATACTATAGTCATACTACTAAAAGACTAATAAGTGTGCTTAACTTCCACATATATGTTAGGCAGATGTCCACCGGTCTGTTTATAAGTGTTCTCTGGTGGTCTTCAGATTCTGATAAGGGCCTGCTGAATCAGAATTTTTGCGGAGTTCTTGTGTGTGGGTAGAATCTGTGACAGTTGTCTAGGGCTGTCACATTTGTGTACATATTTATTTTCCAATTCCCGTTGTGTACAAAGTCTCTTTTCACTCAGTCATATCAATGCTTCAAATGCTTCTTCTTTTAAACAGGGTTAGACATGATTTAGTGAAACGTTGTTTTTTCTAAAACTTAGCTTAACAGCAACTTAGTACTGAGATTGCTTTATGTTAAGTATAGATTACGATTCATACTTTGTTCCGATTTCCCAATTTAAAGAACAGCAACGTAAGGATAATATTTAAAATTGTAACTATCACCTACAAATATTTATGATGCTTGAGTAAGCATTGTATTTTTTAAGGCAACTGTAAAAGTCTATTGAACACATTTGTGCGCTTGGTTTTATTAAAAAATATTTTTTACCATGTGAGTTTGACAGCCCTGACTGATATCATGTTCCGACTTGTTTCCATGTGTAAAGTTGAATATGTGTAGGTAAAATATTGAAACGAAAGCATTTTCTCGCCTATAAAACGTGGTGCATTTGTTTGATCAATTATATTCAGCTTCAGTAACATCAAGAGATCAACACTCCAGAAGTAATCCAGATCTACATACAAAAATGTGAGTAAGTAACCTTCTTTTTTTTATATTTTGTTTCCAAATTGGGACCTCGCTACGGACCTGGCCTTTGGCCCGCCGGCTGGTGACAATGAGGACTTCATTATCTTGGCTTCTAATGACTTGGAACACCAAGTCCTCGTCCGACGTGATGTTCCACTGTGGGGTGGTCCGGTGGTGACTTGGTGTATCTCGTGTCAATCTTACAATTTTGCCCCTTGTATTGTAGCTATTATACACTGTTAATTATGTACTTGTCATTTCTCAGAGTTAATCCAGTAATTAAAGTTTCCTCTCCCATTTCATTACACTTCACCGACTATGCGTATTCAAGCTTTGTTTTCTTATTGCGGTTTTTCCTCAGGTCGGACTCGGAGGTTGAATCGATATACACTGAGCAGCCGCGTGAAAAGAAGCAACGTACTGCACCTGCACCTGTGCCTAAGCGCCGAACAACCGCTGCAGCGGAAAATTCAAAGTACGTGAGTCGTTTTTTTTTATGGGTCATTTTTATATAGGTCTCACTGCAGGGCAAAAGCCTTCTCTCTGAGAGAGACTGCGTGGCTTTCTTGGCAAGCGTGCTCACTTCCGTGTTGTTTTTATGGTAGTTTATTTTTTCAACGTGTTTTCCTACCAATCTAAAACCCGATTTACACTTCAATAAGTACAGTGGTGAGTTAACTTGCATCGTCGTCGAGTTAAGTTGCTTTTGTCGTTCAAACGCCGTTCAAACTGCAAACGCGACTTAACTCGCCGACGATGCAAGTTAACTCACTACTGTACTTATTTAAGTGTGAATCGGGATCAAGGTAGACATGGCAGCAACTGAATAATGATTCAATTATTCATCCAGTCGACCTATTAGTCAGACTGCTTCTTCTAGCCCTACTTTCATTGTCAATATTGAATAATTGCGTTACAATTGAATGAGTTCATATTTTCTCCAATTGTACCAATTATAAAGGTATGGTTTAAGGTATGGTATTTAGTATTGTAAGTAGTGGTATATTATTCAGCGAGAGCGTGACACGATAACCAACACACTGTCTTATTTAATGTTGACATTAAAACTAAGGGCTATAATATGTTACATCTAACTACAGTTCATGTAGCATTGAAGTCATTTTTTGTTTTTTTCTTGCATGCAGGTCTAAAAAGAAGGTGGTGAAGGGGCGTAAGACCAGCGAGTTCGACCTATTCGGGGTGCTCTCGGATGACGACGATGACGTGTTGGCAACTGCATCTCATCACTCCGTCACATCCTCGCTCACCACAAAGGTCGCTGACGGCTCTCTGCGACGGACTGCACCTCTAGAGGGGGAGTACTTTGTGGAAGTAAAGGTGTATCTCACGCGGGACGCTAAGCAGCAGGACCACTGGAAGAAGGCCCAGTTCCTGCTTAAAGCGCAGCTCGACCGTGGGACACCTGCGTGGGACCAGCTCCAGGGCTTCATCCGACGCGTGAAACCGCTGTTTAAAGACTCCGAACCCACATTTTATGGTGACGCAGTTAAATATAAGTAAATCGTCGCTGTAAAATGCCTGTTGGGTGTTTTACTATTGTATTATTATGGGTCATAGGTTAGATTAGGTTTTAATTAAAGGCGGGTGGTGTCCGTCTTGTGAAGGAGCGTAAGACCAGCGAGTTCGACCTATTCGGGGTGCTCTCGGACGACGACGACGACGTGTTGGCAACTGCATCTCATCACTCCGTCACATCCTCGCTCACCACAAAGATCGCTGACGGCTCTCTGCGACGGACTGCACCTCTGGAGGGGGAGTACTTTGTGGAAGTAAAGGTGTATCTCACGCGGGACGCCAAGCAGCAGGACCACTGGAAGAAGGCGCAGTTCCTGCTGAAAGCGCAGCTCGACAGTGGGACACCTGCGTGGGACCAGCTCTAGGGCTTCATCGGACGCGTGAAACCGCTGTTTAAAGACTCCGAACCCACACTTTACGGTGACGTAGTTAAATATAAGTAAATCGTCGCTGTAAAACGCCTGTTAGGTGTTTTACGTTTGAGTGCTGCGTTTGAGTGTACGTTTCAAATTTGCGTGATAATGCCGTACTGTACTGCATGTGTAGTCCAAGTAGAGAAAAAAAACTGGGTGGGTCATGTACGCAGTACTGCTCACAAAGAGAAAAGCAGCGTACCTCTAAGCGATGGTGTAGTTCTGATTGCGTCTGCTTTTCGAGGTCGTATAGCTACTTATAAGATTCTTGCGACTGATTTAGAGAACTGTTTGCCAGAGACGTTTATCACGGAAATCTCCCCCAAAATTGAGAAACTTTTACGGGATTCGCTTGCAAAACATGTAAACGTAAAGGTAAACTTCGAGTTTTTCAGTAACTTCGTTCTCTTTAAAAACGAAGGTCAAGAGGTAAAATCCTTCTCGACAAAGAATGTTGCATTGCATCGTAACTTTGACTTTGCAAAGCTAATAGGTAAAACGGTAGCCTGTTTAAAAAAGAAAATAGAAGAGTTTGAAGAGCGTGACAGTGGGTGGACATTTCTCAATAATCTTTTCTTGGAAATAAACATCAACAAGTACGAACCTATTTATGGAGCTGCTCGTATCGACTTGCCACCGGTTATTAAAAACAAGAAAGCGTGTCTCAACATGCAAAATAAAGATGACGCTTGTTTCTTGTGGAGTATTGTCGCTGCACTTCATACTCCTAAAGGTAGGGCCGATCGTACGTCTTCGTACCCCCATTTTACCAAAGTGCTGAATACTGCTGATTTGAGCCTTCCAGTTACTCTAGCGGACGTTAAATCGTTCGAGACCAACAATCCAAACATAAGCGTTAACATATATGCGTTGAAAAATACCAAGGGTATTGTTGGACCCATTTACAGATCGGAACACAAGTATAGGACGACACGCGTTAATTTGCTGTTATTAGAGAAAGGAAACCGCACTCATTACGTTTTAATTAAAAATCTACCTCGGCTTGTTCGCAGTCAGATGACTAAACATCATGGTAAATTGTATTTCTGTGAAGACTGTCTCCAATTTCTATCATCCGAGCAAACCCTACAAAACCATTTATGTAGTGGTGTTGCTACAGTGCTTCCTGGGAAAGGAACTTTTCTTGAATTCAAACACTTTGCTCATAAGCAAGATATGCCTTTTGCTATTTATGCAGACTTTGAAACGCTTCTCGTTCCTTATCAAGGATGTCAGCAAAATCCTGATTTGAGTTACACATATAACGCAAAGAAACACGTACCAATTGCATTCGCATACCATGTTGTTTGCTCATTTGATACTAATTTAAATCGATTTGTTCAGTACCGTGGCTCTGACTGTGCTCAAAAATTTGTTAAACTACTCGTTCGAGAAGTGAAAAGAATATACAGTATTGTTAATAAAAACATCCCTATGACATTTACAAGCGAAAATGTAAAAGATTATGCGGAAGCAGATTGTTGTCACATCTGTGATCGTCTAATATTTACAGACAAAGTTAGAGATCACTGTCATCTGACAGGTCGTTATCGCGGTGCGGCACATGCATATTGTAACTTGAAATTTCGAGTTCCCAAACTAGTTCCGATATTTTTTCATAACCTCGCAGGATATGACTGTCATTTGTTCATTAAAGAACTGAGTGACATTTGCGGACCGATAAAAATTATTCCAAAAAACAAAGAGAACTACATTTCGTTCACGAAGTTTTTTCAAATTTCTGAAGACGAATTTGCTCAAATACGATTCGTTGACTCGTATAAATTTTTGGGCACGAGTTTACAAAAGTTGGCAAAAGGCTTGCACAAAAATGACTTTACTTATCTTTCGCGTTATTTCCCAGATGAAAATCAGTTTGAGTTACTTACACGCAAAGGGGTGTACCCCTACGATTATATGACTTGTTGGAAAATGTTTACAGATAAACAACTACCTGATAAGTCGTTGTTCTACAATTCTATGGCTGACGAACACATATCGGACGAAGAGTATGCGCACGCTCAAAATGTGTGGCAAACTTTCGAAATTGAAAACATGGGCAAATATACAGACCTTTATGTGAAGACTGATGTGCTGTTATTAACAGACGTCTTCGAAAACTTCAGGAAGACATGTAAGACGCATTACAACTTAGATCCAGCCTTCTACCTAACTTCTCCAAGTTTGTCATTTGATGCAATGCTTCTAAAAACGGGGATCCAATTAGAACTTATAGATAACTTGGAAATTATTCGCATGATTCAAAAGGGTATCAGAGGTGGCATTTGCATGTGTTCCAAAAGACACTCGCAAGCAAACAATTCATATATGGAGACGTACGATCCAACTAAACGAGACTCATTTTTGGTATACATTGACTGTAACAATTTATACGGATACAGCATGTGCCAGTCCTTGCCAATTTCGGATTTTAGATTTTTAAGTGAATCTGAAATCGAAAACTTGAATGTTGAAGACATTCCCAATGATGCTCCACAAGGTTACATATTAGAAGTAGACTTATTGTACCCTGATGAGTTACACGATGCGCATAGCGATTACCCATTTTGTGCTGAGAAATTCATTCCTCCTGGAGGTAAGACACCTAAATTGACTCCGAACTTGTACGATAAATTTTACTACGTGATACATTACGTTCACCTCAAAACATGTCTGGCAAACGGATTGATCCTCGCTAAAGTTCATAGAGTTATAACATTTCGCCAGAGAGCTTTTTTGAAAGAATACATCGATTTAAACACGGAACTAAGAAAAAAAGCGGTCACTCAGTTCCAGCAAGACCTGTTCAAGTTAAATAATAACTCTATTTTCGGAAAAACGCTAGAGGATAGTGAAAAACGCGTTAATGTTAAACTTGTTACACAATGGCATGATAAAATAAACAAAACAAAAAAACATGATACCGCTGACAAATTGATTGCTCGGTTAAACTTCCATAGCGCAAGCGTATTTTCCGAAAACTTAGTCGCTATTCAAATGAAACCGGAAAGAGTAATTTTGAACAAACCAATTTATGTGGGTTTTGCAGTGCTGGAGCTGTCTAAGAGTCACATGTATGACTTTCACTATTCGGTAATTAAGCCTAAGTATGGAAATCAAGTACAGCTTTGTTACACCGACACTGACAGCTTTGTTTATGAAATTCAAACCGAAGATTTTTATAGAGATATGAAAGAATCCTTGATGGATTTTTTTGATACAAGCAATTACAAACCTCGAAACCAGTTCGGCCTACCATTGGTAAACAAAAAAGTGCCTGGTTTATTTAAAGATGAATTGGGGGGGAAAATTTTGACCGAATTCATTGGTTTGCGCTCAAAATTATATTGCATAAAAACCACTGAGCTGGTAATAAAGAAAGCCAAAGGGGTGAAAAAGTGCGTAGTCCGAGATTTAGCTGCAAGCGATTATCGTGAAGTGTTGCTGAACAATAAACTAGTCAGACGAAAGCAAAATCTTTTCAAGTCTATAAAACACGAAATATTTACCCAGTCTGTAAATAAAATTGCTTTGTCTAATACAGACGATAAAAGATGTATAATGCCGGACAAAGTGTCCACTGTAGCCTGGGGGCATAACTCATTATTTTAAATATAACACTTATTGAAATGGTTTAAAGATGACTCTTGTATTAAGTTATACCTATGTAAGTAATTTTAGTATAAGCACATTAAGAAAAAAAACATTAAATCTAGTTTTTCTGAATTTTGAATTTGTGTACATTTTAAGATAATATTGTAGATAGACATTTAAATACATACCTACACTAAAATAAACGTTTTTATCTGAAACAAATACCTGTGTTCATACTTATTCCATATCCTTGATAGGTTTGATCAAGACCTGACCTGCTCTGGCTGTGTCATCAAATTCTTCATTTCACTTCCACCTCAAGCAAGACCGAACCTGTCGCAATTGTGTCATCAAGACGTCCTTTGTTTAAACTAACTTTGCGAGCTCGCGCGCATGAAGCGCGCGGGGAGGGGGACCACCCGCGACGATGTTATGCATCGTCGTATAACATTGCATACAGCGGGGAGAGGTAGCTCTGGTTATATTGGTCGGACAACTCTTTCGAATAATGATGACTATTGATGACGCAGCTTGACTGAGTCCGTAATTCATTCGCAAGTTAACATCGATAGCATCGAGACGAGTTACTGTGCTGATAAAATATTTTTATTTTGGTAAGTTGAAACCTGTCTTCTTTGAATAAATATCTAACTTCTTTTTAATTTTGTCGATACTAAAATCTATTATTTATTTTCAGATCACCAAGATGACCTACAGCCCGACGATAACGGACCCTTTCTTCTACGGCCAGCATTTACTGACCGGATTCGAGAGCGAGGATGTGGAAGAAGTTGGGGCTCCAGAACCTCCCCCGCGAAATCCGAACAAGCGAGTGCGGCCTTCCAAGAAAAAGACGCAAAATACAACTTCCTACATTGTGAAGAAATCGCGGCGTAAAGGTTTGCGAATGATAAAAATCAAAGTGATTGACTTATCCAGTGACAGTGAAGTGGAAACGTCGAATGCGCAGTATATGGTGATGGAACATACCGACGAGATAATGGACATGACCGAAAATTTACTTGACAGAATGAGTAGGAAGTTAACTAATAATAGTAATGATTACTAAAAATGTGAAGAATTATTTTTTCTTTGTATTTCGCTAGGTAACTAGCATTATGCAATAATTATGTAATACTATAAATAAATTTAACTGTGTCAAATATTATTAATCTTAGTTATAAGTAGAATAAGTGTTACCGATGTTAAAATGCGAATCATTTAAATATAATATCTTAAACTAAACTGACTTTTGTTTTCTTTTTCTCAGTCAATAAAACAAGAAAATATAAAATTACGTAGTAACACATTTATTTTTCATAAAATAATAATTAAATACAAATTCAATGGTAAGAAGTTAATTAAAAATTATATTGACACTGTATTGTCAACACACCATCTTCTTATACATATAACATTTTTTAATGCACAGTAATCGTTATGAATCAGACAGTTATATTTACTACATTTATTCGTACAATAATAAGAAATTAAGGTCTTAAGATTAGGTATATCCATTTCGCCAACATCCTTTACAATGCTATTCGGACATAGATCCTGAACCCATTTACATTTTTCAACCCCCTTTGCAACTAAAGTTTTACCAGATAGGGATGACTTAATCATACTCTTAAATTCTTTATAGCTTATTAATCCTTCACTCCAGTAGATTCCTCGATTTTTCCCGAGCCAAACAACTTGTTTCTTTTCTTCGTCAGTCAAATGTTTGAAAGGAAATGGAGGTTTTATTAAAAAAACTTCTGTACTTTCACTTGCTGCCGTAGCAAATTCTTTGACAATAAAATTATTTTTGTAGTCTTTAAAGCCTTGTAAATCTACAAAAATGTATTCCGGATTCATGATATTTTCTTCACTACACTGGTAAGAGGTTTATATTCTATAACACAATCGTTCAATATTAAACAGTACGCAGTTGTTTTGTCTGGTATTGCTATCTCGCTCTCAATTTCAACACGAACGTCGACAGGTCCAGTCTTCAGCGTATCGTTCTGACGACAGCAATCAATTACAAATAATGGAGTTTTTTCTTTGAAGTCGATGTAATTTAACAGGGGTTCCGGAAGACGGCTGTAGTAAGACTGTTGAAATTTAGCATACAACTCGTATAATAAAGCATAATTGTCATTGCTAAATTTAACGTTTAGGTTTTCATACGGGAAGTAGGTTGAGTTTAAAAACACTTTTATGTCACGCAAGTTACAATGATCGAATCGGGACATATCCTGAAATCCATTATTTTTGCGGTCTTTCTGTAATCCAATGATAACGTACCTTGGCTTTTCTATCTGTGATGAAGTTTTGATTGCCCATGTATGCTTCGTTGTTTGAGGTAAAAGTGGATATTCATAAAGATCCCAGTTTCTAAACGCTACGTTAATAGCTCTGTCTCTTTCTAAATACCTAAGCAAGTTGATTCTCTCTCGGTCAGACACCTTAACGTGGGGCACCCGCCACATAATTTTATCGATTACGATATCTTCTACAACCTCATTATTATTTAATTTAATTGCATTCATGTTGGTATTGCTTCGCAAAAGTATAAGTTCGTGCTTGCAATTTATTATAATTTTTTTGTAATCCTCCGCAAACCCAAGGATTCTATTGAGTGGGAGACAGCCTGAAAAACTTCCTCCCATTGTGTTTTTAATACCGTCAATGCTCCAACCCCATGCATAAGACATTTTTGATTCGCTTTCATTCATTGATAATAAACATTTCATTGTGGTTGTTATGCCTGCATTCTTAATCTTATCGATTTCAACCCCATTTAATTCGTACCGAATATCTTGAAATAAAAATAGTATTGGGTTATTTATTAATTGAAACTCGGTCACTTTGGCTTTAGTTTCACTGTTGATTACGCTGATCCTTCCTTCTACGTATAAAGTACTCTCCGACGGTAGAATGTAAAGGTCTTGCTGGTTAATTGGAATCCGTATCTCATCGTTCCTATTGTAGCTGCTTACATAAGGCTTGTAGGAATGAATCTGAATACTTTCAATGCTGTTGTCTTGTACAAAAGGTTCTGCTACATTAAGCATTTTAGTTACTTCGACAAATTTATTAATTTGAGAAATTGTTTATTGGCTTTGGTTAACTTATTTCTTTTTGGTGGTACCTTCGTAATATTTGAAAGCAAACTGCGCTTTCTGCTGGTAGTACACAGGTTTTTATTGAAATCAATCATTTTTTCTTCAGATGTAAGCAAAGCTGTACTTCTTCCCTTCTTAAATTTAGTGGGTTATTATTTAAATCCAAAATTCTAATATTAATTGCACTCACACTGTTTTGGATAACTGGGAAATAGATAACGTTTTTAGGAATTTCAATTATTCGATAACCCGGCGGCACATTCGGAGAAAACTCATAAATTATATGGCTAGGTTTTCCATTAACAAATGATCCACTTACAATATCACATTCGATTCGGACTATGGCTGATGGTAAAATGTTGATCGGATAGGAAGATGTGTGTAATATATTAGCTTTTAATAATACTTTTCCAAATCCTAATGTAACTCCTATTGAGTTCTCCTTATCAAAATGAATGTCTTTGCTACTAAAAATACTGGTGCTTAAAGTATTATTATTGCAAGTTAATTCCAAAACACAATCATGAACATGTTTCGTTAGGAAGTCAATAATATCTTCAAGTTCATATGAACCCTCTGGTATTATCACAACCCCATCTTTACCGTAATAGAATTTATTATTTCTGTGATCAACATTAGGAATTGAATTAAAAGTAGTGAAGTACAACAGGCCACACTCATAATCACCATCAGTTTCCAAAGCCGGTGAATAATTTGTTACAAGAGCAGAGTCTGTGCCCGTTATAGACATTGTGAAAGACATAGTTAACTGACTCGTTTCCAGAAACCTTTCAAAAATTTAAGTCATAAATGTCCACAGTTAAACGTGTTGTATGCTTGATATTTAGTATAATTGTAATACAAATCTGCGCCACTTAGGTATTTAACCAATTCTGTAGGAGGTTTTAAATCTCCGAAACTGTTAAAATATTCACAATAATTATAAATTTTTACGAAGGCTACCCAATGCGTTCCAGGGTTGTCAGAACTATCTAAATTAATAATCGCACACTCAATTTGTTTAGGTTTTTGAGGCAAATTATCCCTCATGTATACACCTCTGAAATATGGTATATTACTGTTATTAACATATTTCATTATATCTTCATTTGTGAGTGCGCGTCGGGGTAGCCTATTTAGCAGTTTTTTGTATGTAAACAGAGCCCACCACCTTTTTTGTACGGTTTGATGTACAGCCCTTTTCCAATAGCAATTGTCTCCATCATCTTATTATGACGTATTGATTCTTTTAGATTTTCTTGAGCAGATTTGGAGTCGTTCACTGCTTTTGCTATTCCAGCTGCACCTCCAGCTAATGCACCTACTGCCGAAAGGCAAGCAAATATAGGAAGAAGTGGTAGTATCCCCCCAATTTTTGGGATTGGTATTATTCGAGGTAGCTGAACTTTCATATTTTTAGGAAACAATTTTTTTGCAGCTAAATGTGCATATTTAATTGCAGATTGTTTGTTTTTTAGTTTAGCTTTCTTTAATTGTGTACTTATTTTTCTAATACCTGATTTAAAACCAGCACCTGTCTTAACATTAACTTTCATGATTTTGTTTACTAACCACGAAGCAAGTCTTTCCCCTCTACTCACGTCTTTTGCTTTTGATCTAAGTTTTGCCATTTCCATCAATTCTTTATCAGCTTGGTGTCGATTGCGCGTATCGGTGTATTTAGTATAGGCAATGTCGTGACGCATACAAGCATCGTCTAACTGATTAATACCTCGATCACCTCTTAGTAAGCGTTTTTCTAGTTTTGTGCCAGGGCCGCAATAATTATATCCTGGTAAATGTAACTCGAGTGGTAAATTATTTATTAATTTATTAATAAGTCCTCTTCCAGTCATCACTTACGAACGAATGAATAAAATTTTGCATTCATGAGTGTAATATAATAACATTATTTCACGACATCATTTTTACCGATCCAACTGTTTTCAGCGTCTTTTAATCCAAGCCATTTGACAAATAACATATTTCCTCTCTTTTTCAATACCTTTTCAATTAAATAAACACCGGGATTACGTGTTTTATTTAATTCCTGCTCGTAGAAACTACCTTTTATTAATTGATTATGCTGGTCTTTAATACGATATGTAATGGGAGTAGTTTTGTTAACTTTGCTAATGGTAAATAACTCGGTCGACCAATTGGGAGTATACCCTTTGTAAAAACACCCTTTGTACTTGCTAATACGAACGCAATCCCCTACTTTACACTTTGGTTTCACTGAGGATGACTCTGCGTGAGATACAATATTTTCTAAAACTTTGGGTTCATTGACTTTGTTTACCTCCACTGGTCGATACTTTGTTGTACGGTGTTTCGTACTATTATATGAAATCACAATATCAACTAATGGTTTTCCAATCCATTTGTAATTGCCAACTAAACTAAAATATTTATATAGCTTATTCTTCAATGTCCTTATAACTCTTTCAACAATAGATGCTTTCTTTGTAGAAAAAGTTGAATAATGGTTAATGTGGTATGATTGCATAAGCCTTTGAAAAGATTTGTTATAAAATTCTGTTCCTAAATCGGTCTGTACGTTAGTTGGAACACGATTACTTTTTAAAATTTTTTCAAATGCATTACACACTTCATTCATTGATTTAGTTTTTAATGGAACAGTCCAAACATATTTTGAAAAACAATCTATAATGACTAAAATAAAATTAAATCCTCTATTGTGTTTTCGAATATGTTGGATATCAATTAAATCCGCTTGCCATAAATCATCGATTCCTTTAAGAATAACTTGCCGTCGATTGAAATTTCTTCTAGCAGCTCTATGAATCTCGTTCACCACTTTTTCTTTACTCATAATTTCTACTGGCAATGTCTCTGATTGCTACCAACTGATCTTTGATAATAGAACTAACTTCTACCCTTGTACACTTTTCATCTAACTGTTTCTGAATCAGTTGTATCTGACTCTTTATACTTTTTAGCTCGACAAGAATATCATGCTCTTTGCAAAATAACTTTAAGTTTTGATCAACATACTCTTTGTTGACAGCCTCATCTGGTAGTACAGGAAGTCTCAATCCTACCAGTTTTTCTGATTTCAAGTCATATTCTCCGTTAAGGTTTTGAGTAAGATTTTTATTATTGGTGCTATAAAATATTTCTGATGGACGAAGTCTTTTATGCACATGGTGGCCAAATTTATCAATATTCATCATTTTTTTAAGAAGGTTGAACAAGAACTGATGGAAAATACATTTGAGTTTGTAATTATATTACTTTATTAGACCACATTCACGCAGTTCTTCAATGATAGAAATAATTTCGTTATTAAGCCCTGTATTACCAGCTTCGCGAGACGCAATAAGTAATTTTAAACGTTCCACCAATTCATTTGGATCATCCCAGTACACATAATCCACATTTTTATTCATTTTTTTCAAGACTGGTAACCCTTCTCCTTGCGGCAGACTTTCAATACTGCTAGAAGTATTTTTGGTTAGTTTAAAGAGAGGTTTTATTATTTGCAAATACTTCATACCTCTATTACTTTTTATTGGCTGTTTAGGACTGAAATCACGACGGTGAGCATTTGTTTCTAACAGTAATTGTTTATAGTTTTTTAAATCATCAGGCTTAACTAAACTTAAATTTGGTTTTGGTTTCAACAATAATTCAGCTAATCCAGGTGTATTTAAATAACTTTTCCCGCCAACTGAAATCTTATTTTCTGTAACTGACACTCGCAGTGATCCCAACATAGTTTTTCCTCGCTCCAGCCTTACTCCATAAGGTACATTACTAAATATTTCCGATGACAATGACCAAGAAGAAGAATCTTGGCGAGGACTCTGAACAGATTCAAGAGTTTTAAACGATGTGTCACTTGAATCACCCATGTTTAAATCGCCTTCATCAGTTTCACTAAATGCTTTCTGTTCAGGTTTTTGGGAGTCACGATCACTATTTTGCATAAAGTTGTAGCTGGTAGATGCACCATCATCGATTTCATTAAGGTCTTTGTTAGTATCAATGTTTGTTTTAGTGTCCCAGTGTCTATCATCCCAATACTCTTTATTAATCTTTTCATTTTTTGCGGCGATGCTTTTTAGTGGACCTGTTAATGGTTTGAAAACCTTTTCCAATACTAGATCATTATCGTGGTCAATATCTTTCAATTGTTTAAACTTTCTTTTTACAGCTTCAGCAGATTCTACAATCTGTGTTTTTAGTATCTTTTCCATAGCGAGATAAAATATGTACTTTCTCTCGCAACGCAAACCGATTAGTAACGACACTTCGATCCGTAACTCATTATAAATAGCACAAATATGCTTAGTCAAAGACAACGAATTTGTCAAAGTTCATTCTGTAACATCCTTTACCTTTTTCACAATCTTTATTAATTACCAAATAATTATAAGGCACACTCCATATTTTTTTGCACATCTCTCGAAACTGTGTCCAGCTCATATCTGCGTTAACATGTTCGTTATAAATATGTCGTAGATTGATGTCATCCTGTTTAAAAATTATAATCAAATTAGCATTATCCCTGATCAATTGCTTTGGTATCTTACTGTATGTTTGATTCAAATAGAAAGAATCAATCTTTTTATGTCTACCCATCGCAAAATAATCACGTATGTTATTTTGTTTTTCACAAGCAACGTCATCAAATATCATTACGGAGTAAGGTTTGGCATTTTGATGACTTATCACTTCTTCGTTGTCACGAAATTTACTGAAATTTATCTCAGGAACCATGCTTAACACTTTATCTAAAAAAACGTATTTTGGCTGGAAGAGCGTTTTAGAATAAAGGTAAACGTTTCGGTAGCGCAATCCATTTTTGTGCAATAGAAGACCTATCATTACGTTTGTTTTACCGCAGTTCGAAGGACCACAAATTATGCATCGAATTGTATTTGGTAAAAGATTTCCATGTAGTTTTATTTTGTTGTTAGATTCGCTACAAATGTTTTCCAAACGTAATGTTTGCGCTTGTTGTATAAATTTCATTCTTGAGTAAATAAAATAAAAACGATACTAACACCTAGAACTGCAGGCGTGCAATGAAGTGATTGTTGTATTTGACGCTTATATAAATAATTCCTATGAATGAACTGAAGTAAAAAAGAGTTTCCGTTTTAGTAAGTTAATCAAGTAATGAAATGTCTAGATTGCATATTTCCCACAATAGTATTGGGAACTCTAGGACACTTTGAAGGAGTGACGGCGAACGCAGTGAGCCCCTCACGACGGAAAAGTGTCCTAGAGTTCCCAATACTATACTACTCGTCTTTATTCCGATTGGAAATTTTAAGTCCTGTTAAGTGTTCTAAATTCAATACAATAAAACGCATTTTGGTGTATAACACTATTTTATGTGGCCGTACGGAATTCTGGTGCATGCGTCCGTCTCGTACTTAGCCAGTTTTTTGTGTTTGCTGTGTGCAATATGGGTAATTGAAACGCATGTATTTTTCTTAATTAAGTTGTGTAAAATAAAAGTTTTTAATCCAGATTCTTCAAAAACTCCACACAAATAATATTCACATAAGGAACCTTTTAAAAACCGTGATCGATTCAGGCGGTCTCAGGAAACAACTATCAAAATTTATTTATTTATTTCAAAAGATAATCTGACAGACCCAATTGGCTTGGTCTGACGAAGATTGACGGATTTAGTGAAAAGACAAAAAATAACTTAATAGCCACTTTGAAACCAAAATATCATGTGTGTTTTATAAGTGGTCACAAAAAATCTGTTGGCTAATTGCAGGGGTTCGGATCTCTTGATTATACTAAGCAGAGGAGAGCCAGCGTTTTTTATTAACAACAGCATGGGCATTGTTAACGAATTCTATAAATGACGCTTTCTAAAATTGGTACTCATTCTAAAAGTCCATTGGTTTATTGTTAAAAATAACTGCCGAGTCATGACTACAGCACCATCACATGCAAGCATTGGGAATCCCAGTATCACCATAGAGAACCGCCAGGGCAGTTGTTTAGGGTACGTCATCGAAGGGTGCAAATAGGACCTTTCTACTATTCCTACAGCGTCAACTAGAAAAAGAAACCACAAAAAATTATTGAAGAGCTCCTAGCTTAGTTGAACCGAGTGATTGGAATAGAGTTAAGCAACAACAGGCAGGTGGAGGATGGGTGACCGTCCCGTGACTACCGCTAGTGGCATTTTTCCGAATGCTTCCGTAGTTCGCAAGGCACGTTAAGCCGTTGGTACCAGCTGTCATGTAATGGCAGTCGTTAAGTCAGAGGCCTTATGGGCGGATTGATAACTTTTGACAGTAATGCCTGCCGCTGTCTTACAATCCTCCACCACTCCAGTGGAGTATGGCCTAACCGTCCTGCGATACAGGACAAGAGACACGCCCCCCAGGCAGTGGGGACATAAAAGGGTTGATATCGATATCGAAAAGTGATTTGAGGGTAGACCAGGTGGTCTACAGTCACGATCTTCAAGCACAGTCAAATGTCGTAGTGAGGGTAGGTGCTTTACAATATTTGACTATGCTCGTCTGAGCTATGATATTTGACCACGACTACTACAGCCGAAACTTCGGGAGGTAATGAGGTAATTATGCCCTACCTAATAAATAATCGCAATAAGACCGGTTTAATATATAACTAGGTATGTATAAGTATCGCGGGTCATTACGAAAAGTCTATCTATCTTGTATGGATTCAGGTGTTACTCTGCGGAAATCTATAATAGCATTAAAATGTGAAAATTACTTTGCTAAATTCCGCCTAGGTATGCCTGTCTGACGTATATCTATGACGTATATACGTAGACGTGGCACAGTAATAGGTAAAGTACTGTTAATTAAAGAAAGGAACTGGTCAACTTTTTGCCTCTTGCAAAAATACAATGTTGCCTTATACAAGGTTTGAGTGAGAACCTAAATAGTGGAGAACCTGAAATAAAAACTATTTTATTAGGAGAGGACACGTTAAAGAAAAATTAACATGGTATTTTTCTATCTCGTAAAATAATGATTTTATGCATCTGCCCTCTTATAAGATTTTATTTACAATCCAATAAAAACATCGAAGTTTTTTATTATTTACGTAATTTTTTCCATTTTTTTTTCTTAATAACCCAAAAAATAATTTTATGGTTTCACTTTGTAACCTTTGTTATGTATCTTTATATGTTTTTTATTGTATAAAGCAATGTCACTCCAGTATAAGTGAGACCCAAGTGCATTGCTCAGTCAGTCGTAAATTAACAGTTCTACTGTAAGTTAAAATTTTCACTTTTACAGAATATGGATAAATTTTAACAGTTAACCAAAAAATGATATTAAATTAAAAAAAGTAATTCGGTCCTCATATAAGGATCCGAGCGTGATAATATTTTTAATGACTTGCAATGCACTTATATTTATAGCCTGTATTTAACAGCTTTAATCCCCGTTGTACACTCGTCTAACGTAACGTAGTAAACAATCTCGATTTAAATTTATAAATATTACCTGTTAAGTGACTAGAATTTTGAATCTTGGATACTGAATTGATAAAATAATTGACTGTATTTACCACTCCAGTCAACCCGTGACCACGACTACTGCAACGCCGCCGAAACGTTGGGAATTGCTGTAGTTATGTCTTACCTAATAAATAATCGCGATTAGACCCGTTTGATCTAACTACGAGTATGTCATTTCATTTCTATGTAGGAGTGTCGCAAATTGATAAGAAATACTCTCTTGATTTATTGATAGAAATATCTCGTTTAGATAGACAAGTTCCAAGGTTTGCCGCTTGTCACAATTTCGGCAAACCTCTTTCGCTTCATCAACATTGATGAAGCGAAAAGCACTGCATACATGCAAGGCAGTTTCCGGTACTTTTTTACTTTTTGGCCGACCTTTTCTAACATGTACATTTCATATTATTTGGTTGAAGTATGTAATATTATATTGCTTATGTTGGCCCTCGGTGCAACAAAATGTGCTTGATTTTTAAATAGGCACCTGGCTTAATGTTGAACGTTCATTAAGTCACATTTTCTGTGCTACTTTAAATAAAAAAGTTTAATTTTGTTGTGACACAGGCCAGCAAATTTTAGATTAGTTGTACATTTCATATTATTTGGTCGAAGTATTAATATTATATTGCTTACGGTGGTACCCTCAGTGCACCAAAATGTGCTTGATTTTTGAATGAACATCTAGTTTAATGTTTAACATTCAATCACATTTAATCACAGTTTTTGTGCTATTTTTCAATAAAATACTTTGAATTTGTTGTGACACTGGCCAGAAAATTTTGTATTATTCGGTTGAAAAATTTTAATATTATATTTGTGTTGGACCCTCTGTGCACGAGGCTGACTTGCACTTCTCCGGTTTTTTAATTGTAATGGAGATTAGCTCTTATCTGATTCCGTGTGAGCTTTAGTAATGGCATAACACTTTTATTTTGTTAGTTTGACAGCTAAGGCTGACCGATACTGCAGATAAGTGTTAACAGATAGGCAGTGTATGTTGCAAATAGAAGAGTGCCAACCAAATAACAGGTTACTGTTCCAAAGAAAATTAATGTTATTTTGTTCCATGGCATGTGGTATTGGAAGCGCTCGTGGCCTAGTGGAACCAAGTGATTGGAATCAATAACTAGCATCAACAGGCGCGATCAGGTGCTGGATGGGTGACCATCCCGTGACCACCGCTAGTGGCATTTTTTCCGAGAACTTCCGTGCTTTGCAAGGCACGCTAAGCCGTTTGTGCCGGCTGTCATATAATGGCAGTCGTTCAGGGCATTAAGTCTCCGACATGCCTGAACGCCGCTTACAAGGGCGGCTCGATAACTTCTGACAGTAAGATCCTTCACTGTTTCACGAACTTCCACCAACCCGGACTCGGCCCTCGTGCTTTAGTAAGGCCTAACCTTCATGCAATGCAAGAAGAGACTCGTTGCCCAGCAGTGAGGACGTACAAAGGGTTGATATCATATGGTATTTAAGAGTTTCATAAACTTTAGTAAAAGACCTGGGTAATACGATGGCACGAGTCACGCATTTTGTGGCGCTTACATAGTATTTTCTAAGGTTAACACGAGCACTAGACATAATAAAAACTGATTTTCACGTTCAAAAATTGTAAAATGTAAAATAAACGAGTAAAATCCGTGTAAAAACAGGTTTTAATTATTGTAATGTTAATAATAAGAATGACTTTGGCATAACGTGCGTCCATTTGTCATAGTCCCAAACTAGGATACCTTATGCTACGGTAACCATGCACCATCACAAACATGGAAATACACCTAGACTGAGACCATTTGTTCAAATGTACCTGGTTTTATATTAAACGGGTCTAATCGCTTAAAACAAAATTGCCTTGATTCCCGATGTTTCGGCAATGTTGCAGAAGCCGTGGTCACAACTATTATCTAATCTGTGGTCACGGGTAGACTGAAGTGGCGAGTGCTCATATGGTCTATTATCGTAGTATAGATAGGTGGGCTACCATCAAGTCACTTTTAGTTTTGAGCATAGCAGGTCATTAAGAAATACAAATGTACCTACTACTTCACCCACCCAAACCCATGACCTACGGCATGGTAATCAGACGTATTACCACTAGACCAACGATGCAACTCTTCTGACCATACACTCATTCCTTTCTACTGTTTGGTTCAGGAAAAGCGGCGCGTGTCGATATGTTCAAGTCATTTGGCACACATTAGCAACATCATTAAAGCTTGGTGACGTAGATGAATAACAAGCTGCAGAAGGTTAACTTTGCACAGCACGGAGAAATAAAGAAATGGGCTGAATAACTGTTTACCTCTCGCTCGCACGATATAGACGCGAATATCGTATGGGCAAGATGCAAATGGTAGACATTTCTTCAGTGAACAGAGTAGGATGTAGATTGTCGGGCGTGTGACGATGTGATGAAGTCCAGCCCGTGAAAGCGGATTGTGAAGCCAAACAGATGGCGTGAGGGTTATTGGCAGATAGATGCCTATAATTACTTTGCGCATAGACCAATCGTACGAAAGTACATGCCAATCCCGGGAATACACAGCTAACGGCTACTAAGGTGTGGGCCACATAGAAAAGTCGTGAGGCAAGGGCGCGCGACGCATTGTATAGAATCCCTTACAACGCGACTTTTGTAAGTGTCGTCTGTGAGTGTCGTCTGTAATTGTCGTCTATGAGTGTCGTCTGTGAGTATCGTCTGTGAGTGTCATCTGTGAGTGTCGTTTGTGATTGTGGTCTGTGACTCTACATAAAAGACGCCCGTTCTTTTAATTAGTGCACTTTTTACTTTAATATAAAATGTCCTGAAGCGATGGAACATAACCCATGCAGATGCGTCGCGACTTTTCCGTGCCATATATTGACCCATGTCCTTCTCAGAGCCCCAGTGAGACTAGCGTATATTTTCTGTGGCAGTGCGTTCCACAGCCCAACCAAATGAACCTTTAAGGAGTCACCGTAAGCTCCAGTACTATTTTGAAGTCGACGTTTTGTACTTAGTTAAAAGTGTCTAGCGACAAACCCCTTCGCTTGCCATTGCCGTACAGTCATTGTGAAAAGTGCAATTCATGTATTTAATAAAGTCATCAATGCAAACCCCCTCGTTCTGAAAAAAATCTATTAACGTCAGAATAGGATGGTTCGTAATCAATCTCTCGAACCCCTTTCAAAATATTATTGTTACACCCATTCACTCAGATAAGAATGGAAAAAAATCTTATAAGAAACCTGCAGCCGGTACAGACGACAATAAGTCAGACATTTTTGTTGCAAATTCACCTTTAACGTAACTGATTAGAGTGCACGTATGTATAAGTTAGTCTGACGTCTACTCTATCGTCAAATTTTAAGCAAAGTCTTGCCCGTCGTCTTTTGTGAAATGAACGAAAAATACAGGCGTTTTAAAAGAAAATCCCTTGTCACTGTCATTCAAACGCAAAATACCTACTATGCCTGTCCTCGGGCGTAGTGTGTGTGGCCACCTGCAAAAAACTAGAAATGCCTACCCACAGTGACTACGGCAACTGTAATGCTGCCGAAACGTCGGGAAATAAAATAATTACGTTTTACTTACTAAAAAATCGCAATAAGACCCGTTTAATATATAGCTACCTGTTATGCCTTAAGTGTATTTAAACTATCACATCTGCGTTCGACGTTTTATTGCATTGGAAAATTATTTCTCTTTCAACACCCGTTTTATCCTCTAACTAAACGACTGTGCCGCGACCCCGCAAAGTCATTAAGCAAAAATCTAAAATAATCTATGCGTAAAAAATGCCGTCTCTGCACACAAATCCGATGCAGATTTTTTCTATTTCTTTTAGCAACGCATAAACGAGACAATAGAGCAAACAATAACGTGGAAAATTTCCATTCACTTCGCGCCATTTTCCTAGCCGTCTTCCTGCGGCGGTGACGCAGCAGGCTCGCTTCATTAAACGCCAAATTATCAACACGCTCCACCCGCACAATGCAAAGAAAAATAACCAATACGTCCTCCAACCCAGAAGTGCACCGATCCCTCAATCCAGCTTAGGCGCTAACCAAAGCCTGTAAGGTGCAGTTTCCCTCGAGCACCAAACGCGATGCGAGCTACTCCACTGTAAAATTCGCCAGATCATAACTCAGCCGGCGTTGCAAATAACTATTGCACCTTTTCGTAATAACTCTCCTCTCGTTGCATTTTGTGTTTTAAGTACTGGGTGGTACAGTACTTATTTGATTCTCGATGAAGGATTTTTTTATAGACACTTCAAGTAAAGAATTCACCCTCCCCACGAGAGTTTTTCCTGAGTTTAATTGTTTTGATTTTGAATAGCGACTGAAAAGGAAATGGGGTGCATTTTAAGGGTCTACAAGAATATTTATAAACCTTTTCATGGTAATATTGGTGGTGCCACCTTGTGTGTTTTCTTGATATCTTGTGTTCCTACTGCAGGTTGTCTGGAAGAGATCGCTCTTAGTGATAAGACCTCCAATTGTATAACATTACTTAGATTTGAAGAAATCATGATTGTATTCTTTTTTCTGGTTGTGCAATAAAGTGTTCTTTATTTATCTATTTTACTATAGTAGATGCATTGCCGCAGCTCCAAACAACATGAAGTGGGTACTTACTTCTAGCAGGTGCTAGAAGAAGTTACCCACTTCGCGTTGTCACTAGTACAAAATACCTATTATTTCTTCAGTGGATTTGTAATCACATCTGCGTTCAACGTTTAATTGCATTGGAAAACTATTTCTCTTTCAACACCCATTTTATAGTCTAACTAAACGACTACACTGCGATCCCACAAACTTATTAAGAAAAAATTGTCACAGAGTATTATGCTTAAAAATTGCAGTCTCCGCACACAAATCCGATGCAGATTTCTTCTAGTCCTTTTAGCAACGCATGAACAAGACACAGAGCAAACAATAATACCTATTACTAGTGACATTAGCACCTAGTGATAATATCACTAGTATTATCGTAATATCACTAATATGATGGCATCACCAATTATACCAATGAAAAGGTTTATAAATATTTTTACCCCGTTTCCTTTTCAGTCGCTATTCAAAATAAGCTCTAGTGGGAAGGTAGAATCCTTTACTTGAAGTTTCTAATCACTAGGTACACTAGTATGATATTAGATTTGATTAAAAAAATCTTTATTGTATCATAAGCATATTTGTACAAAGGTGAACATAATACTAATGAGTATTTTCTTCCAGCAAACTTGGGTTTTGTGGATAGTGCGGGTAATGCCCGGAAAGAGTTATTGTGAAAAATAACATAGACTATTGTAATATAATTGCATAAGTTAAAACATTATTAATCAATATATTAAAAAGATAAAAATAAAAAATAAAGATATACCTATATCGGAGTATTACTCAGAAGTCTGAAGTAGTGCTTATGGATGCCACTCTTAATATAATACTCTTGATATTATTATGATAGTCTGCTACCCAATCGTGGAGTTCTCCATTGTCGTGCTATTATCATTCTATTGAGCAACTATGTATGTATTTGACTCTTGCGCGCCCTTTTCAATGCGATAGCGACCCTCGTTTATTACTTATGCACTAAAAAGAGAAGTATTATGTTATTTAAGATTATGCTTAAGGCATATTAGGATGCTAACTAGCGCCACCAATGAAATAAAAATCATAGAAGAAGATATTAAGATTTTTGGTGTTTGATTTTTTTTTAACGTATTATAAAACAAGTTATAATTTTTATTCCATTGGTGGCGCTCGTTAGCTTCCTAAAGCGCCTTAAAAGATAAAAGAACTTAGAAAGTGGAAAAGAGAGCCTTAAGACGATTTTGAACTAGACAGAGGTTTGACTTCCGATAGAACACGTTCTTGAATTCCAGTCTTTAATTCCGTTCCAGTCTGGGTATTTTTCCATGTTTGTGATGTCTTTTCTGATAAGCACAGCACAAGGTGTCCCAGTTTGGGAGCAGGTCAAGGTTTTCTATACCACCAATGATATTTGTAACATGTCTTAGGTTTGAGAACGTTTTCGTTTACCGTTAGCGAGTGGTATAATTATTGCTGCTATAATTTCACAAATCGTTACTTATAAAATAAACTCATTGGCACATGCCGGGATTCAAACCGATGACCTCCCAAATTAAACGCGTTCTACCGCTGCGCTGCCACAGCTATACTGTTCAACTATTGTGTTGAATGGATGTTATTACTAACATTTTCCTCCAAAAACTACAGGGCCCCTTTGAAACGGAGTCTCTACCGCATCGCAATTTTTTTCAACGTTTCCTATAGTCGCTTTTTCATTGTAATATAATATTCATCGGAAGCGTGTGTGGAGCGTGTGTTTGGACGCTTTGGGGACCCAACTCTGGCGCTGAAACTCTGAAACACAAATAGGATTTTACTCAGACACATTTTGACAAATTGAAGTGTGATAGAGGGCTCGCCTATTGTTCACGCGTTTTTATTGCAAAACTCGATTTCGTATTTGCTAGCCTGTTCGTTAGTGACTCTCTGTGTTTGATTTATAACCTTTGCTTCCTGTACCAAGAGGAAATCGTTCGGTTTTTAGCATTGGCCGTATGGCCGTAAATGTCTGTTATCAAAGTATTTTAATTTTTAACCCGATCAACTTACTAGGCTTTTAAGTCTAGTAAATTGTCTGTCAAAATCAAAATAATGTGTAGTATTTACAAAGTATTTTATGCAAAATTACACAGAAATTATGATTTATTGAACATTACAAGTAAAACTAGGTGTTCATTTCAACATCTAGATCATATTGGAGAAAAAAATTACAAAAACTTCAAGCATTCTCTTTTCAGACTTTGAACGAACTTTGTATATTGATACTTAATTAACATAGTTTGGAGAAGATGAAGCAAGAGAGATTGACACAACAAATGTATATTGCGAATGTGAGTGAAAAGGCTAGTAACGGACGTCCCAGGCAGACATACATCGACCAAATAGGGGATGAATTAGCGAAGGGGATGATAAAAAGTAACCGGAACTGGCGTGCGTGCATGCGACTTATGAACGTTGATGAAGCGAAGGTGGTCAGTCAGGATCGTGCAAGTGGCAGTCCCTGGTCTCTGCCTACCCCTCTGGGATACTGACGTGAGGTTATGTATGTTAACAAAGTTGACATATTATTTTAAAATCTAGTGTAAATGAATCGAATTGGCATTCATTCCAGACATCTTTGTCATTTGAATATTCTGTAATGTTACAGTAGCCTTTTGGCACAAAGTGCTGTACACAGAGTTTGAATCGCGTTTCTGGCAAGTTTATTATATCTTCAGGGATCTCATTGTGGAAACATCTACAATACCTCCATAAAGGATGTATCAGCCTTTGCCAGCCCAGATCTTGAGAACGGAATTATCTTGTTAATAATGTTGACGTGCATACTAAAAAGGCATGTCAAAGGAGATTCTGACTAATTCAACTAACTCCGTCGGGCGAGTGCCCGGTTCTCCATTAAAAGTGTGGGGTAGCTTTTGACCAATCGTACTTGCTTTTATATGAAAAGGCCGACGCACTAATTACTAAAAAAAAATCGTATTAACAAGCACTGAACCGAGGACAGTAAAGCTCATTAAGCCCAGCCGAGGGGAGTCTGGTTTTACGCGAATTATTCAAGTTAACTCGGCTTTCATGTACTTGCCCATACAGGGAACGGCAGCCTTTAAATTTTTCAAATTAGAGCGTATCTCTGAATATAAAACTGTAATTATTTTAGCAGGAGTTGAACATGTTTTTTGTCTCATTTCCTCGCGTTAAAAAACAGAGAGGGAAAGTTTGTACAATCATCAAATGATCATTAGGAAATTATGTATATAAATACTCATACAACTAATTTACATTTATTTAAAATTGCTCGTAACTAAAGAAAAAAATATTTTTAAATATTACTTCTACACAACGCAATTACCTATCCTGGACCCAAACTAGGATACCCTGTGCTGTGGTTCGATATTAACCCTTGTATGTTCCCACTGGTGGGGCACGGGTCTCTTCATGGATCGCAGGAAGCTTAGGCCAAACTCCACCACGGGGGCCGAGTCCGAATTGGCGGAGGATTGTAAGACAGTGGCGAGCCTTGCGAAGCACTTAAGCGCTCGGAAAAATGCCCCTAGCGGTAGTCTCGGGACGGTCACCCATCCTGCACCTGACCGCGCCTGTTGTTGCTTAACTCAAGTGATAGATTCCAATCACTCACTAGGCCACGATCGCTTCCCAGCTTCCCAACAAGAACATCAAAAACATAGAAATGCAACCATGTTACGGCCATTTGTACAAATGTACAGCGGGTCACAGTAGGATTCGAATACACGACCAGAGACATTTTAACCCCACGTGATACCGCCAGACCAAGGTGATAAAAGGCTGTAATAAAATTGTGTCTGCTAAAACGCTAGGACATAATAATGATGATGGTGTGCAAACATGCAACATTGAACTTAGAGATGACAACTGCGTTGATATGTAAATCGAGCTTTCAACTGACAATTTACAAGAATTTATCGTGATAATTTCAGTTTTTACGATACTCTGGCGTGACATGTAACAATGAGGCTTATTTTAGGGAATAACTGAATTTAAAGTGAGTTGTTTATGGACAAATATTGTTACTAACTTTTGAAAACATATCGACTTCCATATTCTACGCTCATTTCTGCCTTCAAAATTCTCATTACATTTGCATTTATTTATATTTTATACAAATTGTGTTGTGTATCGCCTGTCTATTCTTTAAGACAAATCGCTCTGTAAATCATTATGTTCTTTTAAGTATTTACGTTCAGAGTGGTGGTAGCGCTGACTTCTCACTCGGGAGGCCGTGGGTTCGAATCACGGTATGTACCAATGACTTAGTTTGCTAAGCTATCTTAGGTTATGTACATTTGTGACGTTATAGCAGCAATACCACTCGCAAACTGTGAAGGAACACATCCTGAGGAAACCTAAATGTCTGAGTATCTGTGGGCACGCGTGGTGATTAAGCCCTACTCTCTGTCCGAGAGAACGCCTTTGCCCTATAGACTACATTATGTTGTATCGTTATCAACCCTTGTATGTCCCCACTGCTGGGGCACGGGACTCTTCCTGCATCGCAGGAAGGTTAGGCCATACTCCACCACGGGGGCCAAGACCGGGTTGGTGGAGGATTGTAAGACATTGGCGGGCCTTACTGTCAGAAGTTATCAAGCCGCCCATAAGGCCTCTGACATGGCTTAACGACTGCCATTATATGACAGCCGGCACCAACGGCTTAACGTGCCTTGCAAAGCACGGAAGCGCTCGGAAAAATGCCACTAGCGGTAGTCACGGGACGCTCACCCATCCTGTACCTGACCGCGCCTGTTGTTGCTTAACCAAGTGATTGATTCCAATCACTCGGTTCGCCTAGGCCACGAGCGCTTCTTATGTTATGTTGTACGTTAAGTATTTATTATTTTACCGCGCGCGGGTCCCAATGCCGATTCAATCCGGATATTTTCTTTTCTTCTCTTTTTTGACCGCGTTTATTTGCATAATATTTTTTTATTATTGCTTATTTGCTTATGTTAGTTGCTTGCTTGTAATAAATTACAAGCAAGCAACTAACAAAATTTATTGGATATTGATGGTAATTATAACGACACTTTCTAACTTTAACATCTGATAAGGAAAGTTGGAAAGATATCTCCATGAAATCGAAGAATTTAGAAGACATGGTACTTTATTAGTGACTAAGCTGATTGTATTCAATATGCTCAACTCTTTGCATATTATTATACAGGGTGTAATTTAAATTATTTCGTTCGCGTTCCGATTAATCCCATACTCTCTCTCTTTCTCTCTTTGAGACGGAAGACCTACAAAAATTTTATTGCCCTTAAAAAATATAATAAAAAAAATACTCAATTTATAATTATCAATAGTTTTTATAGTTTGAAAAAACATTGGTCTTGTAAATAAAAAACACTTTTTTTAAAAATTTCATAGGTGCTCTGCTTTGAAACTTAATGTAGGCTGCTATGTTTATATTATTTGTAAGAGGGCCTCCAACTCTCCATAAAGTGGATGCTGTTCAGTAAGATAATTTCCTGTCTCGCTGATCTAGCAGTATCACGTCAGATTACCATGCCGGAGATCATGGATTTGTTTTCCACAAGGGGCGTTTGTTTATTTGTATACATACATAACCTCACGTGTGTATCCCAGAGGAGTAGGCAGAGACCAAGGACTGCCATTTGCGACGAACCTGAGAGATTACTTTCGCTTCATCAACATTCATGACTCGTTGCATGCACGCACAGCGGTTCCGGGTACTTTTTATCTTCCCCTTTGCTAATACATCCCCTTTGGTCGATGTATGTCCGCCTGGAACGTCCTTTACCAGCCGTTCCACTCACATTTGCAATATATATTTATTTCGTCAATATTTCTTCCTTCATCCTCTCCACATGTCCAAACCAACGCAATATTCCTTTCTCAATTCTAGTCACTACATCTTCTTCAGTCCACATCGTTCTCTAATCAGACTATTCATTTGTATACATGGCCTTAGTCTGGTTGCATTTCATTGTTTGTGACATGCTTACCTACCTGGTAGCCATAGCACAGGGTATTCTAGCTTGAGGAGAGGACAAGTGTCTGTGTTGTATGGAAGGGTTTATTATTGATTTAGGTATATATTTTGACCAAGTTCTACTAGTATACTCAATAGCACTGCAACCAAATGCGATTGTTTAGCCTCATCGCAATTCATTGTGCACCTGCTCCAATGCCCGTTGTGCCCTCACGCCTGCACTCTGATGGACCTAACAGAGGCCAACGCTGCTGCAATTGCGGTAGCCAACTATTGGGTAGGAAAAATATAAACTAGTCGAATCTCTGACACAAAAAGAAGAAGAATAAGTCACCAAATTGCATGACTTTGCATATTGGAACAGTATCACAGAGGTAAGACTACTAGCACATCAATTCTTACCATGTGTTCATGTGTTATGGAAATTAAACTTTCGTAACTAGTTAGCTTCGTCTCTACACGCCATCATTGAAGGCCACAGCCCTTCTGTCACCGCAGATGGGCAATTTACAGCGCTGAGGTAATTGAACTCCTCAGACACTAAGGTTTCCTCACGATTTTTTCCTACACAGTTAGCTAGAAGCTCTGCGAATCAGGGCGGAACTTGTCGGATTCCGCTGACAAAAAATTAAGTGTGTGCTTCCAGAATTAGGTCAATAAAGCAGTAAAACATTTAAGAGGCTCTATGCAGTTTCCACCAGTGGAAAAATCACATAGTTTTTTCATCAAATGAAATCAAATCAAAACTTTAGTTCAATGCAAAAAAAAATTGCGGTGGATTTATGTTCATTTCATATAATCTGTAATGACACTCGCCCATATACGACGAATCAATTGAGATATAATTTGACTACAAGTTAAGGAGCTATAAAGGAACATAGAAACTGCCATACTTACAAACATTCTTAAAAGTCAAGCACCCTTATTTTGAGCTCCGCCGCAGTACGGTAAAAAAGATATCATTTTTGCAATGAAGGGCTCTAGCGTTACTTCGTGGAGTTCTTTAAGTGCGGTTCAATCAGCACACGTAGAGAGTATCAACCTGTATAACGAGCGATAGATACCTCATCTCGTTCAATACTTTTGTAATAGAAAAATCGAGGAGGCAGTAGGAGCGGTCGGAATACTGATAAAGATCGCGATACACCCGGACTTAACAAAGGGGCATAGTATTGGCCTTTGGCGCGCCACTAATAATATTACTGAGCCGACGCCTTATTGAATTGATGAAGATATGTGTGCGTAGACAACTGGAAAAATAAGTCGCAGTCTTACACGTACTTGAGTACCTACATCCTACTTATATTATATAAAGGTGAAAGTTTGCGAAGATGTTTCGATGTGTGTTACTCAGTTTAGTAATAATGGCCAAACGGATCCACATGAAACTTAGCGTATCACTGTCATGCAATATCAACCCTTGTATGTCCTCAGTGTGACTCGTGCCATCGTATTACCCAAGATAGTCTTTTGCAAAAGTTCATGAAACACTTAAATACGTAAAAATAAACCACATGATATCAATCCTTTGTACGTCCTTCCCGTATCGCAGGAAGGTTAGGCCTTACTCCACCTCGGGGACAAGTCCAAGTTGGTGGAGGATTGTGAGATAGTGGCGAGCCTTACTGTCGGAAGTTATCAAGCCGCCCATAAGGTCTCTGACATGGCTTAACGACTGCCATTACAGGACAGCCGGCACCAACGGTTTTACGTGCCTTACTAAGCCCGGAAGCGCTCGGAAAAATGTCACTAGCGGTACTCATGGTACGGTCACCCGTCCTGCACCTGACCGCGCCTGTAGTTGCTTAACTCAAGTGATTCCAATCACTCGGTTCGATATGGCCACGAGCGTTTGTAATGCGTTAATATGGGATAATTACTAACGCGGATGTAACCGCGGGTTCACGCTAGTAAGTGATACATATTTAAATATAAAACAGAAAAACTGGATAAAAACGGATAAGCAAGTAAAATAGTCAGATCTGGTCGAAGGGTAAAGTTGTAATGATGAAAAATGAGGGAAATCGAAGTCGAAAAAAATGTGACGTAATTTAAATATTTGAAAATGATACATATAAAAAGAAATCAAAATGGTGTAAAGAGGTTTGCACCGCTACACCACCCGGGGGCAAGAGGTAAAAAAAAAATTAAATATATTTTTTTAAATAAATCTTCCTATAAACCTCTTACAGCTTTACCCTTCGACCAGATCTGACTATATTACCTGCTTATTTTTCTGTTTTATTATAAAATAATACTACTAATCTACAAATAAAGCCACAATTGAAGTCGTTCCAGTTTTTATTATTTATAAAAGATATATACAACATTTCATTGTTTATATTAAGTATTATAGTAAATGTTTATATTACCCTACGTAAGTTATGTCTGTAGTGTGTGCATGTAAGTCAATTGAGTTATTCTATTATAGTGTTAGTACATGTGTCTTCCTGGTATTTGTTCTTGTTCCGTATTGTAGGTAACCATCTACAGTCTATTTATTCTTACTTGTCCAATTTAGTAAACAAGATTCTACCCTTAAACTGTGACTTTTCAGTCCAAAACTGCCATATTTCCATAAATGAATTGACTTGGAACACTCTTTTGGATAACATGCTGCCAATTTTATAAACATAGTTTAAGGTAAGAATCTTGTTTACTAAATTGGACAAGTAAGAATAAATAGACTGTAAACACTAAAAGCTTATCCCTTATCATCCTCTGTCACTTTAAGCTGAATAGGTAAGTGCTTGTCCTTTAACTATGTAATTTTGTATATTGTGACAATAAAACTACTCTCACTTTTCATGTTTATTTGAAGAGTTTCTACAGAAGATCGCTTTCACCGATAATATTAAGAAGATTCAGGTAAATCATGCCTGGTAGAAAATTAAATGTTTTCTGTCTATCTTTGCGTAGGTACCAAAAAAGTAATAAGCACTGTTTCTACTTTTATCAGTTGATTTTTCTCAGAACTAAAATTAATAACTAGCTGTAACCGGATGTGTTATCAAGAACGTGTTTCACTTCCAAGCTAAGGATAAAATGAGGAACTTAAATTTATTAGCATCAATATCAGTCTCCCGTGTCCTTTCGATAGATAAATTCATCGATAAATTTAAAACATGAGACCGGGCGCGATAAGTCATGATATTCAAATTAAATACCATCGACGTTTTAAGATTACAAAAACATCGCCGATACTTACCTATATTCTCTTACAAAGAACCTGATAGTGGATTTAATGGATAATGTATTGTGGATACGGCCAGGATACGTCTGTGTATGTTGAATGATTACAAAGGGAAATATTATTTATCTTTCATTGGTTTTACCTCCAATGCTAGTAAATGGCGTTTAAGTAAATAACGACAGTCGGTGAAAAAGTCAGCACTTCTGAGCATAGCTATAAAGGGTTTTGCAAATCTACTTTATAAGGAACGAACATAATTCATGGAATTTCATAATCATAATTTTAGTTTTATAGTATGTGTGAATATTGCTGTTGTCTGTCTTTAACCCAAGTTTGGAGCTTAAAGTAAATAAATCCACTTGATGACAATAGTCAGCAATTCTGAGCATGGCGTAGAATAAGTTTTCAACTATTAAGTTTAATAGTAAGCGTGAATATTGCTTTAAACTAGGCTAGAGCTTAAAAAAAAATTAAGTCGCTTGGTGACAATAGTCAGTATTTCTGAGCATGGCGTAGAACAAATTTTTAAATGAAGCTCATGGTTATGCAAACGTTGGGCCAACGGTCTGAGGCAGTTTACTGGTGGCGGCTGGATGAGGATGCCCTAGGATAAACTAGCGTTAAGAGAGGTTTATGTTCAGCAGTTTGGGTTCCCCGAATCTCATTAAAGTTATCCGAGTTTAATGAAAACTTAATGAGAACATCTCAAGTGCTGATTAAACCTAAACCCAGTTTGTCACGCAACTTATTAAATCGCAGTATAACTGAGGTTAAAGCAGTAGTCCCGTGACTACCGCTAGTGGCATTTTTTCCGGGCGCTTACGTGCTTCGCAAGGCTCGCTAAGCCGTTGCTGCTAGCTGGCATGTAATGTAATGACAGTAGCCATGTCAGAGGCCTTATGGACCACATAATAACTTCTGACAGTAAGGCCCGCCGCTGTCTTACAATCCTCCATCAACCTGGACTTAGCCCCCGTGGTGGAGTATGGCCTAACCATCCTGCGATACAAGAAGAGACCCGTGCCCCAGCAGTGGGAACATACAAGGCTTTATCTCGATAAATTGAAGAGGAGTATTTTTCACGGAATATCCATAAGCTGGTATCGTTTCTTCTATACACATGACTTATCGCGGCAATGCACTTACAATCTCGCTGTCTCCGAGTCTTGCTATCTTTATCCAATTTGTTACCCTTATCAAGAATTAAATGCGTTTTAGAGCCTTCATCTTACAGCGCTGTTGTTGGCGTTCCGTAAATTAATGGCTGTGCCATTGTTGACATGAGTCATTAGGAAATGAATGTTTAGGTGATAAAAACGTGGTTAAACTTAAAAGTCGAGTGACTTAATATTAGCTGTACTATAATTTTTTTAGTGCTAAGCTAAGTTTTTAAGTTCTTAAAAAGCTAAGTTTTATTTATTAAAAAAACACGTTGCCTCAAAACACTTCTATGATGAAGTAAATAGTAGATACATCATTAAGGAAAAGTGACAGATTCTCATTTAGGAGTGTTTTAGCGCAATCACGCGGTCATTAATAAGACATTTACATTTTAAATTACACAAATATATGTTTAACCCTTTACCAGGCAGTAGTATAATAGTTACCATATCAAAATTGAACACTATGAATACCAATAAAAAATGTACACTAGCTCTGCTCGTCAAAGATTACATTATATTAGAAATCTTTATTGTACACACCATGAAACAAAATATATAAAAAGGTTTACATATCTAATACGTATTGCCCTATACAATTGGCCATCTTAAAGGGTGAACTAAACACAAAGACACAAACGAAAGCGATGTTTCTTAAAATGCCAGTCTGTCTTAAAAGCAAAACCAATTATTTCCGATTTTTCCCGCGGAACCCAATACAGTTTTGTCACACCCACTTGACTAGAGTTTTTATTAATAACGACCTTTAAAGAAGGCCGTCTAAGGCAAGCGGACAGGTGATGATGGCATTTCATGATCCGCTTTATCAGTTAACCATTTGTTACACGATGAATATTCGACAAATGACTACACTTTTTCTTCATCGATAAACTTCATTTTGAGAATTTAAAATACTGGCACTTGATTAATGAATTTTAGACCACAAATAAAAAAGTAATTTACTACGCAAAGAAGCCAGAGATTATAATGTCTGGTCATAAAGAAATCCAGCACACGTTGCATTTATAAAAGAACAAACAAACAACTACATTTTTTTTCCTAATAAAGCCGACGGGAGTAAAACTGCGAAACTGGAAACAATCATCGTAAAGCCAGGAACATGAAGTTTTATATTAATTTCTCAAAGTGATTTTCCTCACTTTAAGAGACAATAGAATGCTGCTTTTAGTGATACTACTATAAAAGTATTAATATTGAAAGTTGTGTTGAACTTTGCGATATTATTCAGGTAGAAATATACGCAGAATAGAGCAGGAGACAATACAGAAAATAATAAAGGACACATATTTGCCACAGCATGTTACATGGATTTGCTTAGAATTTTTTTGTCCATTTTTTCTCCAGAATGATCTAGATCTTGATCTTTTGAAATGTGTATTTTGACTTACACCATTCATTAACATTTTTTTTTATGTCGAATTTACATGAGTTTTCAGTTGCATGAGCCGTTACGTCACAGTGCAAACATTTTGTTACAAATATTCGTTTAATGATTAATTCAAATGAATATTGGGTAACGAATACAACATAAAAAAAATATATTCTTTTTAATCCACTAGCCCGTGCTAAGGACAATTAAAAAAAAAACGTAATACAGAGAGTATTGTAAAGAGGTTCGAGGTTTCACTGATGCCGGTAGTCGCCCATTAGCTTAGTTGGGAGAGCGCTGGCACGGTTAGCCAGAGATCGCGGGTTCGAGTCCCGGCATGGGTGGAATTTTTAGCCTCCAAGTAGGTTTATAAAAAAATTCTCGTACTCAAGAAGTTGCAATATTAACGACTATATTCAGCAGAGATTGCCGATCGACACCAAAATGAGGTGCAGCTCCAAACGGCCTCTTAAAAGACAGACAACTATAAACTCTACAAGTCGCAGAAAATGCAAAGCCCGAAGCGCCTCGCCACAAAATATTTTGCTTCACTGAAATAAGGGCGAATGTCGTAAAAAACTGTCGCCGCACGCCATTGCCATTTGGCCGCGAGTTGTCTGGCACTGCCGCATTTTACTGTCCGACATAAAACGCTGAACTAAATTAAACATAACATTCCGGAGCCAAATATGGGGTTATGGATATAATGGACGCAATCTGACACAATACAATGTTGGACAACAACTAATTGCGCTGCTTTACGATTGGCGCTGACGCATTTGTTGGCAAATCTTATTAAAAGGATAATTTGATTGGATGTTACTGATTGCATTATTTTCCTACCATTGCTACAGGACACCGTGATGAACGATTTTACCTTCCTATAGACACTTCCTACAGACAAGCGCCATCTCGTTTCATTTCACTACATAAAGCAAGAAAGCACTAGTCGATAGAAAGCTAAGATTGTCTGTCGCGGTGTCGTGTAGCCGGGCAGAACTTTGTGGGTGTGACCATAATTTACCGACCGGAATTCCGTTAATTATTCGAGGGAATTCCGCTTTGGTCTCGTGGAAGAAGCGCTCGCGGCCTAGTCAAACTGAGTGATTGGAATCAATCACTTCAGCTAAGCAATCACTGGCTGTATGGGTGACTAAACATGCCGTGACCACCGCTAATTGTTTTTTCCGAGTGCTTCCGTGCTTAGCAAGGCACGTTGAGCCGTTGGTGCCGGCTGTCATGTTATAGCGGCGGCTTGATAACTTCTGACAGTTAAGCCCACCACTGCCTTACAATCCTCAGCAACCCCGACTTGGCCTCCATGGTGGACTATGGCCTAACCTTCCTGCGATCCAGGAGCGCCCCGGCACGGCAGTGGGGACATACAAAAGGTTGATATCAACAACAGTTCTGCTTTGGGAGTCAAGATAAAAATTTAATAGGGACATAGTCTTCATGACATAAACTGAAAAAACACGATCACAATTTATTTTGGTAGTGAGGCAGTAGGGCCCTGGGCGAGATTGGCAGCGGACCTGGCGTGATTGTGAACAGACAACAGAGTAGCCATCTTTCATCGACTGTTTAGACAGAAGGAATATAAAAAATACATATACATAACCTGACGCCTGTATCCCAGTTGGGTAGGCAGAGACCAGGGACTGCCACTTGCCAAGGTCCTGACGGCTGAAGGTGGTCTTCGCATCATCAAAGAAGAAAGAAAATAACACCATGCAATGCACCATGCAATACAAATATGTTTTTTCTCAATCTTAAATTATAATAGTTCCCCTGCGTCCACTCAAAAGAATTTTTAATTCGTTTGAGACCGAATCGGAGTGAATCTATAAATTGAATATGGTGCATATAAATTGAATTTTCCTGAGATCCTGGTCCAACCTATACTTTCATTTACAATAAACTTTATTACACTTTTTTAGTCCTGTATATCTAAGAAAGTTACTAGAAGGAGCTCGCTTTTGGAAGTACTGCTTTAAATAAAAAAAAATTATAAACTCTTTTTTATACCTACTTCATGCTCAGAAAAAATATGTTTATTGTTTCAGAACCACTTTCACATTTTAGGGCTTTAGTTATTAATAAATCAATCTTACCTCCAAAATTGCTATTGAGTTCGCTGATAAGGTACTGTTTTGTTTCAAACACCAACTTAAAATGGTTTCTCAAAGGCGATTACAGAGGCGAGTACCCTTAGGTCGTTTTAATAAGAGAAGATAGATACTCTTGATATGTAAATAAATTGAAATTGAAAATTATTGAACAATATTTACTAGAAATTCATCATCATCATTGCTGTGTGTTGTCGGCCTAGAGAATTATAGCACCAACCCAAATTCTTCCCATGGGTGTCGTAAAAGGCGACTAAGGGACACAAACCGGGGGGTGGGCAGCAGCGCCTCCTGCAGTGCAATTCCACCAAACTGCGATCCCCAACCCGCATGCACAGAGTGGGGATTATGGGCACTACCCCCTAATAATGAGGGTTATGTCCAGCAGTGGGCTAATATAGCCTGAAGAAGAAGAAGATTCATTATCGTCATAGTCCGCCGGTGTCAGTCCACTGTTGGACATTGGCCTGTCCCAAGACACGCTATGAGACCGATCTTCGGCTCTCCTCTTCCAGTCACTGCCCACCGCTTTGCTAATGTCATCGATCCACCTGGTCACAGGCTGGTTGTTTAGTGGAGACCGCGCATCGGCAAACGCAGCGTAGGACGCTCCTTGACTCCGTGAACAATTCAGTTCAATTCTTTTATTGCCATAAATTACAGTATTCATAGATCTTATAATTAGATATTGCACGTGCAATTTTACCCATAAAGGCGTGGCAAAATACTTAAAAGTAAGGAATTCATTTAATTATTTAAGAAATTATTGTTAAGTATATTATTTTTAATGCACTAACCCGTGCTAAGGACAATTTAAAAAAAAACCTATTTAGAGGCTAAATACTACAGCCAAATGTCGCTGCCTGTACGTAATACAGAGAATATTGTAAAGAGGTTCGAAATTTCACTGATGCCGGTGAGTCGCCCATTAGCTCAGTTGGAAAGAGCGCTGGCACGGATAGCCAGTGGTCACGGGTTCGAATCCTGGCATGGGTGGATTTTTAGCCTATAAATAGGTTTTTTGAAATTATTGTTTTTGAAAATTTACTCAAATTATTTGAGTAAATTTTCAAAAAAAAGTCCCGAACATGAGTCTTAATCATCACTTGAGTTCTAGCTAGTTTTAAAAATAATAATAGTTTATTTATGAAACGAGTACAACACAACTCAAAAATTATCATTATAAAGTAAATTCTATATAACATTAGTAGTTCACACTTTCGTGATAGTGCCGCCAGGTCGCATGAAAAAGACTTTCTGGTCATTCTTTTACTGAGCTTATTATGCGGTTTATGGAAGAGGTGACGTTACCGAGCGTCCCTGTGGAGTAAAAATATGCCAAAGTTATTATCACTGTAGCTATTCGTAACATAACATTTACATACAGGCCCATACATTGCTTCTGGCCCCACACTAGGATACCTTGTGTCGGTAACACAGGATATCCTGAAATGAAGCCAGAAGCAGTGTATATGCCTGTATATTAATGTTATGTATATATTTAAATACCTAGCATTTCGGTAATTTCAAAAATTACTATTTTTCCATCCACCATTCGCTCGCGCAGTGCAATAAGTCTTGTAGAAATCGTGCGCTCGGAGAACCAGGCCTTAACCTTACAGTTTAAACCACTCTCAGATCATAGAAAGAAGGAGATATGCCCTAGCCGCGAAATAAGTCCGGTACCGTTGTCGCCACTTTTGAATATGTGTGCGTTTTCATTACATGCACAATATTGTAAATATAAGGTTCACGCACACGTCTGTCCAGTCATTTACTAGCGTTCTAATCTTTTAATTGGTTCGCACACTATGAAAAACAATTGTACGAATACACTCGTACACGTAAACAACAGCGTCGGTGAACTCCTTAGGGATGGAACACTTGTATCAAATAATACATCTATCGATAAAATGATCCGATGAGAGGTTATTCATTTATTAACAGTATACTTTGTGTTGGGATGATACAAAAAAAACAGAGCATCTTAAATTTACAAAAACAATATTATGAAAACAAATAATCCTATTTTAATTTACTGTCCTGTGAAATGTAAATATTTATTAAGTACGTGTCTTTTTGACAGTATTTGTGGCTTCAGTATATGATAAAGACGCAAACTTGTGTTTCTACTGATATAGAATTTCATTAGTTTGATAATGATGATGATGACCCCTGTACTGTATACTAATACGATAAATTAAAAATGATTATATGTTAAATTTGTTGGACAGAACACCACTGAAGCATACTTGGTAGTGACTCTGTCCGGAAAGCTAGGTCTTCTGGGTTTCAATCCGGGTAATGGAAAGAACTAATATTTGTGTGAAGAGCATATTTCTTTGTATTTTATTTAGTATATGAATCCCAATGTAACGTGAAATGCACTTACATTACCATTTACAAATTGGCTTTAAATATTGGTAACTCTGTTAGGACTCTGTAAATTAACAGCAGTTTTTGTTGGGTGAAAGAATGAAGTGCCGACTTTTTAAGAATACAATAGCAATTAATTTCTCATTCTCTGAAAATAATTCACCCAGCTATAAAGAAAATAGAATAAAACACACGTATAAACTCGAAAAACAACCATTTTTCTGAAGAAATTGCCACTTGTCTGAGTAACAGCGATATATTGGAAATCAGTAGCCACGCTTGGATTATAAGGATTAATAAAGAATATTTTTATGGATGTGATTGAAATGTATCATGGGCCTGTAAATAAAGTAAGTTCCTAATTAAAAATACATTAAATAGGAAGAACTTTTATAAGCTTGTCAAAAAAAATTCAAACTTTCGAAACATAATTATATAGATTAAAAAAAATAAAATCAGCATCCGACTGAAATCCTACAGAGAATATTTTCATTATCGTCATCATTCAGCCACAAGATATCCACTGCTGGATATAGGCGTCCTCCATGGATTTCCAAAAAGACCAGTTGAAAGCGGCTTACATCCAGCGTCTTCCTTCGACTAGGATGAGATCTTCTCTCCATCTTGTCGTCCGACGCTGTACTTGCCGATATGACATATAAGCAAGTACCGACATACCATATTGTGGTCTCCATTCGAGAACTTGTCGGATCTAAAATGGTAAATAAATTATTAAAATACTGAAAATGCTTTATTTAACTTGTTTTTTATCACATAACGCTCATAAAAAATTAAATATATAAGACTATGATTTAGTACCACACCCACATCACCTGATTTGTTTCTTTAGAAACACTTTCTTTTGGAGAGTTATGCGTCGTCCATATGAAATGAAGATTAGAATAAAGTGATAATTGTATTCTAAACCATGTAAAATTTTATCGTGATTTTAAATATACTGGTACCTCAACCTTTATGGAACTCGTTATTACTGGTATTTTCAAAATAGGAACTGTCCACGGAAATATTTTTCCCTCACTTTAGCATCTGGAAACACTTCTCTGTAAAATAGATGGAGCAAATGGTACTTCATTTGAGAGGAAATCAGTTAAACCCTCTGTATTTTGATCCATTTTTCTTTCGTATTTTTCTTTATCTTTATTAGAAACTTTTTGAAATACATGATCGAAGCTAGGCCTGTTTTTAATAAGACAAAATCCTTCTACTAAAATAAAAGCTTCCTTAGCAACGCAAGTTGAAGTCTACGTAGATGGAGTCGCGGGCAATAGTCGACGATAAGACTAGATACCTAGTCTTACAATAATAGATTCTAGTAATTTTGGAAGTCCGGACGAACGATTATAAATGCCTCAATAATATCGATACTTAATCAGTCTGAAAAGAAAGGAACTACCCCATCACTATGTCTCCAGCTGACCTACTGGAGAATTTGACATTTCGCGGCAAATACATGCGGCCGTACCTCGAAACATCGCATTGAACAATGATCAGTTTTGCGCGACGGTTCACTGCGGGCTGGCTTTTCCTAGTTAGCAAACCTCCACGAAAATCCTATATAAAAACAGCAGTGGAGTAACTACAATGTAATAAATACGTCCCATTTATGTTCTTAGTAATGGGATGCACATTGCACATAAAATTATTATAATTATGATTTTTCGTAGTTTATAAGACGAATATAGTGAGTAAAATAGGTTTACAGGTGAAAAGACACTCCCCTGTTTTTGAATAGCATGTATCACAGCGATTTCTGCAGGTAATCACTGCGCAATTAGGCATTTTTCTCAGATGTTACTACGACGGCTGGCGCGAAGCGATTGACGGCCATATTTTAAAGTTTCGCAGAGGTTAGCCCAAATGGGCTAACGTTGGGCGACAGTGCCACGCCCACAAGGCACTTCTCCTTATTTTTGTGTTCTGAGAAACCACTGCTCTTATATCACTCGCATCAAATCCTGAACGACTCCAATCGTCTAACTGCCAAATTTTACATCAATTAATACAGCATACGTTAGGATTTTGAGACCGCGCAAGTAGGCCTCTTCTAAGTTTTTTGCAATTTCGAAGTTTCTTCAGTATAAAAGTCGTTTGTATTGACATCGAGTACAACTCTCGTTGACTTATTAAATTTAATAAGTTAACTAGCAAAAAGTTCTGTTTGTTCATAATTGTATTAAATTTTACAAATTAAACTACGGGATAGAAATAATTTTATGCACGGATTTTACATCCGTGTTTTTATGACATCAATTGTGTTCCGAAATTTCTTTTGAGAACGTGGGCAGTAGCACCATCATAGTTAAAAAGGCTTTAATAAAAATGTATTACGATTCATGTAAAGAAATAACCTTAATTGTATTATGTACCTGCCTATTTTTACTCTTAGATATTCAAAAAAATCTTTTTCCATTCCATCTCTCGATTGGCGTTATAAAACTGCAGTAGCGAGCTATGATCGAAGTCATTTGATTAATAATATTGCTGTCGTAAAGTAAATTGAATTTCGCTCGCCGTGCCTTTTGCATTTTTAACTTGGCGTTTTATATAATATTTTTGTTGAATAAAAATAGAGTATTCAGAACGAAGGGTGACAGCAAGCATAGTAGTAAAAGTGTTAACTGCAGACCTTTATGATACGGAGTGTAATTATAGTAATGGAATTAATTTTATGTTAATGTTGCTTAATAAATTCATTACACTCACCATTGAATCCCCTATGAATAAGAATCTAATTAGAAAAGACACTAACTTATCGCCAAGTATATTCTTTCGCACGTCACCTTCTAAGCACGGTTACACATTTTTTGACCAAAAGGGAGCCTCTGGCTCAAAGGGAAACTCTACAGAGTTTTGACGACCTATATGGCGTAGAGGCAGCTATACCATGCGAGAGGTCCTAAGTTCGAACCCCGGCTGGGGACAAAAAAGCCCAGGTCTTGGATGTTTGTGATGTTGCTTTTTCTGGTTCCTACGACACAGGGTAGGCCTCCAGTGTGGGGCCAGAAGCAATGTATGTGCCTGTATTTTTGACTTGACCTCTGAAAATATTTTTTTTCCCTAGCTAATAGAGGTCAAGTTTACATACCTACCTAATGGCTAACGATGGGTTAGGATCTGAAATACCTGTGCGGGTACTAATTACACTTTTAGAATGCGCCTTATATTCATCCCACTAGAAATGTAGGTAGGGCACAAATCTTGTTCCAAAGAGATAGTATGGGCTCAATCACCACGCGTGTTTACCGCCACTTGGCAATTTTAAGCGTTGACGTATGTGAACACCTTATACGTTGGATACTGACCAATATTACGAGGTGTAATGTAACATGTTACACATCGAGCAGTCATGCTATCAGTACGTTTTGTTACGGGGAAACCAGCGAGTGTGCAGCAGTTTGAGTGCTCCACCCGGCTGTCAGCGAATGTTACATTACACTTCGTAACGATGGTCAGTACCCAGCTTTAGATGCTCACGTGGTTCCTACACTGTTAGCGAGTGGTATTGATTAGATTAGATTAGAACTCTTTATTGTACACACCGGAAAACAAAATACATAAAAAGGCTTACGTCATATCTAAGTATTGCCGTATACAATTGGCGGTCTTATCGCTAAAAGCGAAAACTTTACAAATGTAGTAACTTAGACGATTATGTATTTCAGTTATTGGTACATGCCGGTATTCGTACCCAAAAAGAACCTAAATGAGGAGCAAGCATTCTACCGCTCGGCTAAATGTTATGTTGAAGGATATATTTTTAGTATGTACCGGAGTGGTAGTTAAATATTGCAACTGACTGACCCCACGCGACGGGTGGGTACCGCAAACGTGGGCGACCATGGTGGAGATGGCGGGATGACCTCATGATCTTTCTGCTGGGGTGGTAAGAGATAGCCGTGATAGCGTAATAATGGAGAGGGCATTGCACGGCAGTCGAACACGTTGGCTAATAAAGCAAATACCTAGTGTAAGCAAATTTAATTTAAAAACTTTATATTCATAGTAAGCACTAAACTTTTAACGGTACTTCGTTCCCGTAGAATTCATTCTAAATACCTCTAATATAAGTTAGACAGTTAATACGTTTTCCGCCCGCGTGTTTTCGTGTTTTACTGTCTCTTACCGAAATAGAAATAAATAAAAATATATTTTCTAACAACTTTGGTAATTTGACAATGTACTCAAAATCGCAATATAAATGAAGTTAGAAATTTTATATGTAATCGAGGGAAAATTCACAGCACTCATTTTTCTACGCCAATTTGTGACATCCGACCATTTTTTTGTTTCTATGTAGAATAAGTACACTCACTAGCTCTAATTTCCTAAAGAAACTTTCCATCGTTAGGGTTGTCTGGAAGAAATTGCTTTTAGGAATAAGCTCGCCGATTATATTATTTACCTTAGTAAATCTTTTTGTATTTCTTGTTTTTTCCAGTGTACTATAAAAGACCGGCTTCTGAATTTAGAATTTCACTAAGTAAATACTTAGGTTAGTAACGTTCTGTCACGCTTTTTGTTAAAAAAATCGAAGAGACAGCACTACAGCAAAATTCTCAAATCAGAAACTGACCCATATAATATTGAAATTGAAAAATTTTTATTTATCACACACAGATTTGAGAACATATAAATACTATGACAAAAAATTAGAGACAAATATGTGATAAAAAGGATAGGGCTCAGCTTAGTGCTGTGAGTGCATGCATCATCACAGCGCTGATTTTCAGCCCGTCCTTGTTGTTACTGAATTAATTAAATAGGTACAGTAAATGTTTGCGGATTTTAAAAAGAGAACACCGCAGTTTTTATTAACCAAAATATGTAAATATCTATAACATAAAAATTCATCGCTAAATGTGTTGGTAAGCGCAAATCTCGAGAGCAGCTATACCGATTTCGCTAATTCTTTTTTAAAAATTCCTTGAAGGACGAGGATGGTTCTTACGGAGAAAAAAATAAAAAATATTATTATTATTATAACATGACTTTAAGGCGGTACAAAGTTCGCTGGGTCAGCTAGTATACAAATAAAAAAAACTGTTAAGCAACATTTAGTAAAATCCAGCGAATTGCTATCTTGTAACTGTGTAAGATAAAAAAGTGGTTGGATCTCTGCATTCTACATCTATGGCGGATACCTATCTTGAAAGGGGGTATTATTACGTCAAAGCGAGTCACAGTATACCTTAATGGATTTCGGTTTGCCGCCGAGCGACAGTTTCCGCGCCACTTCACGTCATTTCCGACGTAAACGATAGCTTTTTAGCTAAAAAAATCGGGAGAGGTGTCACTGGATGATATTTGAAACCGCCGGGGCGTGAGGGTGAAACCTTATGTTGGTTATGTGCTTTGTACCTGTTATACTGGTTTAAGTAGGTATCGTGGAGAAGTAAATAGGGGAAGAGTTTGGCCCCTATTTTTTGGGGAAAATTTTAGCTTACATTAAAAATTGAAAGGTACTTTCGGTCTTATTTAGAACCTTACTATGGAAAGTTGCTGAAGAAAATTAGGAAGAGGGCTAACCAGTGTAATTATTCTAGTTCTCCACAGAAACCAAAAATGGTCGGATGTCACAAATTTACTAGGAAAAGTGAGTGCCGTGAATTTTGTCTCGATTTTTAATATGTTATATGTTTCTTATTTCAGTTATACTGTCATATTAAGTAAATTGTCAAATGACCAAAGTTGTAAATAAAAATTATTTAATTTGTTTTTATGTCAGCAACAGTCAGTGTCTGTTATAATCGTTTAAGTAGGATATCATGGAGAAGTAAATGGAGTTTTGGGCGCTATTTTTTGTTGGAAAAACTTGCAGCCTACATTAAGAATAGGTATGTATTTAATTTCAATATTCAATTTTATGTATTAAAACACGATTATTCTATATCTCTCATATGATAGTAAACCATGAATTGTAGTTCTATGAAACAGACTCCAGGGCCTTAATTCTGTTAGTGCATTACACTACAATCGCTTGTAGCCCAGGCTGCCGGAGTGATCTTAAACGATCACGAAGGTTAAGCAACACAGGGCGCGTTCAGTGCATGGATGGGTGACCGTCTATGACTAGCGCTAGTGGCTTTTTCCGAGCGGTTCCGGGCTTCGCGAGGCACGTTAAGCAGTTGGTACCGGCTACCGTCAATAAATGGCAGTCGTTAAGCCAAGCCTTAGGGCGGCTTGAAAACTTCTGACAGTAAGACCAGCTACTAGTCTTGCAAGCCTCCACCAATCCGGACTTGGCCCCCGTGGTGGAGTAAGGCCTATACCTTCCTCAGGGGAGAGACCCGTGCCCCTCAGTGGGGACATAATGGGTTGATGATGATTACACTACAATGTCATATAAATAGACGGGCCACGTGACGTGTTTTTTATACCATTGGCGCCTAGAAGGTTTGACCCGTGTGCGGGCTTAGACTTGAAGCAGATTGTAATAAAATTGTACTACAATGCATTAACATAATCTAGGGCCTGGTCTCACGATTGGTCCGTTTTTTGATGATCGCATTGTAGTTGTATAAAACGCGATATTCTTCTTCTTCGTTTCGTGCCTTTGTACTGGTGGTTGACGGTCAGCTCTGCTCTTTTTTTTTTCCAGGCGAATCAGATCTTCTACGCTAGTGACTCTAGAATTTGCTGATAATTAAAGTTCCTTGACAAAAAACCAAAGTCACTGACGTAGTTCAGAAGTGAAGCAGGCTGAAGTGGCAGTGGGCTGGCCACATCTGTCGCAGAACCGATGATTATTGGAGCAGACGGGTTCTCGAATGGAGACCACGACTCGGCAAGCGTAGTGTAGGACGCCCTCCGGCCAGATGGACCGATGACCTGAAAAAGGTGGCTGATGGTGACTGGATGGCGAAAACGGGAGATCGTATCTTGTGGCGCACCCTGGGGGAGGCTTATGTCCAGCAGTGGACTGCAATAAGCTGAAATGATGATGAAAGTTCCTTGAAAACGTACCTTTATTAATCCGAGTCCAGCCACCACTGTTTATACAATTTGACCATGAGCCAAAACGCAACGCACATGAAGTGTTTATCACTTCTTTGAAAATTTTACCTACAGGAAAAATAAACCACACAAAATGGCACGTACTAATTTTATGACCGCATTAAAAATATGAAGGAAATTCATTCGGCTTTGTAGTCAAGTTTACGCTTGATTATAATAAATCCTCTAAATACAAAACAGATGTTTCCGTAACACATTCGCAGTGCATCGGGTTAGCTGAGTTTTTGATGTCGCAATAGACACGGGCGGTACTAATGCGACGTGTCTTTAGAGCTGTGGCCATTCATCATCAACCCATTACGTCCCCACCGACGGGCACGGGTCTCTTCCCTGTGGAAGGTATAGGCCATACTCCACCACGGGGGCCAAGTCCGGATTGGTGGAGGCTTGCAAGACTAGTGGCTATTCCATGCCACGCCATTATGACATCTTATCATGTTTATATGCAACTGGCTGTGCCCCGCGATGTAACCCGCGGCTTATCGATTTTCCCATGGGAATAAGATATTTTCCCGCAGTAAAACGTACCTGTGTGTTAATCCAGGGTGTCAGCTAATTCCCTATCAAATTTTATTAAAATCGCTCCAGCCGTTTAGACGTAAAGAAGTAACAAACATACACGCTCACAAACCACCTTGTGTGATGATATTGTTATGTGATGTGATGTTATGTGATTTCCGTTGAATTCACGTTAAAAGATCCTTTGTGTTGATCTTTTAACAAACACACTCAAACAGTCACAAACTTTTGAATGAATGAATGAAAAATTCTTCATTGCACTAAAACAAATTTGTACAACGGCGAGCTTAATACGAGATAGTATTTTCTTCCAGATAACCCACGATAGTGCGGACAGTGGAAGGGGTAGTGCCAGTAAACAATAATATACGAGTGATTTATTTTTATAAATAATATAACTTTTGCCATTGTAATATCAGTGCGATGATAGTCTGATTACAGTTTTGCACAGCACAGACTAGTCCATCACTACGCAGATAGGTACGCATCAAGTCGAAGCGAAAATTTAATATAAACAACTGTTATACATATTCACATCGCTTCAGCATCGCCAGTCTATTACTTTTGCAATCCTTTAGGGTTCTGCTGAGGTTGAGCGCTTTTATGGACCTTCGAGAACATTTCCAGAAGCACATGCCGAAGGGTTCTACAGTTTAAAGCGCAATAGAGTAGTGTTTCTGATGCGTCGACTGCCGGGGAAGCCCCAGTTTACTTCTAAAAAGGAATAAAGTGGCTGAAGGGTTGACGGATCTCGGCGCGTGACTATTCACTAATAGTCATAAGGTTTTAGTAAGCCAACCGCCCGTGATCTGGTTACATTGTCTCTACAAACTTATGGAATTAGGAGGAGAATAAGAACCTATGCTGCGCAATGCCCTAAAGCCCTATTTAAATCCTAGTTTAGGCCATTGATGGCTTTAAAAGGCAATGACGACCCCGTAAATTTGTAATTGTTAGTAATAAATAGATAGAGAAAACTTTATTGTACAGTTTAGTCAGTCTGAGACTTTGTACAGATTGTTGCAAGGACGCCCGCAATACAATTAAATTTGTATGTTTAAAAAGTTGATGTCATTTGTTCAAGTTATGGCTCATGTAATGTTTAATAAGGATAAAAATATTACTACTATAAAATAACACAAGTAAAAAAAGTTAACATTGCTAACAGGTTTTTTTTTGTTCAGATATACCAGGCTTTGTCACGTTAAAACAAGTTCGTCTTTTCGACAGAAATTGATACATTTATACCGCAAGACAATTCAGAGAGCTGCAGAGACTTCATTCCATATTTTGTTAGGAGCACTCACACAAACACTGAAGCACTTGCCGCTCGTACTCAGGCGTGACGTCAGAGGCTTCGCCAATGTCTTCTTCAAATATTAATTCAAATACTCAAGGTTCGTGTGTGCTCACGTAAAAGATCCCACATTCTGCATACCTACGTGACAAAAGGAACAGAGAGGATTCCCAAATTAGCAGTCAACTCACAAGCGGTTGTTACAGACTAACTACAGAAGCTAATGCCGGCCAATAATCGTTATCGTCAAGATAACTGCCACACCAATTGCCTTAAGATACGGCAGGCTTAATTGTCTCGGCTCTAAGGGTGTAGGTATTACTTGCTACTGAATAAAGAAATCTAATAGGGGCTTGGGTTTTATTTACTTGCTGAGGTCACGTAAATAGTAATACATCGACGTCATTTGTTGCAAAGTCCGCAACCTAACTAAGGAGTCTGCGTGCATGTAAAGTATGATGGTCAGTCGGATCACATGAGTTCATTAAAGCGGAGTCGAGCTGTAACACGTCAAAACGCAACGAATCAGAATTCAAAAACTATTCAACGTAAATTATTTACATTACGTTTGTGGAATACTTAGTTTACTTGCATTTTACTTAATTGTAAAATCTTACATGCAAGAAAGAAATCATCAATATACTTAGCAGTAAGTCCGCCGCGTTGTACTATTTTATGTTTTAAATTTAAGTGCATTATTAGTATCAATAAATAAACAGCATCATGATAACATAACGTTAAGCTTGTATCCCAGAGGGGTAGGCCAAGACCAAGACCAGAGACCAAGGACTGCCACTTGCCACGATCCTGACAGATCACGCGGGTTCGAGCTTTTTATCATAAACTAGCTGACCCAGCATACTTCGTACCGCCTAGCAGTCGATTCTTTAATTAGTGTTTTATATTTCCCTCCGTAAGAACCATCCTCGTAGGTACCTACTTCAAGGAATATTCTAAAAAAAGAATTAGCGAAATCGGTTCAGCTGCTCTTGAGATTTGCGCTTACCAACACATCCAGCGATTCATTTTTATATTATAGAAGATATCGAATAAGAATTATAACAGCAAGAACATACTTAGATCATGAATTAAAAACAAAATGTCAGATAAATAGACCACCTTGAAACGTCTCCAACCCAAAGGCCGTTATAACGCTGGGAGCGTTACCATGCTGCACAACAAAGGAGATCGTCTGCAGAAATGCCCCGGAGTGGTCAAAACCACGCTTTCTGGAGCAATAAAGCGTTTCTGATTTCTATGTAGCCTATACTCGTCCCAGCGGTAGTGGACACCAGAGCACGCGGTAGAGCATCTATGTGATGGACCCAACAACTTAACTCCACCGTGGGCAGACATCTGTATAAACGCACCAGAGCGGCGCTAACCGAGAGAAGCGGCAAGACATCGTGATGCATGCAACATCAGCCTACAATTTATAGCTCTCAACACAAAACTGGTCAAACGTTCGGTTTACTCCCGAAATACTTTCACCTTGGGAACTTATAAAAATAATACCTCTTACTTCAATCCCATAACAAGAATGTGTCGCCCATATAATGAAATAACGAACATCAATAAAAACATTGACATATTTAACCCTAAGATCGGATTGTTGAAGTCTGAATTTGGAAAAAGTATAATTAGCCCGACAAAATAGTCGCCTCCATCTTCTTATTCTTATAATTTCTTTGTAACAATTTTTCTTTGTTCTCAGCTTGATCAAACGTTCATTGAATGCAAAAGAATATATAAAATGCATGTCATGTTAGTTTAAGTAACTCGTCTAAGTTTCATATTATTGTAACCATGCTGTGTACACATGTTTTGGAGATTAGTCTAGATCTACCATGCTAATTAATGTTATCTTAATGATGTACTGGCTAATATCTGTTTTGTGTGCCTAATAAAGAAAATAAAATAAAATAAAATAAAATAAATAAACAATAAAGCCTTACGTGAGGACCATGACCGCTCTGTCAAGAGCGTACCGAACAAGAAGAAAATACACGTAACACGTCCACAGGGTACAGGCCATCTCTTAGAATAAGGGCTTGTGGGCTGGGACACGGGCTTGTTACCAGCCGTGCCTACCGCTGACTGGCAATTTCAAGCCGTTCTTTTGATTCAATGTCAATGTACAAAGTTATCCCCTGTTTTGTGTCGTCGGCTCGAATAGTAGTGCAGAAAGAGGCAGCGAAAACCATTCTGAATATCTTTTCTCAAATTACCTTACTTAAATCTAATACATAAATTGATACAGACGACCTTAGACCCATACGTCGTCAGGCTATACTAGTCCACTGCTGGACATAGCCCTCCCCTAAAGAGCGCCACGTTGTGCTATCATAGGGGGTAATGCCCACAATTCTCACGCTGGGCATTCGGGTTGGGGATCGCAGTTCGGTGGAATTGTACTGCAGGAGGCGCTGCTGCCCACCTCCCGGTTTGTGTCCGATTAGTCGACTTTTACGACACACGCGGGAAGAATTGGAAGAATTGGGGAGACCCATTCAATCTACTCCTTTATGTTAAATACAGTGAATGGTAGACAGAGTCCCAGGTCTGGATCCTAGTGCGGGCATATACCAATTACTTTCTTTTGTAAGTTATGAACAGTTTTAAGTTATAGTAGCGATACCACTCGCTAACGGTGAAGGAGAACATCATTGGAAACCTGAGTGTCAGAAACCAGGTGTTCAAATACCTCAGCGCTTAAAATTGCCTATCCGTGGTGGGGACGCGTGGTAATTGGGCCCACACTCCCTGTCTGGGAGAAATCCTGTGCCCTGTAGTGGGACGTTTATAGGCTACATAAAAAATGGTAGGCGAATTTCGCAATTCAACTCAGCGTAGATAAATATCAGAAGTGATTTTGTATGCGTAGGACGATGATAATTATAATAAGCCTTATTTTAATCCAATATAATTTGATCTAGCTACTAATTGGATTAAGGCGTGTTTTGTCTAATGTAGGATCGGATATAGAAAGTGGTAAAATCGTGTTGTGTAAGAAAATAATAGCGCTTAAGATGGAAATCTGATGTGATGACTTTTCACTTTTATTTAAAATTCATAGTCTTAATTGTACTATGCCTGCCACATGCCAAAATAATTTCAGGACCCTTTGTCAACATAGAAATAACAAAGAAGAGGTATATAAACTACAAATCAACAAACACCATCTACCACTCTCCCATCTAGCACTCAGGTTTCACAGAATATTAATTTGTGACCGGAACAATCGGATTATATGATAATTCTGTGGTTCTCTCAAGAACTTATTTTCTCTTCACAAACCAGTAGTTCAAAAGAAAATTCCTCACACAATGCGCCACGGTTGAAAAGCTCACACTAAAACTGAGGTTTCTCATTCAACTGCAGAACCCTAAAAAGAGCCACGTTTTAAGACTTACCAACAGTGCCTAACAAGAACAAAAACCAAACATTCCGCTCAGCATATCTTCTATTAACATCTCCGACGGTATCTCGGCTTCCGGAGTTACCTACAGCACTTAAAAACGTGGCCGCTTTGAGTTTCTTAGATTTTAAAGCTTTTAGCTTGACCGTGGGGTCACCAGAACCTTTAGGTGTGCCGATACTTGAGTGCTTGCTGTCCAACGTAAGTGATTGAGTCACACTTCGCTCAGTCGGCGTCGACTGGGTTAAATGGATAACAACCGCCTGTTCTAGGGTACTACTGGTTGAACCATGATCGCCTGGTAGCTGGGTCAAATTAATGATTGAGTATCCATGACGGATGAAATGGAAAACGACGGGTTTTCTTGCGAAACTGACACTGAGGTCGTGATATGTATGAATTCCCACTCACAAACATTCACACAACACTACACAGAACACATTACACAAGCACGAGCTGTAGATACACTAAATATAAAAACCTATTTAGATACTCTAAATAGTTAAAAATTATAATGTGATTAGCTTTAACCTCTTAAGCATCCTGTATACTATATGAACATCACCAATTACATCCTTAATTCACACCTAATATTCTCAAAGTAGATAATCTGCAAAACATGCTGTTCTAAGACCATAATATTTTTGGACAGTAAAAACCAGGTTTGTTTCAGATGATTCTGAGTAGTTTTAACCTCCAGGGGTTAAGAGTAAATGCATGAAGTTCTTTTCCAGACTGAGGCAATTTGTAAAATTCAAGTACAGCGGCCTCCTGTGGGAATCGAACCCGCGAACGCTAGAACGACTAGGCAGTAAATAGGTATCTACTTATTACACAAATAACAATATTCGTTGATGTTCTGCTCACCCACTTTTGATTAATGATTAGTGAAGTAGAGAAGCGATGATTACATCTCGTCTGGTAGAGCGATACAGGCAGAAGGCTGTTTATTCAAATGGCGTCATCGCTGGGCTTCCAATCGAATATTGTACGGTTTTACGGTCGGTCACATTGACGGTCACTGTAACTGCACGATATTTTTTTCATACAACGACAGCCAATGTTGAAGTAATTCAACAATGAAATTCTCGTTCATGGCATCCCTAGAATTCTGCCAGTGTCGTGTTTTGAAGGTCTACCGATCTTATTTAGTATTGAAAATTTACTTTTCCAGAGACCTGCTGGAAGTTGAAAAACAACTGTCGTGTCGTTACGGTTATCGATCAGTATAAAACAGTCCAATGTTGACCGCATTCTAATAAGCTCACATGATCGATCCTACACGAGTCGTGTCTCATTACCGGCAGAATGTTTCTTCAACGTCAAATGACACTGCCTGCACGACTGCTAAAGACTTATTTATAAACTCTACTCGACATTAAACATATCAAACCGAAACTACATTGCTTGTCATGTCTTTGTATACCTTCTTCTTCTTGTTATTCGTGTAAGGGTAATCAAGCCGTCTATGTTTTTGGTTTTGTCAGATAACTTATTGCACATATCAATTGCATGTCAATTGCTAGCAAATACTTGGGATGAAAATCAGCGCTGCACTTTCGCTGAGCATATCCTTATTATCGCATGGCGTACCTAATTACTTAATTAACTGAGTACGTAACTCAATCGTTTCTAAGTTGCTTGAATAGTTTTTTGCTATAATAAAACCATTTTTTTATTTCAATATCTCGTCACTACTGTCGTCACTACTGTCTTCGTACGGTCGTCCCGGGTGCAAATCAATGGGCATTGTTGACATCACTATACATCACATGTATAGTGGTAAGCGTTTCCCCGCAGACGCAGGTGATGTTAGCATCGGGTAGTGAAAATCCTCGTTTCTGGAGGTTGTGTTTCGATCGATGTCGTTTCATTCGTCGCTGCTCTAAGCCTATTGCCTGTATACCTGAATTGATCAAAATAAAATGTGGCACAAAGCCGTATTCATTCAGTGCAGAAGTCTAAATGCGTCCTACAACAGAGAATTGGCCTTCTTTCTGATAGATGGGCTTAGTAACAATCCACAATCGTGGTTTCGCGATTTGAAGCGTATGATATTTGAATTAACACAAAGGATCTTTTAACGTAAATCCAACGCGAATCTCATCACATCACATTATCATATCACATCACACTAATATTAAAAAGGCAAAAGTTTGTGAGTGTGTATTTTTGTTACTTCTTTACGTCTATAGGCTGGAGCGATTTTCAGCAAATTTTGTATGGAGTTAGCTGACACCCTCGATTAACACATAAGAGCGATTTTCATAAAATTTGGTATGGTTTTATGTGACACTATAGGCTATATTTTACTACGGGAAAATATCTTATTCCCATGGGGAAAATAGTCCCTATGAGAAATAGTGGATAAACCGCGGGTAACACCGCGGGGCACAGCTAGTGAATTCATATGTATAGCTCGTATTCAATACTTTTGGTATTTATGTGTCGAGTGATACTTTCTATTTTTCGTTCATGGATTTAGTTTCTTACTGCTGGGCAAAGGCCTCCCCTTTAGCTCTCCACGCATACTTTTATATAAAATGTATTTGAAAGATGCAATTTGTAAGCTTTGCAAACCTTGTACTCAGAATATTTCTTTGTAATTTTCTCACGTTTAAATCATTCTGCGTAGAAAAAGTCAACAAATCAAGCATCATAGAAAATCGGTCCAGGCGTTCTTGAGTTATAAATTGTGTAACTAACCCGACTTTGTTTTATGGAAATAAATATAGATTAATAGGTCTGGCGACGGTAAGCCCATTCAGCTCCTCCGAGTTGAAATAAAATGTGAGTTAGTGGTGTCTACAAATACGGTCGTATTATTTATGATTATTATACCCAACACCCGCATAGATTACAGAAGAATCATTTGTTTTCTCAGCCTCAGACGCCTTGTTAAACAAAATTTTGACATGCGACCGCGTGTGGGCGTCTTTCTTTCGTCGTGTGTAGGTTCCGTGGCATATATTCTTTTGTTTTCCTTTCCAGTTTGTTTACGACTTGCTCAATGAGATTTGTATGCAAAATTCTAATAAGCTTCTAGTTCGGATTTATTTACAGCTCTCGCGTGCTAACGCGACAATAGCTTTGTTCAATTGTGTGCAGTCGAAAGACCATCTAGACACAATAGGCATGACTCTTCAAAACTTATTGAAGGTAGTGCTTGTGATGTTATATTCATTTATTGTAATCGTATTGAAAACCTCTTGTGACTCCGAGTGGCTTTGACAAATTGAAAAGTCACATCTATCCCGTGGTTGGGTTCCTCAAATCGATACGTCTAGAATAAAAAGGAGAACAGTAAAAAAAGGAAATGAGTCACCAATGATTTGAAACGAAATAAGAATTGAGGGTCGTGCGACCTTTTTCCATAGTGATCCGTATCGCACTGCATCCGATGGTCTGATACGACAATTGGACCTTCAATATCGATATGGTAATATTGAGGACGGGGCATTCCTAAGCTTTGTGTGCTTATGTTGATGAGGTGGGCGAAACCCCATTCAAATGTATTCGAACTTAAATAACAATATTACGGGCCAGACCTGTTTTTAAAAGGCTATTTCTTCCAGGCCGCTCGATGGGACATCCGATAATGCTTAGTCACACATGTATTTGTATATTTTGTGACAGTTAAATGCGTCGTATTTTGATGGTTGGACTATTGAGCGCGATAGAGCATGATGGAAGCAGTCGCATTATGCTATGGTGACCGCAAAATTTAAACGTTACAAGACGTACTATTTTTATTTTTAATGCACTAACCCGTGTACGTAATACAGAGAATAGTGTAAAGAGGTTCGAAATTTCACTGATGCCGTGAGTCGCCCATTGGCTCAATTGGTAGAGCCCTGGCACGGATAGCCAGAGGTTGTGGGTTCGAATCCCGGCATGGGTGAAATTTTTAGCCTCTAAATAGGTTTTTAAGTTACATGACGTTTTCGTGGTAGCTTACATTCAAAACTGATACGTCTATCATAATTCATAATAACTCCACCGAAAAGTTGTAAATGGGTTCGACGAAACTTCGCAATTTGACTGTGCGGTTTTCATAATCAACCCGTAAAACTCAGAGCAATAATTAAAAAAATAGCATATAAATCCTAATCAAAATCGACGTCACTCATACGGAGAATTTAAATTAACGAAGCTTTAAAGCTTCTTAACCCTTTTAGCGCCCAGAGAACTAACCGCGATAATGCCAGTAACCCAAATTAAATGTTGCCAGTAATTGATATAAATGGATGTTTCAAGTTAAGTTCAATTGAATGGAAGGCGGCGAACAATTTGTACTGAAGCTATAAATTTGGAATTTTGTAAATTGAGTGTAAGCTCCGAATTCTTCGTTTTACCGCAATTGTCTACAGTGGTTGACTCTGTAATTATCTCCGCCTATTTTAATCTTAAGAGTAGGAATTCCACTTTCACATAATCTTAAGGTTAATTGAGACTAAAAGTCGTATTAATAATAACTGTCTGACAAGACCTTTTTGACGGACAAATACAAGGACTGGATAAAAGAAGGTTTCGTTATTAAAAACAAACCTAGTTTTAATACCACGTGAAATTGCAAAGAAAAAGTGTGGTAAAAAAGGTTAAGCTATTAACCGCCAACATATTGTATCTTTTAATCTAACGTATTTTAATCGTACCCCCTATACCTACTTTGTTATATCATAATTATCAACCCATTATGTCCCCGCCTAGGGGCACGGGTCTCCTCCCTGAGGAAGGTATAGACCATACTCCACCACGGGGTCAAGTCCGGATAGGTGGAGGCTTGCAAGACCAGTGGCTGGTCTTACTGTCAGAAGTTTTCAAGCCGCCCTAAGGCCTCTGACTTGGCATAACGACAGCCATCTATGGATGGCAGCCTTGTTAATAACTGCTTAACGTGCCTTGCGAAGCATGGAACCGCTTGGAAAAATGCCACTAGCATTAGTCATAGACGGTCACCCATCCATGTGCTGAACGCTCCCTATGTTGCGTAACCTTTGTGATTGTTGGAGATCACTCAGGTAGCCTTTAATATATAAGTAGTTCTAAACAATTTTTTTTTAACTTTTTACCGCCTGGCATTAGTCTGAAATAAAGTTTTATTATTATTACATAACCAATGATATCACTCTTGAGTGCCAATTTCAAGAATTTATTTCAAACAAAACAGCAACTCAATGCAAAATGGCCCAACTATGAGGGTAACCCCCGGTTTCTCGTACACTAACAAGCTGTTTATCTACGGTTAACAGTTGTCCGTTGGCCAAAGTGCATACGGAAAAAACCTTTTGACAACTGTTGACTTTGATTGTTAGTTTCCGAGAAACCGGGGGTAAGTGCTGAAATCTAAAGTCTGTGGCGAGCACATGTCAACTCTGCGCGCGCACTACAAACTCCAACATTCCAGCATCGCACAGTGTTTCACTTGACATAGCATAATTAGAACGTCCGACTAACAACAGTCGGACCGGCCGTCCCCAGGCATACGATCTGCCTGGTGGGAAATTTCCCTTTATAGTGGAAGAGCACGATCACCCGCATTTGGCAGCACATTTAGACTTCCCTATAAGTCTAAATGTGCTGTCAAATGTACTATACAGTACCGACGACAAGTTAGTTAGACTACTGTTACAGATATCATGCTAAATAATGTGCTACAACGCTCAAAAGGGCTGCTTTCCGCGTGAATAACCGCTTTATCGAGTCCAATATACATGTACCAAATGGATATAAAAATACAATAAACACAAATGATAGGCACATTACAAGCGCTATCATTGTTTTCGGCGATCAAAATACGATGTAAATTCGTCTAAATAGCCATCATTTATTTATCAATACTGTATTTTAAGGGTCCCGCTGTTAAATGATACATTCGGATGCCTTTTAAAGTAGTGGCCTGTAATTTTTGTCACATCAAATGGCTATAAAATAAGCAAATACGTAACGGTTTTCTCAAGAGACGTAATAAAAAAACCATAGGAGACGCACTATTTATGGTGTAATTTTAAGGTGAGTGACTTTTTATGTAAAAATTGTGGGCCACAGGATCGCTTTAGGATGTTTTATTATAGAAAAATACGACAGTTACTACATTTTATTGAACTTCTTGTAAGTAAGAATTTAAAAACAAGATGCAGCGTTACGAGTTGTAAAGATTTTATGTCAGATTGAATAGCTGTCAATATCAGGGATTGTTGGCGCAGAGGAATGCCTCAGTTGCATGAAAGTATTCAAGAGCTCGTTTCATACCTACTAGTCAAGAAATACACATCATCATCAACCCATTATGTCCCCACCGAGGGGCACGGGTCTCTACCCTGAGGAAGGTATAGGCCATACTCCACCACGGGGGCCAAGTCCGGATTGGTGGAGGCTTGGAAGACTAGTGGCTGGTCTTAGTGACAGAAGTTTTTCAAGCCGCCCTATGGCCTCTGACTTGGCACCAACTGCTTGACGTGCCTTGCGGAGCACGGAACCGGTCGGAAAAATGCCACTAGCGTTAGTCATAGATGGTTACCCATCCATTCACTGAACGCGCCCTACGTTGCTTAACCTTCGTGGTCGCTTAAGATCACTCAGGCAGCCGGGGCTACGAGCGAGAATACACACTTTTAATGATATAGGTACCTCCGAAGAACTTGTGCAAAATCATGCAAATATTATTATCTTTTACTGTAGCTGTCTTTAAATGGCTCAAGTATGCACTAACAGCTCTGCTAACTTCAAGTATTTTTCGTTATCATCTTTTTGTGCGTCTCCACTAATGGAAGATGGCCACCTTTCTAAATTCTACCCAATTCTTCTTCTTCTTCAGGCTATATTAATCCACTGCTGGACTTATTAATTTATAATGAATATGCTTTAATGTAAAATACAAGTAAAATAAATCCAATAAGTAAAGTACTTACTGTAGTTACCCTAAACTTACGCGATGTGTGGTTTTTTGGTGGTTTGACGAATTGAAAAATTGTATTTGCATTGGCAAATCTGTAAGTGTCTACTATCGACTCTACGCGGCACATTAGGATGTTTGAATCTCAACTTCTCGAAACTCCAATAAAAAGTTAACCGACCGTTTTGTATTCGACGCGCGTCCCGTTGATGTCCATTCACAATTTCATGTTCATATTAGTTGTACTCGTTCGGACGAGTTGTTGATTTACTGGCCGCCCCCGGTTAGAAACTTTTCTAATAAATAAAGCTGTATTCGTGCCGATGTCAGAGTCCATGCTTCCACGAGTATCTCGGAGAGTCGTATAGGGCGGCTTTTTGTGTCCGAGCTACATAAATTGTCCCTTTTAGCCCACATACTCCTGTGACACGCGGGCAGCCCGTTATGAGCAGGGTATCCTATTTTGTTAAGTTGAAGTCGGTAATTTATAAAGTTTAATCGCTGTGTAATTAACTTTGTTTAAGGTTTTAAAACACGGTTTCCTAGTGTTTTCGGGTAGGGTGTGCGAGCCAACAAGGTCGCATGATTTATTGGCCTTGAAATAGGGACGTGGAGGCTGCTCGCAGTGAAACGTGTGATTTTGCATTTACTCATTGTATACTTCTCATTATAGGCAGACGGGAGCGGTAGTAATCCAAGCAAATCTTTCCCAGGGCACAGATTACCCAAGATTGGGGTTTAATTTCAACATACCCTTGCCTACCTTAGCACCAACTGCGGATTGGCTATATCCAGCGCCAAATATAATATACATTTATGATACTTTGAAAAGACTAAGATTGGAGTTAGTTTGTCCAGTTTTCTCCAAAACGATCTAGATTTTGAAATGGTCACCTAGTTTGACATGCAACGTTCATTATGCCGCAGTTTCTGCGCTACTTTGAATAAAACCTTTTAATTTCATTTCTTAGGTTTCTCCACAACGTTTTCCTTCACGGTTATCGAGTGATATTGCAAAGATTGAATTCAAAAATAAGCCGTGGTAACGGAATGGTAGAGCAATAAAAGGGTTGTGGGTTCGTATCCCAATATGTAGCAATAACATTGTCTTGTAACTTAATTATATTTATGAATTTAAAGTACTAATTGGTTGTAGTGACTAGAATTGAGAAAGGAATGTTGCGTTGGTTTGGACATGTAGAGAGGATGAAGGAAGAAAGATTGACGAAACAAATATATATTGTGAATGTGAGTGGAAGGGCTGGTAAGGGACGTCCCAGGCGGGCATACATCGTCCAAATAGGGGATGTATTAGCAAAAGAAAAGATAAAAAGTACCCGGGCGTGCGTGCAACGACTTATAAACGTTGATGAAGCGTGATATGTCAGGATCGTGGCAAGTAGCAGACCCTGGTCTCTGCCTACCCCTCTGGGATACAGGCGTGAGGTTATGTATGTATGTATGTATGTATGTATGTATGTATGTATGTATGTATGTATGTATGTATGTATGTATGTATGTATGTATGTATGTATGTATGTTTAAAGTACTTATTTTGCATTTTTCTAAAAAAGTCGCCAATTGAAAAAAACTGGATTCGTTAACTTACGTTACACGATCTGTGTTGAATCTTTATCTGAACCTAATTTCTACTTAAAGTACACTGTAACAGCCAGATAAATCCGAGTTCCGACGAAAGGGAACCTTTGTAAGCAATGTAAGTAATTTATTGACCATTCCTGCAATGTAACCTTCAGTATATATATATACAGCTTTCTTACAATATTATGTAACATCGTAGCACCTAAACTAGGGTGATCTTTATATTAGGAAGCAGTCCTTCCCTCATGGTGCAATTACCACTGTTTTAAAAAATCTTTTGCCTTCAGTGGCGCCTTCACTTACACTAGATGGGCGAAGGGACCACTCGGACGTTGCAGTGCCTGGGAAATGGTTTTAGATGGACTAGGCTTGCTAAGCACCTATACCATCCAGACAGCTCAGGGACAATCAATCCGCGGGTTTCCTCACGATGTTTTTCTTTACAGTTTTGTATTAACAATACTATTTTAATTGTTACACATATAATTATTATATTTGTAACAATTTATTACGTACCCTTACCGGCCGTCGGTACTGACCCTTTAAAGCATCTAATTGATGTTCAAGCAAAAGAGTCACGAATATTTTTTGTTTTTAAGCACACTTACAAAAAGCATAATGCCGCTGCGCTAGTTTTAACGACTTCCGAATGTTGTTCTGGGACATTCTTCTTTCTGAGACAACGCAGTTTAAAATGTCTCCCTGGCTGGTGCCAACTATGTCAAATATTGCCCCCGTTTACACACTGCCACTTGCGCTTCTCCCTGCACTAGGCTAGGGACTCAATGCGCGTATTTGATTTATCTCAATTTAATGTTTCTATGTCTTCACCCTTACTAGAAAACTTTTAGAATTTAATAGACAATATGTGGTTATAGTATTGTTTTGTAACTTTGTTTTCGTATTTTTTCTTTACTATTTTGTCTCCTATAAATTTTTCTTTGTTTTTTTTTTGAGTCTTCTAAGTTAAAAAAGTAATTTCCATGTTGGTCAATTATTGGGCCATCCTTGAAATCCATTAGTTGATAGTTGATTTATTAACGGCAATCGCTCTATAATTATTCTAGAAGTTGCGTATTAGCATAAAATAACGATAAAAACAGAGTATATTGTGTTGTTTTCTCAATATACATCTATTTATAAAAAACCGTTACTATATATCGAGGAAGCTACAAAAATTTATTGTGTAATTAATTTCGTATCTCAACGTTGAACCAAGTTATTGTAAAGATGAATTTAACCCTTTTCCAATATAGTGAAAAATGCACATATGAAATTTTGGTTGACAGTTTGAAGTTCAGATTTGGCCAGCTATGGCCCACCCCCACGTTATATTCAAAATTTAGCCTTATCGGTTCACATGCATTTCTAAATGTACATAATGACTGGATTAAAAGGTGGTGTGTGGTTGACCGTACCTACGTAACTTAAAATAAAAATTGCTACTTACGAAAAAACGACATCGCGTCGGCAAAGCGCTCACACGAATGCCCTTCTCAAACAGTCCGTCTGTGTTCTACTACAGCGGGAGGAATATAAACGGAGCATACGTCTTGTGCCAAGTTAGCCTATTTCAGGGTCATTTGCAGAAGGAAAAGTCCGATATTGCAATAGAGAAGCACTTAGGTCAAATGCATTAAGGGCAAAGGCGTACTTTGTGATGCCATTCGTTGTTCCGAGATAAATAAATACCAGCACTCTTGCAGGCTGTCTCTAAGAACAGGCAAACGAGAATCTTGTTCTTATTACATCTTTATCTTAGTCCGATTTTTTTCTTTGTAGGCTAAAGTGCACATTGTTAAGGTCAATGAACGCGCTATAATGTAAAACCCCATTTTTCTTCTCATCGGTATTGTTTAGACGATATTTCTGAGTTGACGGAAGGTTCGTAGACCGTGAGAGATGACATTTGAGGGAAAAGATATGAGTATAAATTCAATATAAACAGTGGACATCTGACGATGATGGTGATGATGATGATACTAGTCTAATAAAAGTAACAACCGCTTAATCCACGTTTGAATATTTGCAGGTTCTACGAGTATTATAGTTTCACCAGGTTCTATTGTAGCGCCCACTGCTGGGGCACGGGTCTCTTCCTGTATTGCAGGAAGGTTGGGCTATACTCCACTACGGGAGGTAATTCCGGGTTGGTAGAGGATTGTTAGGCAGTCGCGAGCCTTACAGGCAGAAGTTATCAAGCCACCCGTGAGGCCTTTGACATGGCTCAACAAATGCCATTATTGACAGCCGTCACCAACGTCTTAGCGTGCCTTGCGAAGCACTGAAGCGCTCGGAAAAATGCCACTAGTGGCAGTCACGGGACGGTCACCCATCCTGCACCTGTTTGCGCCTGTTGTTGCTTAACTCAAGTGTTTGATCTCAATCGCTCGGTTTGACTAGGCCACGAGCGCTTCACATGTTAGGTATATACCCTGTTCCATTGAACATATACCCTGTGTAGAAGAGTAACATCAGGAAAAATAAAAAAAACACCTTATTAAGCAAACAGTACAACCCATCCCTGTTTAAAATCCCAGCGGGGAAGCTACTTAAAACGACGTGTCACATATCTAAATCCCTGTCTTAGAATGTTCGTAGGTGTTTGCAAGTTATCCGTGGGACGGGAGCCGCGAGCGTTTTCGCAAATCGTGCAACTTGAAACTTTATATCGCGGAGTTTCGTCAGACACGCTTTTATTCAGTTAGTTAGGCGCGTATGTGCCGGGTGATATTGGAGTTTTGGCGAAACGCTTGCGGCCAAATTGGCAGCATATTTTCGGTCCGTCGCTTGAGGACCAAAGTTGAGAAAAATGGTTATTCCAAATTGAAAGTCTTGGTCGTCGTCAGGCTATACTAGTCCACTGCTGGACACTGCCCTCCCCTAAAGAGCGCCACGTTTTGTTATCATAGGGGGTAATGCCCATAATCACCACGCTGGGCATGCGGGTTGGGGATCGCAGTTCGGTGGAATTGTACTGCAGGGGGCGCTACTACCCACCCCCCGGTTTGTGTCCCTTAGTCGCCTTTTACGACACCCGCGGGAAGAATTGGGTTGGTGCTATTCTGTAGGCCGACACCATACAGCAAGTCTTGGTAGCTCAGTGGTATTGCGTCAAAATCCTAATACGAAGGATCCGGGTTTGGTCCTCAGCCTTCAATATAAAAGTTTTGGACAGTAGCTTTTTATAGAAGATTACTGAATTAATTAAGAGAATATTGTAAAGAGGTTCGAAATTTCACTGATGCCGGTGAGTCGCCCATTAGCTCGGTTGGAAAGAGCGCTGGCATGGATATCCAGAGGTCGCGGGTTCGAATTCCAGCATGGGTGGAATTTTTAGCCTCTAAAATAGTTTTTTTTAGATTGTTTAAGTCAATATACCTATTTTTCTAACGACGACTTCTTGTTAGTATCCGAAAAATTATATAAATTAGTTTTTCGCAGAAGGTCGACACACACATCTGACAAAACTTAAAGTGACTACCCACAATAATTGACTGCACTCGCCATTTCAGTCTACCTGTGACCACGGCAACTGCAACGCTGCCGAAACGTCGGGAGTTAAGGTAATTGCGTTTTACCTAATAAATAATTGTGATACAACCCATTCAATATATAACTATATATAAGTATCGCGAATCATTAAGAAATACCGTCCGTAAAATTATTGTGCAAACAATTTATCTTACAGATTACAAGTTGTATTTTGATACCTCTATTTTAAAGTACATTTAAATAAATACCGTTCACATCCCCTGCATCGTTTCCATGCGTAATACGATCCGCTGACTGACAGAATAATGGGAAAAGAGAAACCTATCAGCGTTATTCCTAGAGAGAAGTTTCGTAAAACAAATAATTGATTCCATGCCCCGTCGTCAAGGAAGTATCAGTTCTATTTAAGTTTCCTAACAGGAAATGAAAGGAAATCAGAGACGGGGCATCGCAGCCTTTATCGGAACTTATCGGAATATTCTAGGAGGAATCGGTGCCAGTAGACCATTTTATTAAAGGAACTTTAATATAAGGCCGTCTGTTTCTTTTGATATGCTCCGTACGCTATTTTTAAAAGAAGAGAGTAGTGGAAACAGTCTTATAAAAAGCGGAGTTAAAGAGGCAATTCGAATATTAAATTCAAGAGGAATATTCGCTTTCTTCAGAGTTTAAAGTGTTATTTAGTTATGTATTAAACGGGACGAATTGCGATTATTTATTAGTTAAAACGTAATTACCTTATTTCCCGAAGTTTCGCCAGCGTTAAACTTGCCGTGGTCTCGGGTAGACTGAAGTGGCGAGTACAGTCAATTATTGTGGGTAGTCACTATTATTTTTTCGCAGCTGGCCGACACACAACATTCACTACGTCAACAGGCAGGTCTGGTGATAAGGCGCGTGACTTTTAGTTCCTTAGCCGTTAAATATATAACTATGTATGAGTATCGCGAATAATTAAGAAATATTAAAGTGTTACTTATTTTCAAATATAAAGTTTTAATTCTAAGTTTTATTGTAGCTTTTTTATCTGTGCGATAAATAATAGATACACAAAATTAACAATAAATATGATCTCAATTACTTGGGAGGAGGGTTAGTAATAATTTACAGGGTTAGTAAATTGTTACTAACCGTCTTCCAAAACCCGTCTATTCTCTTGACCAATACCAACATTTTTTGCCAAACATAACTGGAAAAGAAACAACGGCGTAAGTTAATAACTTCACTCTTTTCCTACGTTTTACAAAAATCAATAATCTTTAACATCGAACATATATAGAAATATTCTCATAGCTTTATTGTACAAAACACTTTGAAACATCGCAAAACGTATTCAACAATACTATTAAATGTTACACCACTCGCTAACGGTGAAAGAAAACATATTTAGAAAATCTGACCGTCTGAGGTATTCACATACCTTGTCGCTTTAAATTGTCAATCCGCGGTGGGCACAAGACCATAATCTCTGTCTGAGAGAAGGCATGTCCCCTGCAACGTGACGTACGTAGGTTATGTATAATAATATTCTAACCATATCGAAACCTTAAACAAGTGTGCAGCTTATTTATAATCATAATATATAATACTTTCGTTATCAACCCTTGTATGTATTCACTGCTGGGGCACGGGTCTCTTCCTGCGTCACAGGAAAGGTAAGGCATACTCCACCACGGGGGCCAAGTCCGGGTTGGTGGAAGATTATAAGACAGTGGCGGGCCTCTGTCAGAAGTTATCAAGCCGCCCTTGAGGCCTCTGACATGGCTTAACGACTGCCATTACATGACAGCCGGCACCAACGGCTTAACGTGCCTAGCGAAACACGGAAGCGCTCGGAAAAATGCCACTAGCGGTAGTCACGGGACGGTCTCCCATCCAGTACCTGACCGCGCCTGTTGTTGCTTAACTCAAGTGATTGATTCCAATCGGTTCGCCTAGGCCACGAGCGCTTCTAGATAATACTTTATGCTTCTATATAATACTCTATATAATACTTTATTGCACACGAAACATTAAAAAGGACATTACTTTATTTTATTTATTTATTAAGGAAATCTAGTGACTAAAGCAATATATGATATTAAACACTCGAGATAAAACAGACAGTCAGTAAAAGTTTCCACAGATAACTATAAAGAACAATCTTACACAGTAACCAAATCGGTCAATTTCCAATTTACAACAACAATGTTACAATTATGTTTCAGGATCGAAAAACAATTTTGAAAGGAGGCATCTCACCGCAGTTATTCCATCATAGAATAAGTCAATATCGACTTCCCTCGCCAAACAGTTGAATAGATTGCAAGTTCGCCAAAAATAAGAATATATTTACATAAGAAATAAAATGTACAAAGGCGAGCTTATCTCTGTAAGAGATTTCTTCCAGCAAACCTTGGAGACTCAGAGCAGCAGTAAAAAACGGGTCTTTATACGTTTACAAAATAAACTACATATACTTACGATCCGTACTGTAGGAAGGCTATGTAACATATTTACCGCGTGCTAACATTTTCAATAGGTTATGATTTAAAAAATTGTTAAAGTGGTTTGTTGTCCGGTTTATGTAGCTAGCGGGCTAGGAGTAAATTATTTCACACCATGTATACATCTGACACTCAGTGTAAACTAACAAACTCCGCCAAGCCCCTAAGATTGTAATAGGCTTTCTTAAATTTCCTATAGAGTCTAACAAAGCACAACTGAACGGGAGATTATAGTAAAAGCAATATTAGGGAAAAATAATACACCATATTATTAGCGAAATTGCAATTTTAGGGTGTGAGCCTATTATGTTGTCATACGCACTCGACGCGACACGATTGTGCCATTGCAATAGGTGTAGTCTGCACTTTCGTAGCTCGAGTTAGAAAACTAGTGCTTAGTAATTGTTAAACAGGTAGCGAAAACTTTTATCTTAAAACTTTCTGAAAAAAAGGCTTACCTCAAAAACTTACCAGTCTTTAGCGGAAGTAGGTTTAGGTAAGTTTTATTTTTAAAGTAGGACAGGTTACACTTGACTCCAGTCACGCCTGATGGTAAGCGAAGATGGGGTCTACGATGTTACGTGCTTACCTGTTAAATGCCGGTTAACTCTACTTTTAAAGACACCCAGGTTATATGTCTCCAGAAAGACAGACGGATATCGACTGTGATCTGGCAATACCTCCTATCTAATTTTTATGGACAAACAAAACACTAAACTGTTTGTCTTCATTGCGTCATAAAGCCGAGCTTTACCGAGCGTTATTGTTAGATATTGACATGTTTAAAAATTCAAACGTAAATTTACTTCATTCAACTTCTCGTGTCTTATTTGCCTATGGAATAAAAAACATGTTTTTGTCATCACTGTAAAGTTGACAAATTAGAGATAGGATAACAGTCGATATACAAGAATACAAACGTAACTAGTTGTGCTGAACCGACTACACGTATCTTTGAAATTAAGGGTTTGAAGCTTTGGTTCTTCATGACGTTTTCCATCCCATTATTGAGCGTAATTACTACTATAAATTCACAAATATACGTAATTTGTGGCTACGTGCATGCTGGTATTCGAACCCACGACCTCTTGACTATGAAGCCATTGACACGCGCTACCACCGCTATATTATCGTTACTAAAAAAATTACAATGCGGCCTATAGGTATACGCCCATGTATTCATCCCACTGTATGGATGCCTTGTCACAGAGAGAGAACTGTTACTATAAATTGCTAATTATTTATTTACTTTGATTAGCTGATACTCAAAAAAAGATCAGACCTCGTTCGTTCCAACTTTGATGAAGCGCAAAAAGCGCTAATTTGAGCCCCTCGTTACTATCAGCACCCTACCAGAGGGTGCGTGTGTCCGAGATATCTACAATTTCAATGTCACACGATAGATAGGCCTTTCAGACTCACTCCACATGAGCAGCCACATACACGGATGATCGCGGAATTACGGTCTGTTCACATCCCTACGTATCGGCGCGGTCAATTTTAGTTACTATGAATTAACCTAAAACCTGTGCAAAATTTAAGACTTTCTGGCGAAGCTAAGTGACAACTTCTGGTTTATCTGTCATCTCAGGCCGAGCTTTTTTAATACTTGTAGTTAGTTACACCTGACATTTCCACAATTTACCCCCAGTTTCTCGTAAACTATCGGTTAATCTATTGTTAACAGCTGTCAAAAGTTTTTTTTTTGTTTAAACTTTGGCCAACTGACAGTTGTTAACGGCTTTTTAGGTTTCTCGTAAACTGTCTGTTAATCTATTGTTAACAGCTGTCAAAAGTTTTTTTTTGTTTAAACTTTGGCCAACTGACAGCTGTTAACGGCTTTTTAGTATACTAGAAACCGGGAGTTGGTCTCATTGTTGAGCCATTGTACGTAACAAGCGCTAAATACGTTAATACTTCGGACACTAGCGTTTCCTTACAATGTTTTCTTTCACCGTTGGCGTATAGTATTGCCACTATAACTTTACAAATGAACATAACTTGAAATCGAAGTCACTGATACTGTAACGATACTTATTTATAATAGCTGGCCGGCACAGCCGTCTAGTCAAGCTTGAATCGTTTTGTTTAGGTGTCAGTGGATTTAAAGCCAGCTAAGATAGGGGTTCGGTAAAACAGTGAAAATAAAAAAGATATTTATTTTAAAAACCTATTTAGAGGCTAAAGATTCCACCCATGCCGTGACTCAAACCCGCAACCTCTGGCTAACCGTGCCAACTCTCTCCCAACTGAGCTAATGGGCGATCACCGACATCAGTGAAATTTCGAACCTCTTTACTTTGAATTGTCCTTAGCACGTCATTACACATATTTATTGTTGAATTTATGCATTGTAATAAGTGAAGCATTACCCGGAATTGAACCTACGACCACCCTATTGGAAAGTCGGCGTTACCGCTCCGCTACCAGCGTTCTTTAGCAATTGTATTGTATATCACTGGTACATATCTAAGAATATCTAATTAGAATAGTAAAATAGACATATTAGAACATTTTACATTGGTTTTCTTACCTTTTTACTCGAATCCCACTTATTTTCACGAAAAAACCACAAACAAAACGCAAAAAAACCGGGCCCATTTGGCACTTTCGCTGTTTACTGGTTTTTTTTCTTCTATGACACTAGTGTTTTTGATATCCACAGAATCGTCGTTTAATGCCCTTACCAACGAGACTTAATATCCTAAGTAATTAAGGATTGTTTTAGTTTATATTGTAGCGCTCGCACATCCCCGGCCCGTTGTAATGTGAATAGACCTTTAAGCGATCCGAGGCCTGGTGTGTTGTGTGCACTATGCGTGTGTATGTCAGTTTAGTGTTTGTGACAACAGATTCGGGGCTGGTGGAGCAGAAGACTTAGCAGCAGACGTGGCCTTTGTCACAGCAAAAGAGTCGTTATTTAGATTCAATGGTGAGTTTCGGTATCAACTGGTTTCTGAATTGAGAATCTCATTAAGTAAACAATTTAGTAACATTCTGTCACGTTCTGTGCTGCGAAATTCGAAGAGACAGCACTAAAGTTACCTTTACTTGGCAAAATTCTCAATTCGGAAACTGGCCCTGAGTCAGTGCCAATAGAGTCACCCCTGGTTGCTCGTACACTAGGGCCGGTATTACAGAACGATGCTCAAGCACAGATTGATCTCAGATCGCCCAATCATTACTTGAGCGCTGAATCGATGCTCAAGCACTCCCTTTATTTTCAAACAGTTCTTGAGTAGAGATCAGCCAATCACTGCTTAAGTAGAGATTCAGAACTGCAATCAGATTGTCTATGATCAAAGTTTGTTTTCTATGACAAGAAAAATACAAGTGTTGATTTTTATTCCGTTTTACGCATGTTACAAAAACGTAACGATGAAACTTAGTAAATTATGTCAAATATACAGAGGAAACTAAAATAATGTTTATGTATTCGTAAATAAAATGTTCAAAGTTTCTTTATTTAGTTATTAGTTTGTAATGAACCGTATATTTAAAGGAAGCAAAACGTTCACGCTTCTTGTTTATTTATTCGCTTTGAGTACAGAACGGAACGTAACAAATGTCGATAAAATAATTCTCTTGACGTCTGTCTATTTAGGTTTAATAATATATTACTAATATCTGTACATAGTCGGTGTGGTTTAATTTGAACATTAATTCAACAAGATGTGAAAAAATGAGAACAAGGAACTTGACAATAGTGGAAAGAATCCTCCTTGTGGAACATAAAAAGTCAACTTCACTGCAGTGGAAAGGGTCCTCCTCGTAGAAGACAAAAACTCAACTTCATCGCGGTGGAGAGGAACCTGCTCATGAAACATAAAACTTCAACTTCACCGCAGTGCAGAGGAACCTGCTCGTTGGACATAAAACTTCAACTTCACTGCAGTGAAGAGGAACCTGCTCGTTGGACATAAAACTTCAACTTCACCGCAGCGGAGAGGAACCTGCTTGTTGAACATAAAACTTCAACTTCACCGCAGTAGAGAGGAACCTGCTCATGGAACATAAAACTTCAACTTCACTGCAGTGAAGAGGAAGCTGCTTGTTGGCCATAAAACTTCAACTTCACCGCAGTAGAGAGGAACCTACTCATTGAACATAAAACTTCAACTTCACTGCAGTGAAGAGGAACCTGCTCGTTGGACATAAAACTTCAACTTCACCGCAGCGGAGAGGAACCTGCTTGTTGAACATAAAACTTCAACTTCACCGCAGTAGAGAGGAACCTGCTCATTGAACATAAAACTTCAACTTCACTGCAGTGAAGAGGAACCTGCTCGTTGAACATAAAACTTCAACTTCACCGCAGTGGAGAGGAACCTCCTTGTTGAACATAAAACTTCAACCTCACCGCAGTGGAGAGGAACCTGCTCGGTAAACATAAAACTTCAACCTCATCGCAGTGGAGAGGAACCTGCTCGTTGAACACAAAACTTCAACTTCACCACAGTGGAGAGGATCCTCCTCGAGGAAGATAAAAAGTCAACTTCAACACAGCGGATTTATAGAATATGTGTCAATTATGTTACAAATTTATGAGCAATAAAAAAGCTGAGATTGTTTTACTGATTATTTTATTTATTCCTCTTTGTGAATGTCTTGTTGGCCTAGCCGCTAAGCTAAGGCGCTTGGTTACCAAGACCGAGCTTGTGAGTTCGATTCCCACTGTGAGCCTATATATTTGTACAAGTGACCACAGTCTCGGTGTACTATCATGTTTGTGACGTTCTTGCCTGGTTATCAAAGTACAGGATATCCTAGTTTGGGACCAGGTGAAGTGATTGTGTTCGTCATTAACCCTTGTTGTCCCCACTGCTGGGGCACGGGTCTCTTCCTGCATCGCAAAAAGGTTAAGCCATACTCTACCACGGGGGCCAAGTCCGGGTTGGTGGAGGATTGTAAGACAGTAGCGGGTCTTACAGTCAGAAGTTATCAAGCCGCCCATAAGGCCTTTGACATGGCTTAACGACTGCCATTATATGACAGCCGGCACCAACGGCTTAACATACCTTGCGAAGCACGGAAGCGCTCGCGAAGTGATTGTGTTGCGTGAATTTTATTCAATGAAACCACCCCAATATTAATGTAATTGTTTTTGCACATAAACATTTATTAGAATCCATGCAGTAGGGGTCTTCAGCGTCCCTTAAATGCCTAAGGGGCTGCTGCTATCATTAACTATTTCATCATAGTAATCAAGGTTTTCGAATATATGAATTTTGCAATAAACATTCCAAATTGACAACTTTAATAACTGGCCGATCGACTCTCAAGCGTGGTTCCGACCACACTTGAGTAAATACAGATTTGATCTTTACTTAAGAAGAGATTGCTTCCCAAGTATTGTTCTCGAATTAGCTATTACTCAGTTGAGTCGCGCTTGATGAATCTCGACTCAAGTAACGTTCTAAAATTAAATCCATACTCAAAACTAGTCTTAAGTAGAGATCGGCGCTTGAGTACGCTTCTGTAATACTGGCCTAGCAGTCTGTTAATCTACTGTTAACAGTTGTCAGTTGTTTTTTTTTCTATGTACTTTGCCCAACTGACAGCTGTTAGCAGTAGAACAACTTGTTAGTGTACGAGAAACCGGGAGTCAGTCTTTGAATTCGTAAATCAATTTATATTTGACTTATAAGACGTCATAGTACAATTTATTTAATAGGATACATCTTAAAGTTATATGATTTAATGACAGCTAACCAAACGGCTTTTTTGGTGGAAATCGATTAAAGTTCTATAAGATAAAAATCTATTATAAAACCAGTAATGATCTTTTTTCCATTGGTGGCGCTAGTTGGCACCATGAAGCGCCTTAACTGTCACAGTTGGATAAAAATCAGTGCTAAACAATGCACCAGACAAAAAAATTTTTTTTTCTTTAGTTACGGGGTTTGGTCACAAAGTGATCTTGTCACCCTAAAAAAAATAAATATAACGTAAGTTTTAAATGAAGCTAAAACATAAAAGCTTCCGTATCTCAGAACTTGTACACCAGAAGGGTTACCGATGACTTATGAACAAAAATATAAAGACCGGTCAGCTGTCGCCTGTACGACGATGTCACTGGAGGTCGTCAGACGACAGACCTAATTGCAGTCAACCCCTAATTAATTAATCACTATCTTTGCAGACGGGGCAGCGCCGACATAATTGATATTTGAGAGCAGCCGGGCACTCCCGGGTGGGGTATGAAATTCATGAAGGTGTGAGCGTGGAGGTGACAAAAGGATGTTGAAGCCGCTTAGCTTGCTTATTGCTGAGTGCACCTCAACGAGTGAAGTGATGAGCTATGTCGTGGCTTGAGCAATTGCGGTATTTTCCGTCTTCGCGGGGGCTCAACTCAAAACCAGAAGCTGAAAGTGAAAAACCTTTATTTGAAGAGCATTGTAACACGAATAAACATACTTTGCGTATTTTCTCACACAAGTATTTGGTGTCGGTGGTGATGTGTTTGTCTTGCTTCTGCTCGAAAAAGTGGGAGGGAGGGCGTTAATTTAGCAAAGTAATTTTCACATTTTAATGCGATTATGGATTTGCGCAAAGTAACGCCTGATTCCATACAATAAAAATAAAACCAAATTACGGAGAAAATCAACTAAAAAAAACTATGAGTAATACAAATCCCCGATACACCTGCTTCGCTGAGGTGTAAATGAAAAGCGAAACGAAAATTAAAATTTACATAATGAAATATTTTGAAAATGCTCCCGAGAAAAAAAAAGCATTAAATATATTTTTAACGAAGGAACAAAAATAAGTGCGATGAAAATCAAATAATGTCCCATATGCCAACCAGATAACGCAAATGCCTCCTAATAGAGCGTCAATGAAACTATCACTAACCTCAGGTTGTACAAATAGAAAGTCATATTACATTAGGTACCTACACAGGGTGTGACGTAAAGTTTGAATGACGTCACGTGTCTTCAGTATCGATTAATAGCAGTTTCCAACAAGATTTTTTTTAAGTATCGTACTTATAATTTTGTGCTTCAACTAAACCCATAATCTATGTCTGAGAGAAGGCTTATGAATAAAGGCTACATAAAAAAAACATACATACATAACCTCACGCCTGTATCCCAGAAGGGTAGGCAGAGACCAAGGACTGCCACTTGCCACGATCCTGACAGATCACCTTCGCTTCATCAACGTTCATAAGTCGTTGCATGCACGCACGCCGGTTCCGGGTACTTTTTATCTTTCCCTTTGCTAGTACATCCCCTATTTGGTCGATGTAAGTCCGTCTGGGACGAAAAAAAACATTTTATATTAGTTTTTAAAAATATATTGAAACATAACGCAGTCAATTCATATAAAAATATAAATTATTAATTATAAAAAAATTAAGCCTATGTTTAGTTGAAAGTGGTCAAAATATCGAAACTTAAGGAACGGTTATCGGGTTAATTCATTTATTGCACCATACCGTTTTTTTTGCTGACTCTTGCAAATCTAGCTGGGACGTGCAAGGGACGACCCAGGCGGACATACTTCGACCAAACTAGTTGTATTAGCAAAGGGCAAGATAAAACGTACCTCTGTATTCTCTGAATAATTAATTATGAAACAACTATTCGAGATTTCGTAGTATTGATAAGTGAGTAGCGTTACGCCTATACTTAGAAGTTTATATACACACACACACACATATATGTATGTATTTTTTATTGTTGTATCTGATTATTATTTTAATCAGTGCTGATTATTACTAGAGCTGATTATTATTGTAACGGTCAATCGTACTGTACATTTATGAAAACTTTTTTGATAGTTTAGCTGGTCAAGATTTATTTTGTTTTGTACGCGCAATGGCCGTGATAGTGTCAAAGACCAGTAACGAAGAACATTTATAACACAAGAAAAGAGTATTTTTAAACAACATAAAATCGACTTCACGCCTAGATAAACACTCGAAGAAACGTCTCAGCAGAGTCACCACGCTCCCATTCCCCAAACTTTGGCCATTAGGAGACAATAGAGATAGCTGGAGGGATCTAGGTAGATTGAAGAGCTTCCATAATGAACAATATCTATCTGGTTTCATAGTCGCGAACTCAAATATCAATTCGGGCTTCCTGCCGACGCCGCTGTTTGCCCAGACGATCCTGATTAATTAATAAGTGAGCGCGGCAATTTCACCCTTTTGTCGGTGCCGCTATAGCCGAGCTACAGTATTGAAGGCATTTAATACCTAACTGAAATTCTTCCCGCGGGTGTCGTAAAAGGCGGACACAAGCCGAGGCGTGGGTAGCAGCGCCCCCTGCAGTACAATGCCACTAATCTGCGATCCCCAAACCGCATGCCCAGCGTTGGGATTATGGGCATTACCCCCCAATGGTGGTGTTAGACAGAGCGCTATGGCTATCATTAGGGGAGGGCTATGTCCAGCAGTGGACTACATAATATAGCCTGAAGAAGAAGAAGAAGTACCTGTGTGTGGCGAGGTGAAAAATGGGGGTAATAAGTTTAGCTCGTATGATAATCTTTTCACTACAAAATTCTGTATAAAAAATTGAGTTTTTTGGCAATCTACGCCGCTTCCAGTAAACGGTGTCTATCGACGCGGGAACGAGCCGCGATTCCTAACAAAGTAAGAGCATTTGAACAAAAGCTATGGGCAAATGAAATTTTAATTTTTCGTATAGGGAAAAAGGAAAACATTATTAATAACTGTAAATGGGAATTTAGCTTGAAAAATGGGAAATCTTGAATGTATGTAAGTATGTCCGGTTTTAGGCACGTATTGACTAGTCTTTCCTACTAGGCCAATCAGCTTTCAGGATGGTATAGGTGCTGGGCAAGGCTACACCATCTAAAAAAGACAATTTCTTTCCACCCATTTAGTGTGATTGAAGGTGCCACTGGACGCTGTATAAATCATCTATATATAAATCATTACGTTCATGCAAAGGCCAATGTTGTATCCGATTCTAATGTTCCCTCATAAGTCCATTACCAATCGTACTCGTGACTCCTAATTGACAAGTAAGATCTCAATCGGGTCGTTGTATTTGCGGAGGAGTCATTGGCTGTATTATATTGGTATGAATCAAATAGAAATGTAATAAAACAAATACTAAAAAGACAAAAATAAAAACTGATCAAAACCAACAACCTGACTGCCGAGCATTAACTACTAAAGAGGTTGAATTTTTTAGCCAGTCAAGCAATACATTTTCTGCATTTTTAATGTAATTTCATAATTTCATCTGAGGAATCATTTGGATAACTAAAATTACAAGTGAACCTGGTTGAAGTTAAGTACTGTAGCATCTCTATAATGTACCCTTTGTCGGCACATTCAATAATCTGACAATGGTACGTTTGGCGATGAAAACTGGTTTTTAATTAATAAACATTTTATCGCTTTTGATAGCCTGAGTACTGCGAGTATAATAGCATCAATTATACACTCGATGAAGTTGAAAATTACTTCCACTCCATTTGATAACACATAAGTTTTTAAAGGACATAAATTATTTTAAAAATGCACTGCTAGTGAGTGCAATTGCTACAATAACTTCACATATGCAGGTACAAAACTTAGAAACCAAAGTGATTGATGCTGGGGCACGGGTCCCTTCCTGCATCGCAGTAAGGTTATGCCATACTCGACCACAAGGGCCATGTCCGGGTTGGTAGAGGACTGTAAGACAGTGGCGAGCCTTACTGTCAGAAATTATAAAAAAAATATTTTCTGCTGAACGATTCCTGCTCACTAGTAGACAAGTAGCCTAGTCGAACCAAGTAATTGGAATGAGTCACTTGGGTTAAGCAAAAACAGGCGCGGTCAGGTGCTGGATGGGTGACCATCCCGTGACTACCACTAGTGGCATTTTTCCGAGCGTTTCCGCGCTTTGCAATGCACGCTAAGCCGTTGGTGCCAGCTGTCATGTAATGGCAGTCATAAAGTTATATCAGAGGCCTTATGAGCGACTTGATAACTTCTGACAGCAAGGCCCGCCACAGTCTTACAATCGTCCACCAATCCGGACTTGGGTTTCGTGGTGAAGCATACTTTACCACGAAACCCGCAGGAAGGATAGGCCATAGCCTAACCTTCCTGCGATGTAGCAGAAAGTGCTACAGCAGTGGGGACATTCAAGGGTTAATATCGAAATATTAAAATGTGCCTCCATTAAATCTGTATTCGTGTTGCCAGTATTCCGCAACATGACTGAAACCCGAAATCTCTCCGGGCCCGCATCAGTCACGCGGGCTCGATGCAACTCGGTGGGTTGTGTACCTAATGGATTACCCATTTGTCTGATTAGCAACATCAATAAATAACGAACGGCCGAATACAAGCGCAGGGCTGCATTTGGGCAGAGTGCCCCTAACCCTAAATAGTTGACGATTGCTTGCGTTCAGACATAGACGATTGTGCGCGTGATCAGCAATTTTTACAGTCGTTTAGAAACAGAAGGAAATAAAAGTGCCTGATCTGTACAGAAATGAGGAGGTATTACTTAATGATACTAACAACTTTTACCATAGTGAAAACTTATTTATACCAAAATAACACAAATTTCGTTCTAAAATTGCTAACATTACAATTATGAACAGCTATTATGCAATTATGTTACAATGACGTTGTTTTAACGATGAAAACATCGTAAGGAAACCTTAATGTCCGACATGTTTACATACCTCAACGCTTGAAATTGCCAATCCACGGTGGGCACGCATGGTAAGTAAGCCCATAACCTCTCTTTGAAAGACGGCCTGTTCCCTGCAGTATGACCTCAATAGGCTACATAAAAAAATAACAGCTATTTGGAACAGGAGGTAATTTATTGGCGATATATATTTTTTTAATCTTGTAAAAATGCTTCCTATAGACGAGTAGAAGTTGGGGAACTTTTGGATAAATGTAGCAATTTTGTTATACCTCACATAACCAAAATATCTTGCAAATATTTACTCACTATCTGCTGTGTAAGCAAATTACGGGTGCACTACAAGTTTTTTGTACAGAATTCAGGGCCGTGACATCGCACCCGCCCAAAGGAGTACAGCCCTGTGCGTGTAGAGGACACAACTTATACCTACCACAGAAGCCCCCGGGTGTACCAGCTCAATTCACCCTTCATTCTATATTGTCACTCACTGTCAGATCTTACTAGTCTATAGACTTTGCGCAATTATGAAAAGCTCAACAGAGTATACAGTAACTTACTGTCAAAAGTTATCAAGGCGCTCATAAGGCCTGTGACATGGCTTAACGACTCATTAATTTCTCATATCATCTTGATATACCTATTAATGGTAAAATACGATAGTTGGTACAAGTGACGGCTTCGGTGGCGCAGCGATTTGGTACGCTGACTGTAAAACCGAAGGTCTCGGGTTCAATCCCCGGCTGGGTCAGACTAGGAAACGAACTTCTCTAGTTTGTCTCGGGTCTTGGATGTTATCTATGTCTTTATTGTATTAAATCTATCGTTGAGTTAGCACCTATAACACAAGTCATTTAGTTGTATTTAGTATAAGGCTAATGAGATCTGTGTAATATGTCCATGAATATTTATTTATTTAAGTACCTACCTAAAATGATCCCTTGAGTGCAATCAGCAACATTGAATAGTAAATGAGTCTATTCTTACACAAGTCAGATATCACCAATACTGGGGCCGGACGTATGTACAAAGGCAGACCACTTCGATGCCCGGCTGTTCACTTGCATCCAAGACCAATTAAATGAGCGACCCGACCACCATGCCATTTGTATGGCTTTTGGCATACTTGTATGATCCAGTTCTTGCCAGCTATGAGTAATAACAGTGTAGGTAAGATTAGAAGAGTAATTTGCTTTAAGAATAAATGAATTAAATATGTTGCAAAGTGAACTGTATGCACAAGAAAACTAATGGAAAAAGGGTAAAACGAAGTATAATATGAAAACATCACAAGAAAATGGGCATCGCGATGGTCAAAAGAAAAAAATATACTGAAATATAAAATTATTCCAAGGAGTCTTCAATATAACTAATTAATTAATAACCATTTATTACCAAAAACAAAGGCATCTGTGTTGATAGATACAAAGAATGCAAAGTTCAGTTTTATGAACACCTCTGTATGAAACTGTTCTTCTAGCATGATTATAACATGTTGAGGGTCAGGGCAAATCACTGATTCATTAAACTTTAGGCTAGGACAAACAGCGCGCGACCAATGTACCTACAGCACACTAATTAGCCCCCAGAATATTTGCCCATCGCCCTGTTTGCACACATGACAATGTTTGCATAGTGCGAACGAATGCGACACAATTTAAAATGGAATTGTTATGTTCCAGTGTTTTTAGTGCCCTGTGCACTGTTGAATATTTTGGTGAAGTCAATTTTGGTACTGTTAGATAACACTAACAAATCCTTTACTGACCTGAAAACTGTTAGAGTACCGCTATAAAAAAAAACCGGTCTATGAACAGTCATCAGCATATTGAACTTTAAGTAGTATATGTTGTAATTGAAACCTGGGTGTATGAGGTATTAACATACGCGCGTGGAGATGCACGCATCTCCACGGCTTATGGGCTTACTTACCACGGTAAACCTAACTGCAAAGTAGGTACTCGGGGTGCAAGTGATGCAAATTACTTCAGCCAGTCGCTGCCTGTACGTAATACAGAGAATATTGTAAAGAGGTTTGAAATTTCACTGATGCCTGTGAGTCGCCCATTAGCTCAGTTGGAAAGAGCGCTGGCACGGATAGCCAGAGGTCGCAGGTTCAAATCCCGGCATGGGTGGAATTTTTAGCCTCTGAATAGGTTTTTAAAAAAGCTCATACTTTCGATTAGAGAGAAGACTTGTGTCCTGATGAAGTAGGACGTGTATAGACTAAATGAAACAACAATTTTCAGTGTCAAATTCATCCGTAACGTAACTGATTAGAGTCTAAGTATGTACAGGTTCTTGTGCTTTTGACTGTTCATCCCACTGCAGAAAATTTCAAGCGCTGAGTTATATGTCTGATGTACGACTAGCTGTGCCCCGCGGTGTTACCCGCGGTATATCGATTTTTTAAATGGAAATAAAATATTTTCCCGCATAAAACGGAGCCTGTGTGTTAATCCAGGGTGTCAGCTAACTGCATACCAAATTTCATTAAAATCGCTCCAGGCGTTTAGACGTGAAGAAGTAACGAACATATACACTCACAAACTTTCGCCCTTAAATAATAATAATATGTTTTTATTTCAGAATACACAGTTCCAGATTACAATATATTATTAATAACAATACACACAAACAAAACAAAAAAAAAACCGGCCAAGTGCGAGTCAGACTCGCGCACCGAGGGTTCCGTACAAACCTGTATTATAGACCTGAGTATTTGGTATGAATTTCAATTTAATACCTCTACGCGTTTATGAGGAAATGGGTAGTAAGTTTAAAATTATTAAAAAAAAATATATTATGTGATGTAACTAAAAATTTATGGTTTTCGTAATTTTTCCTTTATCTATGCTATAAGACGTTGCTTCGTACCAAATTTCAATATTCTGAGTTCACGGGAAGCACCCTGTAGGTTTTGATTCCCTTGCAAGTGTCGAAAATTTGCGGCATAAACGGCTGTATCTTTTGGTTGCGTTGGCTTAGAAGTTTGATTTTTTCACAGCTTCAAGGGACAGTAGACCTGAATAATTGATATAAATTTCAGCTTCATACCTCCACGCGTTCCTGAGAAAAAGGGTCTTGACAGACGGACGGACGGACAGACGGACAACAAAGTGATCCTATAAGGGTTCCGTTTTTTCCTTTTGAGGTACGGAACCCTAATAAAAGAGATATAGCATATTTTTTTTTTAAATAGATTAGATTAGATTAGAACTCTTTATTGTACACACCAGAAAACAAAATACATAAAAAGGCTTACACATTTAAGCTACTGCCGTAATAATATTAAGTATTAGTGTGATGTGATAAAGTGTATAATATAATGTTAGTGTGATGTGATAAAGTGTATAATATAATATTAGTGTGATGTGATATAGTGTTCTCTATCTATATGGACATCTCTGATACTCAAGTTTTTTTCATGACATTTTCTTTAACGGATTGGAAAGTATGTCACTTTCCAACAGATCTACAATTATAATATGTAATAATAGTAGCTAATATTAGATCTTTATGGAAACAACTTCACCTGTAAGTAACTAAGGTAAGCAAACAGAAAGGTATAAAACCGTTGAATTACAAGGCTTCTTTCAACCTCAGAAAAATAATAAACCATAATATTTTGGCAGTACTTTTATTTAGGTCAGTTCACGATGGATTTCAACACCAACTACTTTGGTGAAACTAGCTAAATTTTGTACTTAGTACGTAACAAACTGGAGGAACACAATTGTACGTCAAACCGACGGAATTGCATCCGTTTACAAATTCGTAGCACGCCTAATGTTAAGCTTAGGTTACATTACATGAGGTGCAGTTGTCAGTTAAGCAACCTTTGCATGTCTGTTGTCATAACACTCGTATAAAGCCAGATGTCGCTGCCTGTACGCAATACAGAGAATATTGTAAAGAGGTTCGAAATTTCACTGATGGCGATGAGTCGCCAACTAACTCAGTTGGAAAGAGCGCAGGCACGGACAGCCAGAGGTCGCGGGTTCGAATCACGGCATGGGTGGAATTTTTAGCCTCTAAAAAGGTTTTTAAAACTCGTATAATTACCGAGTAAACATAAACGATATCAACCGTTGTATGTCCCCACTACTGGGGAACGGGTCTCTTCCTGCATCGCAAGAAGGTTAGGCCATACTCCACTACGGTCAAGTCCGGGTGGGTGGAAGATTGTAAGACAGTGGCGAGCCTTACAGTCAGAAGTAATCAAGCCGCCTAGGCCTCTTACATGGCTTAACGACTGCCATTTCATGACAGCCGTCACCTTTGGAAGCAATTAAGCGCTATCTATCGATATATATATATATATATATATCGATAGATAGCGCTTTTATATTTGATTTTATTTTATATTAATTTTCGTTTCACTTAGTGTAATTAATATTTGTCTAAGTACCAAATAACACGTTTCTACTCTTACTTGTTTATATATATATATATATAAACAAACAAACAATAAAAAAAATAAACAAATTATTAGCAGTATTTAGGATGCACCTCAATGGTGGACATAGGCTATAGCCTAATCTGTTTTCCACGAGAACGTAGGCGCGGGTTCTGCTAGTGCGAAATAGAAAGGCCTCGATGTAAGCCGGACTTAAGCCGTAGCAGTATATGGAAATACCTACGCCTTTCAGCAACAAATGCGAACTGACAAAACGTTAACTCGGCATGAATTATGAGGGGTACTCGCTGGGCCCGCGGGAAATTAAAGTGTCTTCCTGAAACTTTAAGAAGACGCACAGGTACCGGACTGGAGCTTGCCGTACTTTAGTACAGAAGCAACGCTTCAATACAACAAACGATGAAACACTTTATTGTGGAAAAGTCCTTACAACCCAACTGCAAAGATGACTTTATAATTTTTTGTTACTTATAATTTGACTATTTCCGGATTTTTCCTTCAGAAGAATTTCGAAGAGAAAAGACCCGCCAGCGCCTTAAAATCCTTAACCAACCCGGACTTGGTTCCTGCGGTCGAGTATGAACCTACCTTACTGCGATGCAGGGAGAGACCCGTGTCCCAGCAGTGGAGACATACAAGGAGTTGATATAATTATCGGTATTTTGAGATCTTTGTTGTAATTTAAAATGGGTATCTTTTTCTTCAGGCTATATTAGTCCACAGCTGGACATAGCCCTCCCCTAATGAGCGCCATAGCGCAAGGTTGTGCCTGTTGGATTATATAAAGAAAAGCCAGGGATCGGTGATAAGCGCAAGGATTGCAATATATTTTCAGTTAAACAACCATGAGACCGACGGGAACAGACAATCAATGACATTGACATTTCAATGTATAGAATAACTTAGCACACCAAACAGTTGTCTGTTTACGAATCCTCTAACAGTGCTATCATTGGGGGTTAATGCCCAAATGGGTATGCTAGTAATAAAAACAATGTAACGTGTGTTTATCGTGGCGGTGCGTGATGATGATATGGGTTGGGTTGGGGACGGTATTCAGAACAGCACAGAAAACTACTTTATAGTTAATCTTCATTTAATTTTTTTTTAACCTTACAGCTTTGGAAACATACATTTCAAGAAGAAATAGCAGAAAAAACTCCTTGCGGACATTTCTTTCTTTTGATCTTTTCAAAAGTAGTAGAAGTAGACGGAATGCTAACCTTAAGAAAAGACTTATTATAATTTACAATAAATTCTAAAACTTTTTATTTATTTGAAAAGGCTCACCAACCTATATTTGTTTTAAAAAAGCTGAATAACTTCTAATATCGGTGGGCACGCCTGGTAATTAAGCCCATTCTTTCTCTTTCTAAAAGAAGGCATGTGCCCTGCAGTGTTACGTATGTAGGAAATCTTGCCAATGAGATCAAAATATTTTTTGTTCGCAAGTTCTTCTTCAAAAATTACTGAGGTAAATAGTTACCAATGTGAATAGGAGTAACTCTTTGGTGGAACTGGCAACATTTTTTTGTGCCTTTTATGTGCATATGACTAACACTTTGGTGAAACTGGCAACATTTTTTTGTGCCTTTTATTTGCATATGACTTTGAACACTTTGGTGGAACTGGCAACATTTTTTGTACCTTTTATTTGCATATGACTAACACTTTGGTGGAACTGGCAACATTTTTGTGCCTTTTATTTGCATATGACTAACACTTTGGTGGAACTGGCAACATTTTTGTGCCTTTTATTTGCATATGACTAACACTTTGGTGGAACTGGCAACATTTTTTGTACCTTTTATTTGCATATGACTAACACTTTGGTGGAACTGGCAACATTTTTGTGCCTTTTATTTGCATATGACTAACACTTTGGTGGAACTGGCAACATTTTTGTGCCTTTTATTTGCATATGACTAACACTTTGGTGGAACTGGCAACATTTTTTTGTGCTCTCTGACTGCATATGTGTAACACTTTTGTGGAACTGGCAAATTTTTTGTACCCTCTGTTGTCCATAACTTCTACACGCTTTACGTTGAGTAACGAAGCTCTAACTATTTTATTGAAACAAATTGTATTTCCCTGCTTTGTAAAGTAAATAAAAGTTATTCTAGTTTGCACAGCGTAGGGTTAACTATGGCTATTTAGGTGTTTCATTAATAACGATGTATCTATTGATAACTTATTAATATTTATGTTTCCTGTGGCAGTCCCTGGTCTCTGCCTACCCCTCTGGGATACAGGCGCGAGGTTATGTCCTGGTTTTATATTATTCTGTAATAATCCGAGGTGGCGTACCACCGAGAACTCAGTTAGATTCTCATAACTTAAGTTCTATGATTCTACTTACATACATAACCTCACGCCTGTATCCCAGAGGGGTAGGCAGAGACCAGGGGCTGCCACTTGCCACGATCCTGACCTTCGCTTCACCAACGTTCATACGTCGTTTCATGCACGCACGCAACTATCTATGATTCTGAGGCAATTAATTCAATGAGGGATTTTCCTAGAGCAAATTAAAAACAAAAAATAGTTCTTGAAACTCCGACAGATGGCTCTGATAAAACTTGACTTGATTTTTTTTTCACAATAAATCTGCAATCTGTGAACCTCTCTCAATCCGTCTCATATAGTAATTTACTCTGTGTTCCGTCTAGACCACAGAACAATTTAACCAACTCTAGTAATTTCTTTAACAAAACAAACCGGTTGTTTGTAATTTGTTTTTTTTTTCTTTTGTATCAAAGAAGTCAATCAACAAATCATCAATTTATGAGAAGTCATGAAAATGCACTGTTAAAAACTTAAAATTAAGTAGGTATAATGACGTCTGTTTTGTAATAAAATCTTCGACAGTGCTAACAAAACTTCAACTTCGACGACGACAGTGATATACAAACACAGACTAATAAAGGTCTCTCAGCGGTATTAAAAAAAAACAACGTACATAGACAGCATCGCCATCTAGTAGCGAGATTGGAACTATTTTTTAGGAGCTGTCAGAAAATCGCTCATTCCCCGTGACTTTTTTTAGGGCTCGTTCTTTTGAGAATTTCTTGTACCAATACTAACATTAAGAAAAACGACGCGAGTAACGCAGAGTATCAGAGGCATAACATAACATAACATTTACATACAGGCACATACATTGCTTCTGGCCCCACACTCGGATACAATGTGTCGTGGGAACCAGAAGCAACGACATCACAAACAATATGTTAACATCCAAGGCCTAAGGTTTTTTTTGTTCCCAGCCGGGATTCGAACCCGGGACCTCTTGTATTTACATACTTAGGCACTTGTAATCGCCGCTGGCGGTAATTCGGCCCATTCTCTCTCTCTGAGAAAAGGCACATGCCTTGAAGTTGCACGCATATATAGTAATAATAAATTGACTATGTGATCGCATCAGGGACGGCTGTCTTAATTTCACTTTGTTCGTTTTTTTTTTGTTATTATTTTATTGGTTATGCATATTTGTTACGCATATGGTATTTGTTTTTATTGGATAAATTATAATATACATAAGTATTATCGACAGTATTTAAATTACGACATACCGACCAGCGCACTGGGACACTCGTGAGATATTCTCAGGTACTAACTGAAAACCAGCGCTGAGGGCTCACACCCTCAGCAAAATGCTGAGTCAGCTGCCTTTTGCAACAACGGAAACACACCGCGACAAAACTGCTTAAATTGTCTGTACTAACTTACCCTTTGATTGCTCTCCGATAAGTTTGTTTCGTATTTGTTAGATGTTTTGTATGTGTGACTGTTGTAGCAATAAATGTTTCTCTTTCTTTCTCTTTCTATATATTCGTTATCAACCCTTGTATGTCCCCACTGTTGGGGCACGGGTCTCTTCCTGCATCGCAGGAAGGTTAGGCCATACTCCAGTTATATATTAAACGGGTCTTATGGCGATTATTCATAAGGTAAAACGTAATTTAAAATAAAAACTACAAGAATTTCAACAGAGAGGATGGTTTCAAGCTTTCAAGTACGTGGAATACAGTGCTAAGTAAATACAAATCACCCGCCTTATCACCGGATCTGTCCGTGGGTGTAGTGAGCATTGTGTGTCGGCCAGCTGCGAAAAATTAAAAGTGACTATACTATATTGCTGTGTAGTGTCGGCCCAGAGAATAGCACCAACCCAATTCTTCCCGCGGGTGTCGTAAAAGGCGACTAAGGACACAAACCGGGGGGTGGGTAGCAGCGCCCCCTGCAGTACAATTCCACCGAACTGCGATACCAACCCGCATGCCCAGCGTGGGGATTATGTGCATTACCCCCTATGATAGCACAACGTGGCGCTCTTTAGGGGAGGGCTATGTCCAGCAGTGGACTAGTATAGCCTGACGACGATACTATACCCACAATAATTGACTGTACTCGCCACTCCAGTCTACCCGAGACCACGGCAACTATAACGCTGCCGAAACGTCGGGAAATAATGTAATTACGTTTTACCTAATAAATAATCGCGATTTGACCCGTTTAATACATAACTGTGTATAAGAATCGCGAATCATTAAGAAATACTGTGGCACGCATATAGGCTTCTCATGCTTTTCTACAGAGTGCTTAGTGCGAGTTTTTTAACTACTCGATCGCGTTAACGTAAACTCATATTTCTATGGCATCTAGGAAGCGCCACCTAGCGACAAGTATGGAAATTAAAATTTCTGAGTGCGAGTTGTAATGGTTTACGTTGAGAAGTGAACACGTTTACCAGCCAAAACACCAATAAACGCGAGTGCGAGTTGTACTGTGACAGCGTTTTGCCAGTTCGAACGGTTCAATTACTCATACTCACTACTCAATGCTCGATTAATGCGGTAGTAAAGTTATTCGATTGGATCTGTCAAACTCGCACTAAGCACTCTGAAGCCACAGCTCATTTTTTTAAGAAGCTTTTACTTCTACGTCAACGAGATGTATTGATACTGTAAGTTCACAAAGGTGATAGCCCTTAATTTTTTTTATGTTGCTTATAAACGTCCCCCTGCAGGGGTTAGCCCTTCTTTCAAAGAGATAGTATGGGCTTAATTACCACGCGTGCCCACCGCATAGCAATTTCAAGCACTGAGGTGCTTAATACCTCAGACACTCTGTTTCCTCACGATGTTTTCCTTCACAATTAGCGACTGGTATTGCTCTTCACAAATTTACATTTTATTTTATCAGAGGTCCCGGGTTCGAGTCCCGGCATGGGTGGAATTTTTAGCCTCTAAATACCTATTTACTAGTCTACTTATCTCCTTATAATACCAATTCCACTAACCCGTGCTAAGGGGGTTAGTGCATTAAACACAATATAATCATGTGGGAACAGCGACTGCAAAGTAGGTACTCGGGACTACAAGTGATGCAAATTACTTCAGCTAGGTGTCGCTGCCTGAACGTAATACAGAGAGTATTGTAAAGAGGTTTGAAATTTCACTGAAGCCGTTAGTCGCCCATTAGCTCAGTTGGAAGCACGCTGTCACGGATAGTCAGAGGTCGTGGGTTCAAGCCCCGGCATGGGTGGAATTTTTAGCCTCTAGTTTTTTAATAGTTTTTTTTTAAATTTACATTACTTAAAAATCAAAGTTAGGTAACTATATGTACATGCTCTGGGTCCCTCGCTTCCGCGTCCATTGTTCTACCCACTGGGTTACTGTAGTAGCCTCTACAGCTCTAAATAATAATAAAAATAATTTTCGAAGCTTGTTGAAATTTAAAACAGCATCCCCCAACAAGAGAGGGAAGCTAGTTTGTTTTTCCACTGGAAACAGGATATTTTAACCCGCGGGCTGCAGCACAGAGCGTTGTTCTGGAAAATAGCCACAACGTCTTGAAACCAACGACCATAAAAATGCAGCTAGAGAGTCACTTAAAATCGGGTCAGCTGCGGCACGCCGAGTGAATTTAGTGAAATGAATGGACTAAAATAAAATAACACTCCGGGCCGTACTTGGATGCGGCCCAATGCTCTTTCGGTGGCTTCAAGTCCCGTTTCGGTAAATCCGGTAACAGGAAGAGCGACCATAAACAAATAACGTCCAGACATTGCTATAAGCGGTTTCTCTTCGTCGAGTAAAATGGTAGTTGATCGGTAGCCAGGTATAGGCAACAGGCATTGTACATTGCTATATTCAAAGAAGGTTAAAGCGCTGTCACTAGCGTCACTTTGGAAAAATCATGCCTTATGTAACGAGTCTTTGGAAAAAGTGAACATCATAAATCCTAATCGAAATAATAGCTCATTTATAATCTACAGACAAGACCTCTGTAAAAATCTAGGACTTTAAAGCAGTTTTGCCAAAAATGGCCTTTTTTAGCGGAAATCGTTTTAAGTATTAGGTTGTTGGCTAGGTTAACTGTATTACAGATTCTAAAAATAGTTGTCACAGCTGTTATGATGTTTACTTTTAGAAAAATTGTTTATAATGAATTTTCTAGTCATCGGATCTAATCGCGATTCTTTATTACGTAAAATACGTCAAGATTATAGGTGCTGGGCAAGCCTAAACCATCTATAAAAACCATGTCTAGTGTGAGTGAGGATACCACTGGACGCTATATAAATCATCTCATTACGTAGATGCAAAAAGGCCAATCATACAGCGGACCTCAGTGGGAATCGATTTGTATAAATCGTCATTTGTACAAATCAAGCATAGCTATCAACAGTGGTAATCAAAACCAGAGGTCTAGTATTCAAGAGACAATAAGAACAAGAAAGAAAAATATTAAGAAATGAATCGAGCCGCTTGAAAAAATTGTGACAGCCATATCAATTCTTTAAATAGGGCACAACATATTTTACGGTTTTATTTACAAACTTGAAAACTCTCACAGTCAGTCTAAATAATCTGTAGTAAAAGGAACGACGTAACCACAGATTAATTAAACTGCGTCTGAGGAGTGTTTTAAGGAAATCGCATTTCTGTAAGCCCGTGTGTCTTCACATTTCCGGCTAAAACTAGCCACCACAAAACCGGAACTATAATTCCGTCACCGCCGCCGTCAAGCGAAAATGTAAATAGAAAACCACCGACCTAGTTTTAAACCACAGAAAAATGCAGTTCCTCAGTTAAGGCTAGGACTATAAGTATCCGGTTCAATATAATAACTATTTATCGTTATCAACCCTTGTATGTCCCCACTGCTGGGGCACGGGTCTCTTCCTGCATCGCAGGAAGGTTAGGCCATACTCCACCACGGGGGCCAAGTCCGGGTTGGTGGAGGATTGTAAGACAGTGGCGGGCCTTACTGTCAGAAGTTATCAAGCCGCCCATAAGGCCTCTGACATGGCTTAACGACTGCCATTATATGACAGCTGGCACCAACGGCTTTACGTGCCTTGCGAAGCACGGAAGCGCTCGGAAAAATGCCACTCGCGGTAGTCACGGGACTCTCAACTATTTATGACCGACTTAAATCATTCATCATGATCATCGTCAAGCCATTATGTCCTCACCGAGGGGCACGAGTCTCTTCCCTGAGGAAGGTATAGGCCATACTCCACCACGGGGACCTAGTCTGGGTTGGTGAAGGATTGCAAGTCAGTGATGGGTATTACTGTAAGTTATGAAGCCACCCACAAGGCCTCTGGTATGGGTTAACGACTGCCATTACATGACAGCCGGCACCAATGGCTAAACGTGCATTGCGAAGCACGGAACCGCTTGGAAAAATGTCTGTTGATTGGGACGGCCACCCATCTAGCACGTGACCACGCCTGTTGATTGGTTCCAATCACTCGGTTTGACTAGGCCACGAGCGATAAGTATCCGGTTGAATATATAAGTATGTATTTTTTTTTTTTATTCTTTAGGTACACCAACAGCAAGCACGCAAACATGATAAAGCTTATACTAAAAGTGACTTAGGGCTAGCGATTATGCCAATTAAAGGTATACACAGCATTTTTAGACTTAGTTATACGCAGACAACTAGAAATGTGTGAGCATGTCGAGTCACTAGGTCGAGTCACGGAGATAGAATCTCCGAATCTCCTAGACTTTTAGTAGCCAGTTTCCAATTATTTACTTCATTTCAGTAACGCCCTATCTTTCTTTACCTATATTCATATTTCATTTACAAATGCCACCTACAAATACCACCATATGTTTCTAAATCATGGTTTGAAGGTCGCCCTAAATTTTGTCATAGAATTCGAAGTCACCATGTAGAATGAGTAAAGGTATCCCTGGACGCTGCATTAATCATCTCACCACGTAGATGCAAACACCAAAGTTACAGAGATGTTCCGGACGCAAGTAGCCCGACTCTAAAACCCACTGGCTAGAGTTTAATCAACGACCACTAGTGTCTGATTTTTCTCCCCGCCAGAGTCATAGGTTAGCCAAGTCAGACAAATAGAGAGCGTCAGGAAGCGGAGCCCGTACATACGTACTGACACTCCTGGGAAATAGCTCGTTGGAGCGAGCACTGATTGCACTTTAGCCTTTTTTCATATGTACAACGCGGTAATTTGATGAAATTTTAAATTTCCAGCAGACACGGCCGAGTTTTGCTGCGGGTCTCTGCAGCAATGCAATCTGCCGTGGCGAAGAGGTTTCGTTTTGAATGTATACGCTTGTAATGTCAGTTGAACTAAGATCCTCACAATATGCCAGTAAAAATTGATCGCCATTATTATAGCCGAATTGTGCGGTTGCGGTTGAAATTAAGAAACACAAAAATTTTAATCGGGAATGTGGTTTCAAACTGTCGCAAACGTGGGATCCAGTCATCAAGAAGTGTTCGAGTGGAAAAAAGTCGCATGGTTTATCGTCCGACATTGTCAGTGTAGTATGTCGCAACCCTAGTAGTGCTTTGTGATGGCTGATTGAGGGTAGTCTGAAACCTCATCAGCCGAAGATGCGAACGGGTGCCAGCCATCAATCTTCTCGTGACCACGATGACTGTAACGTCGTCGAAACGTCGAGGTAAATTAGCAATAAATTACAACGCGATTAAGCCCCGAAAATATTCTAACTATATGCCACTAAAAAGCTTTATAAAAATGTGTAGCCTCGGAATTGATGGACCAGTTTGTAACCAGTACCACGAATTGATCCCATGTTAAGTACCTTGTTTTGCTTTTGTATCTTAAGTTAATTATACTATTTTTATTTTAATGCACTAACTCGTGCTAAGGAACAAATTTAAAAACCTATTTAGAGGCTAAAAATTTTTCACCCATGCCGGGATTCGAACCCGCAACCTCTGGCTATCCGTGCCAGCGCTCTACCAATTGAGCCAATGGGCGACTCACGGCATCAGTGAAATTTTGAACCTCTTTACACTATTCACTGTATTACGTACAGGCAGCGACATCTGACTTAAGCAAATTGCATTACTTACAGCCCCGACTACCTACTTTGCAGTTAGCTTTTAACATCGGAACGATATCACTGTACCCACATGATTTTACTATTTTTATTTTAATGCACTAACCCGTGCTAAGGAACAAATTTAAAAACCTATTTGGAGGCTAAAAATTTCACCCATGCCAGGATTCGAACCCGCAACCTCTGGCTATCCATGCCAGCGCTCTACCAATTGAGCCAATGGGCGACTCACGGCATCAGTAAAATTTCGAACCTCTTTACACTATTCTCTGTATTACGTACAGGCAGCGACATCTGACTTAAGCAAATTGCATTACTTACAGCCCCGACTACCTACTTTGCAGTTAGGTTTTAACATCGGAACGATATCACTGTACCCACATGATTATACTATTTTTATTTTAATGCACTAACCCGTGCTAAGGAACAAATTTAAAAACCTATTTAGAGGCTAAGAATTTCACCCATGCCGGAATTCGAACCCGCAACCTCTGGCTATCCGTGCCAGCGCTCTACCAATTGTGTAGTCGGTAGTCGGAGCTGTAAGTAATGCAATTTGCTTAAGTCAGATGTCGCTGCCTGTACGTAATACAGAGAATAGTGTAAAGAGGTTCGAAATTTCACTGATGCCGTGAGTCGCCCATTGGCTCAATTGGTAGAGCGCTGGCACGGATAGCCAGAGGTTGCGGGTTCGAATCCCGGCATGGGTGAAATTTTTAGCCTCTAAATAGGTTTTTAAATTTGTTCTAGCACGGGTTAGTGCATTAAAATAAAAATAGTATAATCATGTGGGTACAGTGATATCGTTCCGATGTTAAAACCTAACTGCAAAGTAGGTAGTCGGGGCTGTAAGTAATGCAATTTGCTTAAGTCAGATGTCGCTGCCTGTACGTAATACAGAGAATAGTGTAAAGAGGTTCGAAATTTCACTGATGCCGTGAGTCGCCCATTGGCTCAATTGGTAGAGCGCTGGCACGGATAGCCAGAGGTTGCGGGTTCGAATTCCGGCATGGGTGAAATTCTTAGCCTCTAAATAGGTTTTTAAATTTGTTCCTTAGCACGGGTTAGTGCATTAAAATAAAAATAGTATAATCATGTGGGTACAGTGATATCGTTCCGATGTTAAAACCTAACTGCACAGTAGGTAGTCGGGGCTGTAAGTAATGCAATTTGCTTAAGTCAGATGTCGCTGCCTGTACGTAATACAGAGAATAGTGTAAAGAGGTTCGAAATTTCACTGATGACGTGAGTCGCCCATTGGCTCAATTGGTAGAGCGCTGGCATGGATAGCCAGAGGTTGCGGGTTCGAACCCCGGCATGAGTGAAATTTTTAGCCTCCAAATAGGTTTTTAAATTCGTTCCTTAGCACGGGTTAGTGCATTAAAATAAAAATAGTATAATCATATGGGTACAGTGATATCGTTCCGATGTTAAAACCTAACTGCAAAGTAGGTAGTCAGGGCTGTAAGTAATGCAATTTGCTTAAGTCAGATGTCGCTGCCTGTACGTAATACAGAGAATAGTGTGAAGAGGTTCGAAATTTCACTGATGCCGTGAGTCGCCCATTGGCTCAATTGGTAGAGCGCTGGCACGGATAGCCAGAGGTTGCGGGTTCAAATCCCGGCATGGGTGAAATTTTTAGCCTCTAAATAGGTTTTTAAATTTGTTCCTTAGCACGGGTTAGTGCATTAAAATAAAAATAGTATAATCATGTGGGTACAGTGATATCGTTCCGATGTTAAAACCTAACTGCAAAGTAGGTAGTCGGGGCTGTAAGTAATGCAATTTGCTTAAGTCAGATGTCGCTGCCTGTACGTAATACAGAGAATAGTGTAAAGAGGTTCGAAATTTCACTGATGCCGTGAGTCGCCCATTGGCTCAATTGGTAGAGCGCTGGCACGGATAGCCAGAGGTTGCGGGTTCGAATCCCGGCATGGGTGAAATTTTTAGCCTCTAAATAGGTTTTTAAAAAAAAAATCTTAAGTTAATTTAAGTAATTTGTTAGGTATTTTAAAATGATAACATATAGTGCTTACAAAAGATTCAGTCCAAATTTGTTCTGTATCGTTGTTTGCGAAGTTATACGTCTGGGTAGTACGATGGCACGAGTCACATAATTTGTGGCGATAAAATGTCAAAATTTGACAACTAATGTACCGAAAAGTCGGGAATAATACGGACACCTAAAACGCGCGCTAACCAGGCTGGTATCTTATTCGTGAGTAGAGACGCAGCTCCAGTCGTCGATTGCTCGTCTCTGACATTCCCTATTACATCGAAGTATGTTCTACTTGGCTAACTTGACTAATCAATTGACTATGTGATCGCATCAAGGACGGCTGTCTTAATTTCATATTGTTCGTTTTTTTATTTTATTGTTTATGTTCATTTGCTATGCATATGGTATTTGTTTTTTATTAGATAAATTATAATATACATAAGTATTACCGATTATTTAAATTGCAACATACCGACCCGCGCACTGGGACACTCGTGAGAGTACTGATCAGGTGCTGACTGAAAACCAGCGCTGAGGGCTCACAACCTCAGCAAAATGCTGAGTCAGCTGCCTTTTGCAGCAACGGAAACACACCGCGACAAAACTGTTTAAATTGTCTTTACTACCTTACCCTTTGATTGTTCTCTGATAAGTTTGTGATGCAATAAATGTTATTCTTTCTTTCTATGCCAGCCCTACCACCAATGACGATACCGATTTCAGGTAAAAATTATTGTGGTTAGCAAAGCAGGTTATAATTAGTGAGTAGCTTAGCCTAGATCCGATGTGGACTCAGTCAGTTTTACGTTCTATTAAGCCTGTCGAACTGTCCGGAACAGTTGGAACTAATCAAGTCACAAACTTCCAATATCGCGGGTCATATTAAAAGTGGCAAACTCTTGATGACTACTCAAATGAGCAGCATTACGGTACAAAACTGTCACAGAGCTTATGATTACAAACGGAAAAATGACACCGGCAGTATTTTTGCGTTATTAGGTACGCTCTCGAAAAAGTGTACAGAATTTTCCATATGTCAGGCGTTCAGGAATTTATCAGGCGCTCAAAGTACGCTCAAAGCTCATTTACATCATAAGGGAATCTTCGGATAACTTAGCTCTGAACAAATTGATTTGGTCATTCTATTGCGTAACAGCCGATTTAGTTACAAGGTTGATCACGGCACTACCACAGTAAAAAATAAACACTAGAAACGGTTCACTTCGTGAGGCACTGTATAAGGTTGTACCAGGACGGTTGTGTTGAACAGGACTCCTCAAGATATATTAGCTCAAGATATATATTACCTCCGACTGGGCTTAAAAAAGTGTTAAGCACGCTCTGTGCAGGATTATTTAGAAAACAAAAGAAGGTAAGCAGAGGGTGATTGTGTTTTATCAAGTTAACCTTTTTTTTTAAGAATTATTATAAAGTTTCTTTGTTAGCTGCGTCTCCACATAATCTTTTAATCGTGAAACTAACAACTTCGGCTTTGAGGTTCATTAAGTAAACATTTTGTTTTTATAATGAAGCGTAAGCTGGTTGACATGTGCATCCTGCCCATCCTAACCTACGGTGCCCAGACCTGGTCTTTGACTGAACATCAGAAGTCCAAACTCAAGGTTTGCCAAAGGGCAATGGAGCGCAGCATGCTTGGTGTAAAAAGGAATGATAAAATCCGGAACACCACGCTGCGCGCCAAAACCAAGATCACTGACGTTGGAGTTGCGACCGCTAAGCTCAAGTGGAGCTGGGCTGGCCATGTCAGACGTATGGAGCCGGAAAGGTGGGCGATAATCGTCACCGATTGGGTCCCGTGCGATGGCTACCGACGACGAGGCAGACCAAGGCGGAGATGGTGTGACGACCTGACCAAATATTTACCTGGGTGGGAAGCATTGGCCGTCAGCAAAGAGGAGTGGAAATCTGAAGGGGAGGCCTTTGCCCAGCAGTGGGACACAGTCATGGCTAATTAAAAAAAAATGAATAGAAATAATTGATGTGAAATGATATGCCTTACGCTAAAGTTTCAGTGGCTGACAAAGTTAAAGGCACTACAAGGCTATTTATTCTTACTTGTCCAATGTAGTAAACAAGATTTTAACCTTAAAATTGAGATTAGATGCATGAACTAGACATTTTCTCGCAAATTCATGAACTATCATGAACTATGTTTATAAAATTGGCATCGTGTTATCTAAAAGAGTGTTCCAAGTTACTTCATTTATGGAAATATGGCAGTTTTGGACTAAAAAGTTACAGTTTACGGGTAGAATCTTGTTTACTAAATTGGACAAGTAAGAATAAATAGACTGTACTTCAAACCTTGACGCGTCCTATAAAAGTAGTAACAGCTATTCCATTTTTTATTTTATTACATGCTCAGACAGGATAATAGATAGTGCTAGACGGTTATTCATGAATCATGAACGGAGTAGGTATCGCTTATGTATTGAACCACACCCGTTTGGACCTAACTCTGTAAATAATGAGATGTCGATTTTCATTACTGACCAGATACTTTCTGTGCATAACGGCGGAGATTCAGAGTACAGCTGGAACTAGAAATATCCGAGAAGTGAGCTTTACGTAAAAAAAAAAGATTTTTTCGCTAGTAGGTTACATTACTTCAAGGAATGGGTAGTTACTAAATCTATATCAACCCTTATATATCCCCACTGCTGGCGCACGGGTCTGTTCCTGCATCTCAGGAAGGTTAGGCCATACTCCACCACGGAGGGCAAGTCCGGGTCGGTGGAGGGTTATAAGACAGCGGCGGGTCTTGTCAGAAGTCATCAAGCCGCCCATAAGGCCTCTGACATGTCTTAACGACTGCCATTACATGACAGCCGGCACCAACGGCTTAGCGTCCCTTGCGAAGCACGGAAGCGCTCAGAAAAAAATGACCACATGCAATCATTGTATATGAAAGAACTATCTTCAATGCGTCCTCTGAATTTGTTTTAATTTGACATATTTTATTTATGTAGCCCAGTGGGTAGAACCATGGACACGGAAGCAAGAGATCAAGGTTTGTTTCCCAGTGCGGAAATGTAGGTACAAATTACTTAGCTTTCTAAGCTATGTACATTTGTGAAGTTACAGTAGCAATACCACTCGCTAACTGTGAAGGAAAATATCGTGATAAAACCTGAGAGTATCAAAGGTGTCCAAATACCTCAGTGTTTGAAATTGCCAATCCGCAGTGGGCACGCATGGTAATTAAACCTACACTTTCTCTGAGAGAAAGCCTATACCCTGCAGGGAGTTCTTTCCGGTTTACCCGGAACCCTAAAAAAAGTCGTTTTTACCGCTTTGTAATAGTTTTATCTCTTTAAAAGTGTGTAGCAGTGTTCTTCGTGCCTATTTCATTTTATTATATTTCTCGTCTCTACAACACTTTTCGTTTCGGGGCTTGCTTGCCTTAACTTATTCAATTATTTGTTTTCCTTTACGCTGAGATTTTTTTATCTTTTTAATTCAATTTGTTCCAATTACTCCTTCGGATTGCTCGCTCTGAAACGCTGTGTTCAATTAAGTTAAGAAAATGTAGTGTTTTCTCTAAGAGAATCGCTGGAAAATGTCTTTTAAAACAAAAAAAAAGTATCGTTATAAGCTGTGCCAGTTAAGTCTTAGCATTCCGGAATTCATCCAAACTTTGTACTCTATTTAAGTTAAGAAAATGTAATGTCTTTTAAAACAAAATCGTTAGAAAAACAAGTATTCTGCTAGATAGATAGATAGGTACATAGAATATACTTTATTGGACACAGAAATTACAGTAACAGAAATTATATAAAAAAAACAGTACAAATGGCGGCCTTATTACTAAAATCAATTTCTTTCAACCATAGACTGAGGCAAGAAAGAAATTAGAGACGGGTAGTCGGTGCTAGGTACCAGTTAAGTCTTAACATCCTAGAATCGTCCAACTAAGACACGTTGACAATTGCAGGTGTCCATGCAATTTTATTTGCATGACTCTGCAAAAAAAATTGCCGATCCGCGTTGGTGCATGGTGTATCAGTCCGTACTCTCACTTCTCTCACACTCCTGAGAGAATGCTTGTGTCTTGCAACAAGATGCATTATTGATGATATGATATCAACCGTTCGTATGTGGTTAAGCCACTCAATCATAAAGTAATACTAAAATCACTACTACAGGCAATCAACTTCTGTTCAAAATGGCAAAAGTTCGTTACATCTCTATAAGGATCGATATTTATCACAAGCATAGAAATTGTCTTTTTCCTATTTGCTACGAGAAAATCGGAGACTGTAACTAGCCAGTTACATTAGCGCTATTCAGTTACTTTTTTTCCTACAAATAGTTTCCCGCTAACTTCCATAGCGCGTCCTCAGGAGTCCGGCCCAAAACTTCACCCCAAGTTATTACTCAGGTAAATAGAGTAAAAACAGAAATATTGCAACTTCATTTCGGCCGCTACATGTGGAAGTCTCTTGTCGAGTAGTGGGCTTCACTGTATACAATGTTATCTGTAAGAATTGGGGTTACAAAAAACGTACATATTTAAAAGTCACAAATTTTTTATTCGTCATTTTTGAGAAAGAAATGTACATTTTCTTTGGTTACCTTTATTTTATTTATTTAGATACATAGGCAAGGCTACACAAATAGGGTACGAAATTAAAGTTTAACATAACACTCTGCTGTGCTTTCAATCGAATGTATACATTATTTGACATTTTATAGATTAAAACTATTTTATTTCGGAAATTGTTTTGTGGTCACAACTCTATTACTGAAAACAAGTGTCACTCACATAAAAAGTGTGGGGAGTTTTCATTGACTTATAGTATTTAAATATTGCAACATTACAACATTACTTAAAACTAAGAATCACAAATTAAAAAAAAAAATTAACCCTTAACTAAAAAAAATATTTAAAACAGAAATAAACTTTTGGAACGAAAACAAATTAAATGTTTATTAACATTTCTTATTTTCACATAATATCAATATGATGAATGTCACAAAATATCTATGCGGCATCTTCGGAAATTATATAGTTGTAGTCTTGACATATTCTAGTTTTAGGTGCGCAAGCACTGGTGTTAGTTTTACTATAGGGTCCACATAGTATTTACTGGTAAGTTGACGAGGGTATTTGTAAGGTACTTGTTCTAAATTGTTACTACAGAATATGCTACCAATTATTAATTGACGGCCTCTGTGGCGCACAGGTAGCGTATATGCCTACCATGCAAGAGGTCCCGGGTTTGAATCCCAGCTGGGGACCAAAAAAAACCCTGCTCTTAGATGTTTCGCTATTTCTGGTTCCCACTATACAGGATATCCTAGTGTGAATAGTAAAGAATCCACATCGACAAGTTAACTATACCGCCTTCTTGTGTGTACAACTTTTCGGAAACTAGTTATTCAATTCGGAAAATGAAAGGCTGCTTTTTCTTCGCCGTCTGTCTACTTACGTTAGGGAAATGAGATTTTTTTCAAGTTCTAGCCGGTAAATTTTGTCGGATACGGGAAATGGGTTCGGTGAAAATGATATTTACGCTCACGCTACGCCACATTTGGCTCGCATGCGTCACGACATTACTTGAAATGGCCGGGCCAAGCCAAGCCCGGCTCGAATGGTCCGCTTTGATTTGTTTAGCGGAAACAAAGACGGGTGCTGAAACTACCCTAAAGAGTTAAAGAACTTATTTTCGCTACGACAAAGCTACCGAAAGGGCTTTTACTTATTGTTAGTGCCATTTTAGGTACACTTCAGCGGAATAAAAGCTGAAGGCCTTTCCCTATGAAACTATGAAACCCAACAGAGACCGAAGGCTAAAACTTCTTTATATAGCTTAACATCCACCCAAAATAATATATGGTAACTAGGCAAGGACAAACATGGAATACACCCAGAATAACACCGTAACTTGACTGTCTCATTAATTTGGTGGTTTCACGTCTGATTACCATGACGGAGGTCTTGGATTCGATTCCACTCGGGGTCGCTGTAGTTAGGGATAATTTGTATGTTTGTGATGCCGTAAATACGTTGCAGGGTACCCTAGTTTGGGACCAGAGCCTTGATTAGGTAATTTTCCACGTATAGGTCTGTGTGCAAAATTGGAATGTTTACCTGAAATTGAGCTGAAATATGGTTGCGCATAATCTTGTGCTCATAGGGAAGGGCTATGTCCAGCAGGGGACTAATAAAAGTTGAAGAAGAATGGTTTAAATATCGCAAAAAATACAAAAATAACTTAAAATAAATACTTATCTGTACCGTATAGATAGGAGGCGTAATATTTATCACACATACTGGATACCACATTGCAGTGGATAGTTGTACGAAAAAGACCAGTAATTATTTCGTTTTCGCACACAGATGTATACATGGTAAGTTACATAATCAAGGCGTAGGCCATGTGATTTTGTTCTGTGGAAGTTATTTATTTACCTTTTTATTTTTACAAGTCTCTGTCACTATCAATTGTATTACCGCTAGTCCAAAAATACCAACACAAAGGGCGTGTGTACAAATCGATGCTCGGTACAGTGCCTGCGGAAATACAAGTTTTCATTGTACAGGATTCCGCGAGTTCCAGCCAGCCTCACTCATGAGACTTCCTTTCTGGCACATGTAGGTAGAAAGTGCTTCAATAATACATGTCTAAGCCGTAAAACGTCTGCGCTCGCCATGCCACTGCGACGCCGGCTCACTAAATGGCCCACAGTAGGAATTTACTGTAAAAACGTGCTTCAATTTACGAATCACGTGATAAAAAGTAACCGCACGCTGTACAATGTGTATCGGGGCAGTAAAACGAATGTTACAATAGAGGAGTTAAGTTATCGACGGCTATCCGGACTGTTAGGGGTACTTGTGATTTTGGAGGGAAAAGGGCGCGCGACGTTGCAGTTTTGAAATCTCTATAGTACCTATGTAAAGGTACTTATTTTGTTATCTAGTTATCTACTACTATATGTATAATTATATTCGATATCAACGCTTCTACGTCCCTACTGCTGGACCACGGGTCTCTTTTCAAACTTCTATTCAAGTTTGACTTGAACAGAAGTTTGATTGCCTGTAGTTGTGATTTTAGTATTACTGTATGATTGAGTAACTAAGTGGTTATAGTTATAATTGGTATCATCCCTTTGTATACTTCTGGGGCACGAGTTTTTTCCTGCATCGCAGAAAGATTAGGCCATACTCTACTACGGGGGCCAAGTCCGGGTTGGTGGAGGGTTGTAGGACAGTAGCGGTCCTTACTGTCAGAAGTTATTAAGCCGCCCAGGCCTCTGACATGGTTAACGAGTGCCATTACATGACAGCCGGCACTAACGGCTTAACGTGCCTGGCGAAGCACGGAAGCGCTCGGAAAAATGCCACAAGCGATAGTCACGGGAGGATCACTCATCCCGCACCTGACCGCGCCTGTTGTTGCTTAACTCAAGTGATTGATTCCAATCACTCGGTTCGACTAGGCCACGACTGCTTCACTAATACACGTCATTTAAATTATTATTGTAAAGAACAATGTGCAATTTACTAAACACTGCTACCAGAGTACTTAAAATGCGCAATTCCTAAAATACCACAATCAGAGTTTGTGTTTTATAAATCAAATTTTGTTATATAAGTTCCGAAAAAGGCATACGTGGTAATGAAAGCCATACTCTTTCTCTGAGAGAAAGCCTGCCTATGGCCTGCAGTGGGACGTTTATAAACTAAATTAAAAAAATCTTGTCTTTAAAAACTTATTTAAAGGCTAAAAATTCCACCCATGTCGGGATTGGAACCCGCGACCTCTCGACCTCGCGACCTGTCCATTGAAGAATTCCGTTCTCATCTCTGAAAGTCTTCATCAGATCTTCACCAAATAAAAATTTGACCAGTGGGACGCTATACCTATTCGGACATTTTTCTTAACGAAATCGGTTAACATTTGACAAAGCTATGCGAAATCATAGTAAAAAAGTAATATACGCGTCGAATTGATAACCTCCTCCTTTTTCAAAGGCGGTTAAAAGATGCTTTCGCAATCTATCACACTCGTATTTATTATTTCTCTCTCACAAACAAATTACTTACGTCAAGTTTCAACTCGATTCGCAATAATTCACACGGGCCTATCGTATTAGGACGCGAATTTCCCTGCAGCCATTTAATCATGAAATATAAATAATCACTCCATCAATAATGTTGCCGTTGCGGGACGGCATATTGATAAAAATGACGACAGCCCATTATATTTTTACGTCTTCAGTCGAAATGCTGTAATTTCCCACGAGGCATTAGCGCGGTGCAGAACTCACATAAATTCACGGACTTCGCCGCTTTGTATTAACATTTTTGTTGTTTTATCATTTTCGCGCGAATGCCGCTAGATAAGAAACACTTATTTCTCTAAGGATAACTTATCATGGAATGAGAAAATAGGATCCACATATAAGAGAACGCCACGCTTCACCAATTTACTCGTGGTATAGATAGATAGGTAGAGAAAATTTTGTTGTACATCGAGATAAAAAAAAAAACATGTGACTTCTTATATTTAAATACCTAATTAGCGTATTGATTGGTGTCAAATAATTTTTAATACACTAACCCGTGCTAAGGACAATTTAAAAACTTATTTAGAGAAACCTATTTTTTCACACAACTGGTTCTAAGCATGAACTATGACTCATCACACTATAGCAGACAACGCAAAAATGACGTACAAAATAAAAAAAAATACAGAAATTATTAAAAATATCTTCGATAATACCACAATTCTAAGTTCGTCTAATTAATTTTTTCAATAATTGCGAATTTTTTTTGTGTGAATATGTAGATAAGGAATATATAATTTATCACTCTTCCCCATAATTTTTCATTAACTCTGATAGAAACAACGCTCACTTTTCTTTTTGTACATTACCGTCGTTTTCCTCATTCAACTATCATCGCCACTGCATTCAACTAATACCGTTTTGCGATGAATAGAAATGGAAAAAAAACACAGAACAAGCCAGAAGTGGGCTTTTACAGAGAAGATCCCTTTTTCCCCTTTTTATTCTCCTCACCTCGCGGCGATGGACTTAAAATCGGGAACAAAAGTGTAAAGTGAAAAGGAAAAGTAGGATCGAACCCAGCTTACTGGGGAAAGTTTTTAAGCCCTCGTATTCCCTGGCAGAGGCCAGAATTTCACGTCGGCGTAGTAGGTACCTCTTTGGTAGACGATGTAATTTGTACTTTGTACGAATTCGTACTGACGTACATAAATTGTATTGATCGAATCGGTCGTATTGGCAGTCGGTAAGCCATGTCAGAGGCCTTATGGCGGCTTGATAACTTCTGACACTAAGGCCCGCCACTGTCTTACAATCCTCCACCAACCCGGACTTGGCCCCCGTGTTCCAGTACGGCCTAACCTTCCTGCGATGCAGGAAGAGACCCGTGCCCCAGCAGTGGTGACATAAAAAGGTTGATATCGTATTAACGTAAAAACAAGGTCATTAAAAGTTTAAGAATTACTTAAATTATTTACAATTATACTTAGCATCATAAAAAATTATAAAAAACTATACTTTTAGGAATCAGACGTGGAAACAATAAAAAGTAATGCACTTTTCAGAAATTTCAATTCCTGAGCCACCTTCGGGTCCAAGGTGTAGTGAAGAAGAAGGCAGCGAAGAAACTCCACTCTAACAATTTTCATCAATGACAACATAAAAAATATTTTATTTAAATTAGTAAAACTAATTTAAATAATATATTTGAGCCTGATCGCTGTCGGGCGGTAGAGTACCAAGAAGACTGGCGGCATTGCCTCGCTGTATGGCGAGGCTTAACCTTTGACTAAAGTAGGTACCAGCCTTTGGATCTCCTGAAACATTAACGTTACAGTGTAACGGAGAGCGTTAGAACACTGGCTTCTCGATCGGTAGGTCGTAGTTTCGAATCCCGGCAGATACCAATGACTATGTTTTATAAGTTATGAACATTTGCAAAGTTATTAACAATACCTACCACTTGCTAATGGTGAGAGAAAAATACCGTGAGGAACCTTACATAGCTGACATAAATAGAACTAAATCTTTAGGGTCAGCGGTCAAGATAGGAGTCCCACAGGACCTACATTGGGGCTGTTCCTTTTTCTTGCATATGTAAATGATTTGCTGTTTATGATTCAGAACATGCCAAAGATAGTATTATTACTTGCAGATGACACGTCACTTATTTTCAAAATTAAGAAACAAGAAAATGATCGTGACGATACAAATTATGCTCTCTGTACTAAACTGGTTTACGTCTAATAACTTATTGTTAAATTAAAAAAACACAAAATGTATAAAGTTCACTCTACCAAATGTGAGCAACTTAATATTGGGAAATGACAAACGATGGCACGGATAGCCAGAGGTTGCGGGTTCGAATCCCGGCATGGGTGAAATTTTTAGCCTCTAATTAGGTTTTTAAAATGACAAACTAGCCCTATCGAAGCAACTATATTTCTAGGTATCACAATTGATGCAAAGCTTCAATGCGGCCCTCATATAGTAAAATTGGCAAATAGGCTTAGCTCTGCAGCATATGCTGTTAAAAGAATTAGGGAACTAACTGACGTCGCAACTGCCAGGCTTGTTTATTTTACATGCCCTATTGTATTATGTCCTATGACATCCTACTGTGGGGACGGACAGCGGACATTAGGACCATCTTCGTTTTGCAGAAGAGAGCGATCAGATTCATCTATTAGCTAGGCAGTAGAGATTTGTTTAGAGATTTCTTTAAAGAAACAAACATCCTTATAGTTGCCAGTTAGTATATCTATGAAAATATGATAGATAGATAGATAGAGAACTCTTTATTGCACAACCAGATGATGATGTATGATGTATGTCAGGTAAAATATTAGCAACTTTATTACTGCAGGTAGCCAACACAATGTAAATATTAGAATTAAACATAAACTTTTGATCCCAAGATTTAGGCTGGCAAAGGCTAATACATCCTTCATGGAGCATTGTATACGTTTCTGTAATAAAACCCCTGAATATATGTTAATTTTGACTGAAACGCGGTTCAAAAAATGTGTAAAGTACACTTTGGGCCAAAAGCGCTACTATAATATTATGGATTATTTAGATGACTATAATGTCTGGAATTAAAGCGTGTAAAATGCATAGGTTTCGTAAAAATAACTACAAAACTTATTAAACTCTAATTGTGAAACTGTTAATTTAGGACTTTGAAAAGTCTGTGTTTGGATTTTTTGTTCCATTTTTTCTCCAAAATGATCTAGATTTTGAAATGGATACCTAGTTTGACTTGTAACGTTCATTAAGCTGCAATTTCAGCGGTACACATTTCATTTCATTACCCCAGTTGATCCCATAGTTCCATAGTTGATCCCATAGTTAAGCCTCTCTCAGTAGCACGTATATACCTAGGCTACTTAAAAAAAACGTGTTACGATCATTGAAGAAAAACATCGTTAGGAAAACTGAGTGACTAAAAGGTATTCACATATCTTTGGGTATTCACATTGATCTGCGATGGACATTCGAGACAACTAAACCCTTCTTTCTGAGAGAATGTCTGTACTTATGTTGTTACATCACTAAATAGGTACTTAGTCACTGGATAGCTTCTGCATTACATTCGAAAATGTTCATTTTTCGACAGCGAGAATTCTAATAACATAAATGGCCAATCCATTAAAGTTGTCGGCAGGATATTAAATGTACCGATGGATGTGGGGATGCATTGCCAATGGAGCCCAACGGTGCATGAACAGTATGCCACGAAGTCTGAGCCTGGCCCATTTTAGTTACTGCTCTTTCTAGGGGTTGCTTTTTCATTAGCTGTTATGGTAAAAGTACTTTTGGAACTCGTAACAATTGAAAGTTATTTTTCAACCCTTTTGCTCTGGAACTGGATTAACGAAGGCTCCGCGTTTTATTCAAAGGTTAAAAAAATTACGCACTGTGCAACGGAGCGTGTTGTAACGTGGAAACGTTTTACACCGTATGCTCCTTATGTATGTATTATGTATGGCGGCATGCGTATTCTTCACGGATTTTATTATTTTCATAAAAAACTCCACCAAAACCTGTCTTATTACGAAAATAATTAGGCTGAACTAAGGACTTTAAAAATACTAAGGTTTTTTTTTGCCCATTTCTTCTGCAAAATGATCTAGATTTTGTGATTGGCACCTAGTTTATCTTGTATCGTTCAAAATGTTACAGTTTCTGTGAAATTTTGAATAAAATAAAGAAGTTTGCTCAATACATTTGTCTCACTTTAACCCTAATGCGAAGTTGAGACAAAGAATATTTCTGTGACTGCCATTGTTATATTTATAAACTTCAAAGTTGTTGCGATGTGATTATTTGAGTAAAAAAGTTTGTTTAATTGTACAGTTTTCTCGCAATTGTATTAAAAAAAACATTGTGTTATACACGTGCGGATTGTTGTTTACAAACTCGTGATTTTGGAACTAGACTTCGTCTCGAGTTTACTTACATATTCGTCTACTCCTTCCTAAACATAAACTTACCGCCCTAGTATTCGTTGTCAACCCTTGTAAGTCCCCACTGCTGGGGCACGGGTCTCTTCCTGCATCGCATGCTAGGCCATACTCCACCACGGGGGCCAAGTCCGGGTTGGTCGAGGATTATAAGACAGTGGCAGGCCTTACTGTCAGAAGTTATCAAGCCGCCCATAAGGCCTCTGACATGGCTTAACGACTGCCATTACATGACAGCCGGCACCAACGGCTTAACGTGCCTTGCGAAGCACGGAAGCGCTCGGAGTGCTTAGTGCGAGTTTGACAGATCCAATCGAATAACTTTACTACCGCGTTAATCGAGCATTGAGTAGTGAGTATGAGTAAGTTAACCGTTCGAACTGGCAAAACGCTGTCACAGTACGACTCGCACTTGCGTTTATTCGTGTTTTGGCTGGTAAACGTGTTCACTTCTCAACGTAAACCATTACAACTCGCAATCAGCAATTTTAATTTCCATACTTGTCGCTAGGTGGCGCTTCCTCGATGCCATAGAAATATGAGTTACGTTAACGCGATCGAGTAGTTGAAAAAGCACTCTGAAAATTGCCGCTAGCGGTAGTCACGGGACGGTCACCCATCCTGCAACTGACGCGCCTGTTGTTGCTTAACTCAAGTGATTGATTCCAACCACTCGGTTCGCCTAGGCCACGAGCGCCCTAGTATTATAAATAACTATTCGTTTCTCTACTTCGCTCGTCAAATTAACTTTGTTATGTTACGTTTGACTTTACTCTAATAAAATATATATGCAAAGACAGTGCTCATAGAGAAGTTCGGGTAAAATATTGGCAGAAGGTACAAAACCCCGCGGCTCTGTAGTTTATTATACAAAGGAAACTTCGCTTGCTCCAACTTAAGAGAACAAGAGTTCGTGCGAACAAAATTAACTGGGGAAAGCTTACCTGAACATGAACATCCCCTGACTAACTTATCGTTAGTAAGCTTCTTTATTGTTTTAAGCGGGCGGCAGCCTAATGGGTAGAACAATGGACTCGGAAGCGAGAGCCCCAGTTTCGATACCCAGCGCGGGTGTGTACCAATGACTTTGTTTTTCAAGTTTTTTATTTGACTAGAATTACAGTGACGTACGAGTATATATGTGTGTGAAGCGCTTGTGGCCTAGGCGAACCAAGTGATTGGAATCAATCACATGAGTTACGCAACAACAGGCGCGATCAGGTGCGGGATGGGTGAGCGTCCCGGTACTACTGCTAGTGGCATTTTTCCGAGCGCTTCCGCGCTTCGTAAGACACGTTAAGCCGCGGGTGCCGGCTGTCATGTAATGGCAGTCGTTAGGCTATGTCAGAGGCCTTATGGGCGGCTTGATAACTTCTGACAGTAAGGCCCGCCACTGTCTTTCAACTCTCCACCAACCCGGACTTGTCCCCCGTGGTGGAGTATGGCCTAACCTTCTTGCAACGCAGGAAGAGACCCATACTCCAGGAGTGGGGACATACATGGTTGAAATCGATTGATATATGTGTGTTTTTAAGCGATGTGCATTTGAGATGTACGAATATAGTAACAATACCACTGGCTAACGTGAAGAAAAACATCGTATGGACACCTGATTGTCTGAGGTATGCCAATACCTCAGCGCTTGATTATTTTCATAACATCTTTTTCTTCTTCTTCATGGTATATTAAGTAGTCCACTGCTGGACATATCCCTCCCCTAATGAGCGCCATAGCGCCCTGTCTTCAGCTTGCCGCATCCAGCATCTGCCGGCAGTTTTTCGCAGACCGTCATCCCACCTGGTCGGAGGGCGTCCTACACTACGCTTGCCGAGTCGCGGTCTCCACTCAAGAACACGCTTACTCCAACGGTTGTCGGTTCTTCGCGAGATATGGCCAGCCCACTGCCACTTCAGCTCGCTAATTCTCTGAGTTATGTCGATAACTTTCGTTCTCTGTCGGATGCATTCGTTACGAATCCTATCCTTCAGAGAAGCTCCGAGCATAGTTCTCTTAATAGCTCACTGAGCGACTTTGAACTAAAACATCACGAACGTACAAAATAATCGTGAGGTTTAGTTGCTTTGCTACTAGCTAACGGTGAAGGAAAACATCGTGAGCAAATCTGGGTGTCTGAGGTGGTCAAATACCTTAACGCTTGCAATTGCCAATCCGCAGTAGGTACGCGTGGTAATTAAGCCTATACTCTCTTTTCGAGAGTTATGTATAGTCTGTTAGCTTTTAGAATATCTTCTCTCGAATAACCTCTGGCTCTAGAGTAGGCTTCGGTTTTCGCCAATTTTCGCCAGTTTTTATACTCATGATTGAGTTCTTATTTCGAAATAAGGTGTCATATTAGTTCCGATTTCGAAATTAGGTCCGATATCTCTATTACACGAATATATCCGATTCTATCCGATAGTAGCCGAGGTATATTCTAAAATCTATACTCTACAGTGGGACGTTTAGGCTACATAAAAAAATGTTTTCACTCTATTCCCTTCTTCGTCGGTACGCGATATATATTTATTTATTTAATATTGGGAAGACTAACAGCACGTAGCAAAGAGTAACAAAAATATTAAACATACAGAAGGCCAATTATAAGTCACCACTTATAGAAAAAAAATAGGCACTTAATTAGTCTCTTAACGTAAAAATCCAGTGACAGTTTGAAACTCTGCATTAATACTTAAAAAAAACCAGACTATAAATAATTTAAACCAACAAAGAAATCTGCACTAAGTTTATCCCTCAAGTTTTAAACAAGAATTAAACATATCCTTATCGCCTATTTTCGCCAGTTTATTAATTTAGTTATATATCTTTGCCCGAAGGTCTACAGTCATGGAATCTTTGCGCTACTAAAAAAAGAAGTATTTATCACTAAACCAGTAAACAGTTCTCGCCTCCATACAAAGTCAATCAAAACTTTATGCATCAGAGAATTTAATTATTTAGACCGACGCGCGGTCGCTCGGAAATGTGGAAATACTTATTTTCCCTTGAAATACTTTAATTTAAAGTTTGTTTCGAGGCAGTAATCCTGGGCGGTGTTCTTGCAAGGAAACTGCACTTCCTTATAAGCTTATTTTCTTCGGGGCGACTCGAAAATTTTCTTTAGATTAGTTTCTCCTGTTGAGGAAAATAGGAAAGAACAGGGAATAATAAGTTCTTTTCCTCCCTTTAAATTGAACGTCGGTTTTGTATGCAAAACATTTCGTTTTAGTCTTTTTGTATCATCCTTTGTACTTTTTTGCAATTCACAAAGCCGAATGCACTTCTCTTAGATTTATTTTAACTGTTAATTTTATTTTGTTTATTTGGATTGCTTACAGCTCGTATATCAGTACCTTCAGTTGGAGATATGACACAACTTAATGCCGAGCTTTCACGGTCTTAGTACGATCGAACCGAGTGCCCCACCCGAGTAAACTGATGCCTCTGATTGGACGGGTTTTCCTCACGGCACTAAAATGGCCAATCAGAAGTACGAGCTTACTCGGATGGTGCACTCGGTCCGATCATACTAAGACCGTGAAAAAGCAGCTTAAGTCTAAATACACAGGCTACTTACGAGATATCACGACATGCAAATAATGAAGTACTTACAATTTTTTTATTTAGCTTATAAACGTCCCACTGCAGGGCACATGGCTTCTCTCAGTAAGAGAGAGAGCACGGGCTTAATTATCACATGTGCCAGCCGCGGATTGGCAATTTCAAGCGCTGAGATATTAGCATACCTCAGACACTCAGGTTTCCTTACGATGTTCTCCTTCACGTTAGCCTACTGGCTATTAATATATTGTTTATGGTATTGTTACTTCTTTCTCCTCTTCTTCTTCAGGCTATATTATGTAGTCCACTGCTGGACATAGCCCTACCCTAATGAGCGCCATAGCGCCCTGTATTCAGCTTGCCGCATCCATAATCTGCCGGCAGTTTTTCGCAGATCGTCATCCCACCTGTTACTATACATCACAAATGTACATAAATTAAAAACACACATATTATAGACTAATTCTAGTCAAATAAAAACTTAGAAAACTAAGTAATTTATTTGTATATGCCCGCACTGGGAATCGAACATGGATAACCCGCTTCCGAGCCCTTTGCTCTACCCACTGGGCAACCGCCGCTCTATTTCTACTACTGCTAAATAATCATATCAAATATATATTGCGAATGTGAGTGGAAGGGCTGGTAAGGGACGTCTCAGACGGACTTACATCGACCAAATAGGGGATGAATTAGCAAAGGGAAAGATAAAAAGTACCCGGAACTGGCGTGCGTGCATGAAACTACTTATGAACGTTGATGAAGCGAAGGTGATCTGTCAGGATCGTGGCAAGTGGCAGTTCCTGGTCTCTGCCTACCCCTCTGGGATACAGGCGTGAGGTTATGTATGTATGCTAAATAATCTTTGTGGGCTACTTACTAAATAATCCAATTTGAAATGAATCTAGACAATCTAATGTATTCAACTTGTGCGAACTTACTAAGCTTTATTCCAGGACATCATGAAAGGGCATCTGGATAAAATTAAAAGAATTTCACAATTTCGCCGTGGAATGTCGTTTACAGCTACTGGTACATATTTGCATCTTAAAGGACTCAGTGTTCTTACAAATAGCGACTGCCTCGCACTTAAATGAGACAAAATTTCCGAGAGACAAAATTATATTTGTTTATTTTTATACCTCCTAAGCCCTGGCGTCCTATAAATTGGACATCACGTATAACTTTCTTAATTCACACGCAATGATTTAGTAAGAAATCCGGAAAACTTACTGTTCCACGTCCAATATTTTCCTTATAATTTTTTGTACGAGAAGAAGAAAAAAATCTTTTAAATCTACCTACGTAGTTTTAGAAGACTTGAAGTAACTGTTACCTCCTGGGCTCGGGAGGTTAAAATTACTTAAGGCGCTTGCTTTAAGTAATCCGGCCTCGGTAGACCCGTTTAATATATTATGTGCTATGTATGACAATCGCGAGTCATTAAGAAATACTGGACTCTGTTGTTTCTCTTTCGTATGTATATTCCTTTATTTAAGAGTTCTATAATTAAAACAAACAAAAGCTCGTACAAAAGCCTTCCCAGGGGATTCTAATGTTACTTATCCAAGCTTTATTCAGAGCAGTCCACTCCAACTGTTCTCTTAAACAAAGATGAAAGCCAGAAACCAAATCACTTCCCTAATGTTATCACCATGCTCTGAACACAATAAGCTTATAAAAATGGGAAATATTCCTTTCATAAATCGGCTTGCCGTTTTCTGCTTTTTCGGGGCGATGAGTTTTTGTTTTTATTACTGAATGTTTCACAGTTTGCGATCAATAAGGCGATCTGATTCCCAATCCGCCCCATACGCCCGCATTTTCACAGTACATTGGACATATAAAAAGGAAATAACGCTTTAAAGGGGATTGAGAAGCCCCTTCAACAGTTTTGTTCAATTTTGAGACGATCTTTGAACGTTTCTGTGCATGTTTCCAAACAAACACATAGCTTCGGGTACTTTCGTTACACTTCTTCCTAGTCTGCGCGAACGTAGATTCCCAAAGGGACTTTTATGATTGTGTAGTACTGTACCTACATAAATAAGTAATAATAAGATGACATACATATAAATATATACATACACAAACCTACGAACCATGACTGGTTAGAAAGATAGTGCTATCTATATTAGATCTCGGGCCTGTACAGTCGCACCGTCTGTGCTACCGACATTTATTTATTAAGGTATCATTTTTTTCAATTTCAGCCCTTATATGTTCTCACTGCTGGGGCACGGGTCTCTTTCTACATAGCAGGCAGGTTAGAACATACTCCACCACCCAGGTCCAGGTTGGTGGAGAGATTATTTATTTATTTTTTTACAAAATATATCTTTTAGAATACAGTACAAGTGCCTTAGCACTTCACTAGGCAATTTGACATGTACATTCTATGAGAACCGGCATTTTGTCATAAATATCTCAGCCTAAGCTATGCTTTTTTATCTAACTTATTTTTGTGTTCTGAGTATCTAACAGTTATTACACTATTTTTATTTTTAATGCACTAACCCGTGCTAAGGAACAAATTTAAAAACCTATTTAGAGGCTAAAAATTTCACCATTTCAATATTTCAAAATTTCTACCATTGGCTCAATTGGTAGAGCGCTGGTACGGATAGCCAGAGGTTGCGGGTTCGAATCCCGGCATGGGTGAAATTTTTAGCCTCTAAATAGGTTTTTAAATTTGTTCCTTAGCACGGGTTAGTGCATTAAAAATAAAAATAGTGTAATTATGTGGGTACAGTGATATCGTTCCGATGTTAAACCTAACTGCAAAGTAGGTAGTCGGGGCTGTAAGTAATGCAATTTGCTTAAGTCAGATGTCGCTGCCTGTACGTAATACAGAGAATATTGTAAAGAGGTTCGAAATTTCACTGATGCCGTGAGTCGCCCATTGGCTCAATTGGTAGAGCGCTGGTACGGATAGCCAGAGGTTGCGGGTTCGAATCCCGGCATGGGTGAAATTTTTTGCCTCTAAATAGGATTTTAAATCTAACAGTTAACAAACCGTTTTCGAGATCGGCCAGGCGTAGCGGTGACTGGGCGGTTTTATTTGCGGACTCACCGTCGTTTGTGGCCGGTTGTGATTTGATAGTTTGGGTGGGTCTAGGGTCCCTACTTGGGGCATGTAAACAGTGAATGACGAACCAATAATATTCCCGTTAATGTAAAAAATACTTGCACTTAAACTTAACTTCTTGTACTGTAAGCCCTATCTCTGATGTGTGAATTCTGTTCGATGACTATGCCTAATGAAGTCCTTGAAGACGTACTGAAGATGCACATTATAAATATTTAGTTGCATTTTGTCAAAGATAAGAAGAGCCTCTATCTGCTGTTAGAAAACCGATTCTAATTGTGTGGAGATTATTATTACACATATAATTATAAAAGTCTTTTTATTTTCCATAAAGTAGGTTGCCACAGGCCAGTCACAAAGAACAATTTTATTTTAAAGTTAACACATTCAGTAATTGTATAGTAACAGCTTTGTCACTTTCTTACCCTAAATCTTGATTTTCTGTATATGTATGTTTTACACAAAGGTAATAAATTAGTTTCCTCGTTTTCAGCAATCAAACCCTTTGCAAACGCTAGCTAGGAAATTAGAAATAATAGTAATTTAGAAAGTTGCAAACTAGTCTACACTAGAACATGTTTTAAACACTTTAACAGCACCGCTGTCTAAAATAGCCTTTTGTGGTGGTTTTACAAGGAAAAAACATAACCACAAATTAAATTAACTGACTATTACATAAAAAGTGCCTTAGACGAATTGTATTCTATAAATAACACCATAAGACTTCAATAGATGTCCGCTGTTTTTGTCAATAATGCTTTTAACTGTCTAAATGACTGGTAAACGTGGTAAAATAACTAAATTATCGTCAAATAGAATGAGTTTATTAGGCCTTAGTCTTTGAAATCATTCACAAGCAAGTTTAATATGTATTGTTGTCTAAAGAATACCATAGCTCCTATAGCTTTTGGTTAACTCTTATGAACTTGACCGTGTTTGTCAAACTCAACAACTTTATTTAATCATATATTTGGCTAAACTCGGCTATGTAAAAAACGCATTAGTTATAACAATTTTCATTATTTAGCTGTGATCGGCTAGACTGTGATTACCTCTTTGCTTCCGGTACCCTTTTGTTTTGACTGTCCTATTGATTACAGAAAAACAAAAAGATGGGTAATTTACTACAAAAATTGAATGTTTCCTTAGTGAACGTCAAGCTGTTAGTTTCAGAATTAATAATTACGTGGAGAAGAAGCTAACAAAAAAACTCCACATTTATTCTTTCTAAAAAAAGTTTTATCATGTCATTTCACGTCACGTCTGCTGAAGATCGTGAGTAGGAGCCCAGAACGTTTGTAGGGACCTGTCTAGTGATTGTGTATAAACGCGATCCAGCTTAAACCCCTCGCAATGGATATTGTAAGAGCTTTTCACACGTAATTTTCTTAGATGTATGAAATTTAGTCAAAGTAACATTGTTGACAGTCTCTAATGAACCGAAGATCTGTTTTATTTGTGTAAAAGAGTTTCAGCGTAGTTTTTGGTTGATTTTTGCAATAAATTTATTGAAGTGTCTTTTCTTGTACATTTTATTACACTTCACAATTTCAAAATTTGCTTCACAAAGAAAATTTATCTCGAGATACTAACAAGTCAAACAAATTGGAATTATATTCGTTATCCTTGGAAACGAGTTTATTGCTGGTGACCTTTATCAGAATATTTCAGCTCTAGGTTATGGCCAAATTACTTTAGATTTTATAATATTTATTTTGCGTTCAGTCATTGAATGATATGATTTTCACAGAAGGAAAATCAGTTAAGTATCTTACTTCAAATTCAATGATTAATTAGATCTTAATTTAGTCCTCCTGATAATCTTGAATTTTCTCGTCATTAAATTATTTTACGAAGGTCCAAAGGCCAAATATGTAATTTCTGGGCATTCTTGTTTTATACGTTAAACTTTTACTGAAATTACACGATGCAGTTAACTTTACAATATTTTGTTTTGTCAAGCTTATCCAGAAGTCACTCTTGTGACATGAACTCGACGCGTCGTAGATATGTGTTTCTTATTTCGATACCAACCCTTGTATGTCCCCACTGCTGGGGCACGGGTCTCTTCCTGCGTCACAAAAAAGTTAGGGCATACTCCACCACGAGATTGAAGCAACACGCGCCTATTGTTGCTTAACTCAAGTGATTGATTGCAATCACTCGGTTCGACTAGGCCACGAGCGTTTCCGTGTCTTATTTCATGCTAAAGGAATATGCGATCGCTGCCCAAAAGCCGGGCGATACGCACATATTAACTTAACAGTCCGTGCCCTAGCGGATATTAGTGAGTGACGTTCGAAAGCTTGCACAGTTTGGCGGAACTGACAACAGGCTGTACTAATCATGCCCATTTGGCTAACAAGCTGTAGCCTCACTTTGGAAGCTCGACGTGCTGTTCATTTTAATAGTTCTATGAGCTGTACGCTATCTTGGCAATCGACGAAGGAAGCAGCATGACTGATTAGTTTGCCAAAAGACACGCTCTTTGTTTAGATATTTTTCAGGAATATATCACGAAACATGACAAAACATCGAGGAACTGGTGTGGTTGTAAGGATGAGAATGCTATCTTTCACACGAGGATTACGTTGTTATTGTCTTAAAATTTAAGCGCCTTCGAGTCACTCAAGGACAAGAATACTGAATTAGCATTCCACCCAAAAATCAACAATAGCCAATCACTCAACCTTACATAGCCGAAGGCAAACAAAACCCTTCGGCTATGCGTTGCGGATTGCTGTGTATAGTCGACGTCAGTTCAACCTTTACATTTTTGTTGCAAAGCCACCTTTACCGTACCCGATTACAGTGCATGAATGTAAAGGTTGGTGTGCTTCCGACTGTACCTTCAATTGCATTTGTTCAGCCGGTCTTTACTAGACACGATATGAGATGTGGCGCGTCGCACTTTCTCTTCGCCTGTGGAAATAATCGCGCAGTGCTTCTAAAACCCATCTACAATATGCCTATACGCGAACTATATATTTTTAATTAGTTATCCGTTACACTATTTTTATTTTTAATGCACTAACCCGTGCTAAGGAACAAATTTAAAAACCTATTTAGAGGCTAAAAATTTCACCCATGCCGGGATTCGAACCCGCAACCTCTGGCTATCCGTACCAGCGCTCTACCAATTGAGCCAATGGGCGACTCACGGCATCAGTGAAATTTCGAACCTCTTTACAATATTCTCTGTATTACGTACAGGCAGCGACATCTGACTTAAGCAAATTGCATTACTTACAGCCCCGACTACCTACTTTGCAGTTAGGTTTAACATCGGAACGATATCACTGTACCCACATAATTACACTATTTTTATTTTTAATGCACTAACCCGTGCTAAGGAACAAATTTAAAAACCTATTTAGAGGCTAAAAATTTCACTGATGCCGTGAGTCGCCCATTGGCTCAATTGGTAGAGCGCTGGTACGGATAGCCAGAGGTTGCGGGTTCGAATCCCGGCATGGGTGAAATTTTTAGCCTCTAAATAGGTTTTTAAATTAGTTATCCGTGTTTGTATCCCACAGCTGGCCAACGGCCTTCCCATGATTTTTCATACTTCACTGTCTTGACAAGTCATCTCCTATCTTGGCAAGAAGGTTGAGAGAACGTCTCGCTATCTCCGCCTTGGCAAACCACGTGTGCAATATCCGTCGCATGGAACCCAATCAGTGTCTATTATCGCCCATCCGTCTAGACCCATACGAATGACGTGGCCTACCCAGCACCATTTAAATTTTGTGTGCACAGCGTCAACATCGATCTCCAACAGCGATGTTGAATCTGGAGAGTGGTATTTCGGATTTGGTCAATCCTTCCTAATATGAAGTTTCTTCCGGAGATCCGATTTTTCGGGAACGCAATAGCTTCCCGTTGCTAGCATGTGACGAAGTGACGTCACTTTTAAACCCCACTAGGTTTCCCTTTTCTTTTTAAAACTACGCTTCAATATAATTTTTACTATTTATTGCTTGTCGGCTTAATGTTTACTACCCACAATTAATAACTGTTCAATGACATAGTGACCAATGCAACTATTATTATGATGATACCTACTTTGAATGGTAAAACTTACTTTTAAAATTAGAAACATCATGACACTCTTACGCCCAAAATGCTGGGCTCCATCGTCTGTTGGCATACCTTGAGCTTGGTCTTCAGATGTTCAGTCAAAGACCAGATCTTAGCATTTCTTTCGTATTGAAAGCGTCAACTCCTCCTCAGACATCTCATTCCCAAATCCTCGCCATAGGGATTGCGCTGAGTGTTGCCTCCATTAGATCCTGCAGTAGGTTAGGATAGGCAAAATATACATGTCAACAAGTTAACTATATATAATATGAGCCTTGCATGTTGGTATGTTAGATTTATTATTATTGTTGTGTAATTGTGTCTACTCTGCCTATGCTGTTTGTTTGTGTACTTTTATGAATGTGTGTGTAAGTGTAAATAAATAATTTATCATAATTATCATATCATATCATATCATATCATATCATATCATATCATATCATATCATATCATATCATATCATATCATATCATATCATATCATATCATATCATATCATATCATATCATATCATATCATATCATATCATATCATATCATATCATATCATATCATATCATATCATATCATATCATATCATATCATATCATATCATATCATATCATATCATATCATATCATATCATATCATATCATATCATATCATATCATATCATATCATATCATATCATATCATATCATATCATATCATATCATATCATATCATATCATATCATATCATATCATATCATATCATATCATATCATATCATATCATATCATATCATATCATATCATATCATATCATATCATATCATATCAAACGAAAGTTTCGATCGCAATAAAACGGGGAGCCGTTCTAGTTACAGCAACTCAACAATTAGCTGCTGTCTTTGCAAATGAGACGCTCAATATTCAAGCGGCAAACGCTCTACCTCGGCAACAGAACAAATTTGTAAGACGAAGTATCGGAGAGGAGGACGGCCCTTAACGTAATTATCATAATGGCGACCAATAAAAGAGAGGCTCCGAATTCGTGACACAGCTTTAAAATGTACTATCAAAGGTGCTCGAGGCGAAAAAACGTCGCATCTTATTTAGCGCCCACCCCAAAGAGGGTTCCTATCCCGGCCTTACCTAATCACATTACGCACAATGAAAGAGCTCAAGATAAAAAAAAAAACTAAAAAGGGCCGAAACAGATTTGCATGCAACGTCAAAGTTGATTACGCGTCTTTGTGTGAAGCTCCCTTAAAAATGTTAATTCGATAAATCGTTTAAATTTCTGACGTGATTTGGAGAATTATTAAGCGAACGGCCGCGAGTTTGTTCTGTCTATTGTTGGTCTGTCTCATCCTTTTTTTTAAACTGATTGCTTCGTCTAGTGGTTTCACGTCTGATTACCTTGCCAGAGGTCTTGGGTTCGATTCTCACTAGGACCGGCCTTGCACTTGTACAAATGCCTCAGTTTGTGTTTATTTCCATGTTTGTAATGTGCTTGTCTTGTTACCATAGCATAATTATGATATTTCAGTTTAGGACCAAGAGAAATATTTTTTTGTGTGGAAGTTATTAATAATTATTCATTTAACGTTTTTTTTTTTAAAAATATGGACATATGACATAGATCTCGTTAGCCCTATACTAAGTACAACTAAATGACTTGTGTTATAGGTGCTAACTCGACGATAGATATAATACAATAAATATATAGATAACATCCAAGACCCGAGACAAACTAGAAAAGTTCGTTTCTTAGTTTGACCCGGCCGGGGATCGAACCCGAGACCGTCAGTTTTACAGGAGCGTGCCAAACCGCTGCGCCACCGAGGCGGTCTTATTAAGTTCTCACTACATAGTTCAGTGGTATATTTACTAAAAAATATTTATAAGGTATAATCATAAAATAGTATTGATATTCTTTGATATTCTAACCTTTTTTAAAAACCTATTTAGAGGCTAATAATTATCCTTTTTATTAAAATTGTTCTTAGCACGGGTTATTGCATTAAAAAAAGAAATGAATATTATTATAACCTTGTCGCAAATCTTAGTTAGAGGTTATCAAAATAACACAAAAACCTGAAATCTTGGAAGACAGTTCAAAGAGTGAAGATTTTTATGAAAATAATTTGTTTTATAAAAATGCAACATGGCTTGTCTTTATTGTTTAAATACTATTACAATCATAAAGCAAATAAAAAGTAATAGGTGAACTTTCACAAATACTTCATATTATCGATATAAATCCGGATTAACTTACTTGATAAATGCATTATGGTTAGTGGATGAAAGTTTGAGCTCAAAAATACCTATAATACATACTTCTGCACGATATCTCGTATATTAATAATTATCTATAGAAGGAATTCAACAACGTTCATGAATTAGTTGATTGCAATTTTTATCGCGTAAGCCCATTGAAATCAAAATATCGATTTCACTTAATACCACTCTCCTTCCATACAATATTACTCATGAATGAACCTTTACAGTTTTGCCCCAGTGGTGCATTGTGCAATACATTCAATTTTATTCGCATCAACAGGACATCGGCATAGCCGATCTGCCGTGTAGTATTTTAGAATTCCGTAGGCTACCTAGTGTGTCCCGAAGCCTACCCAATGGGACCCTATGGATATACCTACGACTATATCCATAGGGTCCCTACGACTGTCCAAAACCGGCCAAGTATGAGTTGGAGCCCGTTAAGACTACCGGACTGAATCAAAGCAAACACATTTTGTTAAGTAAGACACATAAACAATTTTTGAAAGTTCTCAATGAGAGTTTGCGTTTTGCGACAACTCTTGTTCCATTTTCCATTTTTTTGCAAAATCGAGGCTTACATTCTTTTACTTGTACTATATTGCGGCAGAAATATGAAACAGATTTAAAAACTGAAATAGAAAACCATTGATAATAGTTATTATATTTTATTCCACAAGAAACATTTAACAGGACATTGCATAAGAAGTAACATGTACAAAGGCGTTCTTTTCCTTAAAAGAGATTCCTTCCAGCAAACCTTATAGAGTCGGAGATACAGTTTAAAAGCGGGTCTACATACTTGTGTTTGAAGATACCACAGTCAGGTCTAAGGAGATTAAGGAGCAAATTTGGTTTTGCATTACACATCAGAGCACATGCTCATGCTAAATGATAGTCTTATCAGACTCTCGTCGACGAAATTATTGTGGAGAACATCTTCATCGTCATAATTTTACTTTATTTACACATCACACGCATTACCAATATGGCAGCCTTCGATAAATCATTAAATACGGTTTTAAACATCCTATAAAGGCTCTGTTACAAAGCAAAAAAAAGTCAATACCACATAACACGAAATATATTTAAAATTTGATAAGAAACTTTTTAAAAGTTTATGTAAACGACCGACTCTAATTGCGAATTTAATTATGTGCGGAACCCGTGGCACACGAGTGTAACTTGTACTTGACTGATTTTTTTTCTTAACAGTGTCACGTGTCGACCGACGTCCGAGGAATAGGGTAACCGAGAGCGAATGTGTTTGAGCGAATCTAATGCACTGCATCCATGTGACATTCGTCGTGAATGAGGGCGAGGTAGCTCTACCATCGTCGGATGTAACGGGCCTCTAACCTCGATTGAATTCACATTATACCGAATTTTGGGAAAATTGCGACTGTGATCTGGTAATAACTTTTATGTCTAATTTTTTGGGTAGACTACTTTTACCTAATTTTGTCAGGTTCCACGCTTTACTAAGCCACAATATTACATAGTTTACAAAATTCACGAGTAAATTAAATTTACATAACTCATATTTATTTGTCTATGGGATTGAAAACATGTTTTTTGTGGAAATAGAAGAGATTGCCAGATCACAGTCAATTGTTTTTTTTTATTAGGGTAGAATAACTCGGCACTACAGTCACGCCTGATTTAATTTATTTGCTGAAATATTCCCTAAACTCCCTGAGACGCTACCTTACTTAATTTTGTATATGAAAATATTTGTTATCTATTTTTAATATTCCAATGCCATATTTTGGGCTCCATCTATAAACTACGTCTCTCTATTTAATGATATTCACCCATTACGTGTTTTACCAGTGTCGCAGACCCAAATAGATCGTTTGAAGATTTGTCTACTGAAAACAACCTGAGCCTTAGTTTCAGCCTCAGGTATATAATTCTAAAGTCTAATAAACACATAGTATTTATAAAAATACGATATCTTAAAACACTTGAAAAACTCTGATTAAAATAGACTGTGGTGGAGATTTTAAAAGGAAAATAAAGTAGTCACAGATTAAATTTAATAACTGACTCTAAGAACTGCTTTAGAGGAATCGTGTTTTAATAAGACGACGTCACTACAAAGTACCTTGATAAACACCATCACATCAAAAACTAAAATAAATTGATTTACTTAAAAGAAAACGTTGTAAAAGACAAATAATTATTTATCTGTTTCAGGGACCGCGCACTTCTTAGGTAACTTTGTATTTAACTTTATAACGTGTGTCCTTTTATGTATGCGTAAAATCTAATAATAATCACATTATACTCTTCGTACTATTGGCACTGTACTCAGTTACATTTCACACGACTTTTCCAAAAAATAAACGTATAAGGTTATGCAGTTTGGCAGAAATTAACTTCTGTATTTTAATTTGAATAAACATCTTTAATCAATCAACCATTACTATACAAGTATTCCATACGAACTTTCATCGATTGCGGAAAAACTACTCACTTTTTCTTCCGAAAAGTCCATTCGCGCATCTCGAGTTGGCCCCCTTGAAAGGAAACGACAGTAGATTATTTTTGCGGAAAAATCAATGGCGAAAAGCTTCCGATAGGAGCAGTCGCACCATCGGAAGAACGACCATTATTACTGCTGTTCCAATGGACGCGTGGCGACTCGCTTCCGCGAATTCATTTCCTTCGCTTGGTGCGTAAATGACGGCTCCATAAAAGCGGTTATTTAGTTGTCAAACCGTTCGCACTCCCCATTTAATTTGTTTGCAGGGAGCTGCCGCGACTCGATCGCTCCGCTTTCACGAAATAATTGTCACTGTTTTGTGTGTCAGAGCGTATTGTGAGAAATTTAATGTTGTGTGTAACTACGGAGGTAAATAATGGAGACTAAACACTACAGCCCTCTACAGTATTCTCTCTGGAAATTGTTATGTATGCATATGCATGTGACAATCATTAAAGACCAGTGTGCTAATAGCAGCCGTATGTTTCAATTGTCCACGTAAGCACCAGCCTGGATAGTACGCTGGCACAAGTCGCGCATTTTGTGGCGATCGTTATGAACCCTTTTTGTCTCCACTGTTGGGGCACGGATCTCTTCCTGCATCGCAAGAAGGTAAGGCCATACTTCACCACGGGGGCCAAGTCCGGGTTGGCGGAGGATTGTAAGACAGTGGCGGGCCTTACTGTCAGAAGTTATCAAGCCGCCCATAAGACCTCTGACATGGCTTAACTACTGCCATTATATGAGAGCCGGCACCAACGGCATAAACTGCCTTGCGAAGCACGGAAGCGCTTGGAAAAATGCCACTAGCGGTAGTCACGGGATGGCCACCCATCCTGTACCTGACCGCGCCTGTTCTTGCTTAACTCAAATGATTGATTCCAATCACTCGGTTCACCTAGGCCACGAGCGCTGAAGCGTAAGAAATCCACAATTATTGTACCTACGGGGAAATCGCGACTTTTTACGTTTAAGCGCACGATTCGCGTCGTCGTACTAACCGAGCTGAAATTCGTTTGTCACGCACGCGTCATAAGTTGCCGCGATTGGGGCACTAAAGACTAATCAGAAATCAAAAATGTATTTCATCGGCAAGAAAGTACATTTTGTTGACATGTATAATGTTACGAGTACGGTCACAAGGCGAGTTAGTAGTGGATAAAAATGAAGCAAAAAAAAAACTCTGATCATCTATACCATGTCACCATGGACCGACAACACCGGCCGGCACCGGGAAGTCTGTAACTTTTAAGGAATATTTATGTGACGTCTTTGTAATGTGCATAGTTTCCGTCAATCTGTTTCCGGTTCTTCTTTTCCTTTAATGGTTGTCTGGAAGAAATTACTTTTAGTAATAAGGCCGTCACTTGTACTGTACTGTTGTTTTTTAGTCTCTTATGTAATCCCTGGTGTACTTGCGATAAAGAATATTCTATATATCTATAGTTCTAGTCGTTCTTACACCGTTCTACACATTCGTTAGTTCTTTAGCTTTGGGCTGTTCCGAAGCAGTGATTTTGGGATCTTTTAAGTCTCGGTCAGATTTTGATAAACCTTTTTCTCTGTTTGTAGGTGAGTTACAAATATAGTAATTTATACATATGTGATTAATAATAAATTGGTAGGTTTCACCTTTGATCTCCATTATCCACCAATACGCGTGTGATGTGGATTACCATTGAGAATCGAGGACTTTCTTTTTTAAGTCGGTTAGAAAATAAACAAAATCTTTATATTGTTTAACTTAGGTAGGTAGTTGCAAAGTTTATATTTTACCTTTAAACTTCCAAGTTGGATCTTGCTTGACCGTTCTTTTATGAGAGGTATAGACACCACAGAACATAAAAAGAGAGTAGAAGTCGTAAGTGGGCGGTGCCCGCATGCCTCGCATTAGCAATGTATTGCCTATGCGTAGTCTCTGACAGTTCTTCTTGCCTTAGTTGTCGTTTGTTTCTAGTAAAGAAAACAATCGAAAAACTCTACTAAAATGCCTTCTTGTGCTGTGTTAGTATGTAAAAATAAGAGTTGGTGACTAAAATTTACCATTCATGCCGAAACAGTTTATCGGTGAATAGTATTTCATTGTATTTTTAATTTAAATTGGTAATGACATAAACAAGGAAACCAATCCGGCTGAGTAGCAATATATCGGAGACTCGTTTTTAATTTTTCGACTTTAGGGTCTATCACATAAAACTTCTCGAAGATCAGACGCGGTGGTTGTTCCATCTAGTGTAAAGTAGCGGTATTACAAAAGAAAGAGTTATTGTCAAACTTAATTTCATTGTGTTCCATTGATTTTGATCTTTGTTTACATAGCTAAAAGGTTCATATTTAACTTGAAATTTTATGATATAGACCTTGTTGGCGTTGTTTTTATTTATAAATGGCAGTTTGGCATTTATAGTGTGCGTTTGGTTTTTAAGTGTGAGTTTGGTCACACTGGTTTTCATACTAATGGGTTATGTCACTACTTCTACTCTTGTTACCGCCATAATGCGTATTCAATAGATTTGAAGGCATTCTCCAGTTCATTTAGTTGTCCTTTTCTTTCACATGGTATTAGACGCTTATTGAGCGATTTCCTATCTCCTTCACCCTCACACAACTCCTTAGTCCTTCTACAATGCACCTACGCAACGTGTCATCGGTGCCCTTCAAAGCGAGTTGCAAATTTGATGTACCGCTGTACGCTCCGATGTGAGATACTTTCCACCATTGATATCCGCGATTGCGTGAAAAATATATTATAATAAACTACTAAATACTACTGTCGTGAACTTTTAGACATTTATTGAATTGTGCACATTTTGGAGCAATTGGTTGGTCGATCCGCGCAGCCAAGGGCCAAAGACTGAAGAGAAGAGGAAAAGGAGTTACAGGATATCTGAAGTGGGATTTCCTTTGCCCATCCTATTGCTCTAATTGCATCGATATACCGATATGCGCATAACGCTTAACCGCAAGTGGTCAAGTAATACATTTTGCTATTTTTGGCCATACCAACTCTTTTTTTATGTTCTGTGATAGACACACGGTGACGCATTTAGTTGCGACTTGAATCTGTGCGGCTTTTAGCATACCACTAGTGGTTTCCTCGGGCAAGAATACCCTAAAAGTGATCCTCCTCGCGCTTCTGTCCTCCCAACTCACAGAAGCGCGAGGAGGATCACTTTTGAGTGATCTTTTGGTGAGTTGAACTCACCAAAGCACCCCAGCATATTCTGTCGCAGTAGTGCCAACCTAGCGAATAGTTATTTATGTCATGATATTAAGGTATCATGATAGTATTTTATGAAATACTTTTAATATCATGACATTGAAAATTGACTGGGGGGAAACAATCGAAAGTCAATATCAATGCAAAGTAATTCCAGATTAGACAACTGAAACTGTGAACTTACTAAAATTGTTCAAAATCATGACTCAACGGTTTGTATGATCATCGATCATCGTAATGACACCAGTGCGTCAGTGTGACAGTCGGACTGTTTCACACAAATTTTCTCTACGCTAGAAGTCGCGGCAACGTGTGTGATCAGCTTCGAGTTTACCATAATTTGCAGTAAGTATATCAAACCGATTGAAGAAATCTTCCTTTGTTACAAGTACTTGTAGCTACCGAAATTGTATTTCGTAATCCGTGACACATAAATAAGGCGCCTTTATCGATTTAAATCCAACAGGCTTCAGCGTGAGGAGGGGAGGCAAAGATCACAAGGGGCCTCTTTATATTATTGACGTGTCGCACACTAAATTGGCAACGTTATTGGGGAAAAAAGTGCCTGTTTTTTATTTGACAGATATTTTCGTCAGTTACGTCTCAATACGTCTCACTTTTTGCTTTACAAAGGGCACGTGAACGCTACTCTTAGGGATATGACGTTGTACAAAGTGGCTTTTTATTGCCATTGAAATATATGAGTTACAAAATAAAATGTAACAATATCCTAAACTAGATAGATAGATAAATAGATAGATAGAGAACACTTTATTGTACAACAACATGAAAATGATACAAATATTTCTTAACCTAAAGGAACAGACGGCCGACTTTATCACTAAAAGTGAGCTCATCCAGACAACCATTGGACGGACTGGACTAATAGATCGGAGAAAGAAATAGTTGTACAAACATACAAAATGATACATTCGGAGGTATTAGAATACGTACCTAAATAATTAACATTGGAAGTATATTCAATTATCATCAGGTACATAGAAAATAATTAAAGTAAGATAAGAAGTGGTTTGTCTGCTTCTAAGTAACGCTATATAATGGATTGGATGATGTTGAAAATCGTTAAACGTTGTAATTAAATCAAAGCATTCATGCAATTGTAGAGACAATGTACTCGTATAGTCGACAGCACATGAACCATCACACGCGTGAACTCTATTCAGTACGTCACGGGTGGATTTGCAACAAAAATGTAAAGGCTGACCTGTCGTTGATGTAGATAGAGATTGAGATAGAGGCAGAGGCCGAGAACACATCATTGCACAACCAGAAAAAAAGAAATGCAACCATGATTTCTTAAACCTAAGTGATGTACTACTAATCTGTATACGATATCAATATTGACCCTTGTATGTTCCCACTGTTGGGCCACGGATCTTTTCCTGGATCGCAGGAAGGTTAGGCCCTACTACACCACGGGGGCCAAGTCCGGGCTGGCGGAGGATTGTAAGGCAGCGGCGGGCCTTACTGTCAGAAGTTATCAAGCCGCCCTAAGGCATCTGACATGGCTTAACGACTGCCATTACATTACAGTCGTCATCAACGGCTTAGCGTGCCTTGCGAAGCACGGAAGCGCTCGGAAAAAATGCCACTAGCGGTAGTCACGGGACGGTCAGCACCTGACCAATCACTCGGTTCGACTAGGCCACGAGCGCTTACCCTAATCTGTATGCATTTAGAGAATCTAGTTCCAGGTCAACCATTATACTCGAGCTGCAAATAGCCAGAAAAGCTACACTGATATCCATACTGTGTTCTCCATTAGAGCTGCTTGCTGTACAAAGCCTCTAATAGCCAGCGGACGAAATAGATCCCTCGTAAATGTTTAATAATGACTGCAGATATGTTTAAGTGCACCCGCATGTCCAGTGGCGGGTTAATTTTGTTATTGTCATGGGGTCGGGGTGGTAATGGACGGCGTGGTCACTCGGAACAAGATCAATTGGATTCCGCAGAGGTGTAGAGCGAGTGGGACGAAAGGAAGAAAGGTTGGCTTACACCCTCTGTGTCTGTCGACTTAAATTTGTCTTGTTAAGGGGCAGGTATGGTCAGTAGGAAAAGTTAAGGAAAAATAATGTTTAGTGTAAAATCTACGTTAGGTGGTATTTCTTTTTGTAAGTTACCTACGTACATTTGGAGTGAAGTTTTCGTAGCAATACTACTCGCTTACGGTGAAGGAAACTATCGTGAGGAAACTGTGGAAACTTGGCGTTTGAAATTGCTTATCCGCGGTTGGTAAGCATGTTAATAAGCTCATGCTCTTTTTCTAAGAGAAGGCCAGTGACATGTGTGTTTTTGTTTGAGCGGTAGTAGCCAACTTGGAAGAACAATGGACTCAAGAACGAGAAACCTAGGTTCGAATCCCAGTGCGGAAATGTACCAATGTCTGTTCTCTAAGCTAGTTATAGAAGCAATACCATTCACTAATTAGGAAGGAAAACATCGCGAGGAAACCTGAGTGTCTGAGGTGTTCAAATACCTTAGTCATTTAATTTTATTAGCGTTCGATATTGGAAGAAGTTGCTTTTAGCAACAAGGCCGCCAATTGTACTTTGTACCTTTACATGAAATTAAATGCAATGAAATGAAAAGGTTTTATTCAAAGTAGCACAGAAACTGCGGCTTAATAAACGTTACAATTCAAACTAGGTGCCCATTTCAAAATCTAGATCACTTTGGAGAAAAAGAAGGACAAAAAACTACATGTTTTATAATATCTGCTCTGGTGTACAATAAAGAATATTCTTATCTTATCTTATCTCTTATCTTATCCGCGGTGGGCACGCGTGGTAATTAAGCCCATACTCTTTCTCTGAGAGAAGGCCAGTGACATGTGTGTTTTTTTGAACGGTAGTAGCCAATTTGGTAGACCAGTGGACTCAAAAACGAGGGACCTAGGTTTGATTCCCAGTTCGGGCAGTTAATAAACGACTTTGTTTTCTAAGCTATGTTAATTTGTGCAGTTATAGTTGCCACTATCACTCTCTAACTATGAAGGCAAACATCGTGAAGAAACCTGAGTTTGCGAGATAATATTCAACTACCTCAGCGCTCGAAATTGCCAATCCGCAGTTTTTTTAGAGAAGATCTGAGGGCTTAGTGCGAGTTTTTTAACTACTCGATCGCGTTAACGTAAACTCATATTTCTATGGCATCGAGGAAGCGCCACCTAGCGACAAGTATGCAAATTAAAATTGCTGAGTGCGAGTTGTAATGGTTTACGTTGAGAAGTGAACACGTTTACCAGCCAAAACACGAATAAAAACGCGAGCGCGAGTTGTACTGTGACAGCGTTTTGCCAGTTCGAACGGTTAACTTACTCATACTCACTACTCAATGTTCGATTAACGCGGTAGTAAAGTTATTCGATTGGATCTGTCAAACTCGCACTAAGCACTCTGAACTCTACGTACATACATAACCTCAGACCTGTATCCCAGAGGGGTAGGCAGATACCAGGGAGTGCCACCTGCCACGATCATAACAGATCACCTTCGCTTTATCAACGTTCATAAGTCTCTGATAAGATCTGTACCCTGTAGGACGTAAATAAAAAATATATATCTGATTCTGTCTTGACAGCTGTACAGAGAGTCCACTAATACGCCCCAAAAAGTAGAAGAAATAAATGACTCAAAGAATGAGTCAAAGATGAGTCAAGGAAACACAAGGCAAGATCACCCACTGACAATGCTCACGTGCGGCCCTTCGATATCCATTAGCTACCTCCAGCCCTGCACCTAGAGGGCCATTACCAGATAAATATGTGCAATTTATTACATTTACCAATTTACATACGTAAGTGGCGAGTGACGTGCCTGTCACGCTAAACGCTGATAATGGATGTGAAAGGGAGGTCTGTAGTACAGAGGAGGGCTGAGGATATATATTAGTATAGAGAAGAGTAATCGTTTAGGTAGCGTCGCTATTTAGAGCTCGTACCTCAAGAGGAAAAACTGAACTAGTGCAAGTCGGACTCGCCCACCGAGTGTTCCATACGTTACGTAGTATTAACGTTAACATTAACATACAGGCACATACGTTGCTTCTGGCCCCACACTAGGATACCCTGTGTCGTGGGAACCAGAAACAACGACAACACAAACATGTAAACATCCAAGACCTGGGTTTTTTTGTGCCGACACGGGGATCGAATCCGGAACATATTGCATGGTAGGCAGATGCGCTACCACTGCGCCACAGAGGTCGTCGGTTGTAGATAGATAGATAGACAGAGAACACTTTATTGTACATAAAAAGGAACTTACATAGTTATTTGTTACATAGTATAGTACGGTATAACATAGGGGAATGCTCCCCTATTATACTTACATAGTATATAAGGAGTACTCGTTTAGGTAGCCTTACTATTTAGTTGGACTCACTCATCGAGAGTTTCTTAAGATACGTAGCACTGAGAAAATAATAATTCATTTAGAAAATCACACTATTTAGTGTCCGTAGCTCAAAAAGAAATAATAGACAAGTGCTGGTCGGACTCGTCCACCAAGAGTTCCATACGTTACGTAGTACAGAGGAGAGGTAGTCTTCGTTTAGGTAGTCTAACTATGTATTTAATTCTCGAGTCCCATTATGAAAAACTGGACAAGTGCGATATGGACTCGTCCATCGAGAGTTCCATACGTTATGTAGTACGTAGGAGAGCCTTCGCTTAGGTAGTCACACTATTTAATGCTCGAGTCTCAATATGAAAAACTGGACAAGTGCGAGTCGGACTCGCCCACCGAGTGTTCTATACGTTACGTAGTACAAGGAAAGCATGTGTTTAGGTAGTCTCACTATTTAGTGCTTGAACCTTAATATGAAAAACTGGACAAGTGCGAGTCGGACTCGTCCATCGAGTGTTCCATACGTTACGTAGTACAGAGGAGAGCATTGTATTTAGATAGTCTCACTATTTAGTGCTTGAACCTCAATATGAAAAACTGGAGAAATGCGAGTCTGACTAGTCCACCGAGTGTTACGTACAAATTTGTAGGCGATTAATATTGGTGATTATTGTAAATAGATTCAGTATCGGTTCTCGCAGTTTTTTCCAAACTTCTCCCTAACTTCAAACTATTTTTTTATCATTTGATTACAAATACAGATTTCAGATATTTTCCTACACCTGTAGTAAGTATAACACTATAATAATTGCCAAATTTCATAGTCAACAGAAAGTACCCTATAAATTTTGATTCCCCTAAGCGTGAAAATATACGTTTTTTTGCGACGTAAACGGCCTCTTGCTAAGACAACATAGTAGAAAGTCCAATAGAAAGCGAAAGAGCATTACAGCAAACCAATGCTTCAAACACATTACGAGCCACCCCTAACTAGTTTTTAAATTCAATTACAAGATTAGCCCGAGTTCGTAGACAAAGAACGAGCTCTCTGTATCCATCAGGACATAATGGGAAATTTTGCCTTTACTTACAATATTCGTTATGGACCCTGAATGGACATAGAATTTTTACATCGACTAAATTAGTCGACTCCTGTTCTCTTATTCTGTTGTTGCTGTGTGGTGTCAGCCTACAGAATAGCACCAACCCAATTCTTTCCGCGGGTGTCGTAAAAGGGACACAAACCGGGGGGTGGGCAGCAGCGCCCCCTGCAGTACAATTCCACCGAACTGCGATCCCCAACCCGCATGCCCAGCGTGGGGATTATGGGCATTACTCCCTATGATAGCACAACGTAGCGCTCTTTAGGGGAGGGCTATGTCCAGCAGTGGACTAGTATAGCCTGACGACGATTCTGTTGTTGTATTGCGCGCTTGTTTCGATTTTAGGCATCAAAACTTTTCTGTTGGTGAGATACTACTTAGATGCTTCTAATCCCGCTCGAATGTCAATAATGTTGCGATGCAATTGCTTCTTCTTTGTCGTTTTCTTATGATTGATTATTACGATCACGGGTTGCTCGTTTCCACGGCGAACGGTATGCCGCCATGCATTGCAGCATTTACCATGGAGCGCCTGGTAAATGCTGCAACCTTAAACCACCGTCGTATTAAAAAATAAACTTTAATTTTATTTACATCGTGAGAAAAGCTGAGTGTCTGAGGTGTGTTCAAATACATACCTTGATTTAAAAACCTATTTAGATGCTAAAAATTTCACCCATGCCGGGATTCGAACCCGCAACCTCTGGCTATCCGTACCAGCGCTCTACCAATTGAGCCAATGGGCGACTCACGACATCAGTGAAATTTCGAACCTCTTTACAATATTCTCTGTATTACGTATTAATTTTTAGCCTCTAAATAGGTTTTTAAATTTGTTCCTTAGCACGGGTTAGTGCATTGAAAATAAAAATAGTGTAATACATACCTTGATATCAACCTTTGTATGTCCCCACTGCTGGGGCACAGGTCTCTTCCTGCACAGCAAGAAGGTTAGGCCATATTTCACCTCGAAGGCCAAGGCCGGATTGGTGGAGGATTGTAAGCCAGTGGCGGGTTTTACTGTGAGAAGTTAATAAGCCGCCCGTAGGGCCTTTGACATGGCCTAACGACTGCCATTACATGACAGACGGCATCAACGGCTTAACGTGCCCTAAGGAGCACGGAAGCGCTCGGAAAAAATGCCACGTTGCTGGCATTTTTCCATTAGTCCAAACAAAAAAACAAAACGATGGAGTGAAACTTAAAATGTGTACAATACCACCCAAAATACATGCTGTATCTAACAAATGGACGTCATTTAGGAAAAAAATTGGTAAACATTGCCACTCTATTTCTTACTCTCTTAGCCTCGATTAGCCTACAAATGTCCCATTGCAGTACACAGGCCTTTTCCCAGAGAGAGAGGGGTTAATAATCATCGATTTCGATTATGTCAGTACAAAATTCAAGAGGTTTCTGAGAAATCGGCTACTACGAGTATATAGAGAGGTTTTAAAATCCAATTTCATTGTTAATTCGATTTAAATTGAACATTAGCAGTCTTTGTAGAGAGAGTGGCCTTGGGCGATACTACACGTGCCATACTAAGTGTGCGGACAAAAAATAAAATTGACAGAAGCACCGACCAAAGTATTTCTTTGTCAAAGTCAATTAACGCCTTTCATGAGGGTAATTTATCACCATAAACAACCATACTCTCATACACACTATGTTCTTTCTTTTCTCCCCGTTTTTCCCTCGTTCTCTCTGTCTTTGAATCTCTGTCGCTTTTATTTTCTCTTTCATTTCATTCTTTACCTCTTTCTCGTTTTCTTTCCAGTGGCCAGTGACGTCATTAGTTCTGTGCGGCACCATATTGCTTAAGAGCGTTTTGGCGGCTTGCTTTACAAATTATTCTTTTATATTCTTTGTTTAGAAAAAATACACGAAAGATTTATCACTTCTGAGCAATTATTAAACACAAAAAAAACCTGAGTTGGTTTCCGGAAACCACCCAGATAGTACCGCCGCGTGGAAGCTGAGCTTGGCCACCCAGTTCTGCTGCAGCTTTTAGACTATTCACGATAGTGTCGAGAAAGAAGTCACTCAGAGTGATAGGATACTTCTTTACCCTATGGTACCCTCTCTCTCGCTCTTTCTTCCTCTTTGGCTTTCAATCTTTCCTTATCTCTCTCTTCATCTCTATCCCTAAATATATCTCTCTGTCTTTCTCAACCCTCTCTCTTTTTGTTAACGGATAATATAACGATGCTGTATGCGACAAGCTAAAGACAGGGGCTATGTCCAACAGTGGACCAATATAGCCTGAAGAAAAAAAGAATATAACGGTCATAAGCTTTCCGAAAGTTACTGTGGTGCATCGAGCCTCTACACTAAGTTGATATCTTGCTGTATAGACCGCCTAAACAAATGAAAAATAAATAATGCATAAAATACATAAAATATTTCTTATTGTTAAAAATGTATATCAGTTAAAAGAAAGAGTTATCTATATTTTATTTAAATATTTAGTTATATGGAGATACATAACAAAAAAATAGTTGATCAGGTCTTGAAATACCTACATATTCCAGACCTGACCGAAAAGCTTCTCTAAAAATAGTACAAAAACAAAGCGGTTCTTTTGTGACATCGTAACGTAACTCGTGGCACGGACTCTGCCGCGGTTGCCACCCTCACTGAGTTTTAAACAGACTAGGGGCCCGTAATAGATTTCCGAAAACAAATCCAATAAAGAACTTCGAGAAACATAATTTTACTCTTAAGTCAGCTGTGTTGAGGATTTAGTAATTTAGAACACGTTTCAACTGAGTCTGCAGTTCGGTTCTTAGCGTCCGCTTCGATAATGTCACACAATTACATATAGTCAAAAGTACGTTAACCTTTTTTAAAAAACCTATTGAGAGGCTAAAAATTTCCACCCATGCCGGGACTCGAACCGAATCTCTTTACAATACTCTCTATATTACGTACAGGCAGCGACATCTGGCTGAAGTAATTTGCATCACTTGCAGCCCCGAGCACCTACTTTACGATTAGGTTTTACATCGGAAAGATATCGCTATACCCACATGATAATATATTATTTTGCTAAGTACGTTAACCTTTACACAAATGTACTCAATTCCGTTATACTACTGGTGACTTTGCGACCAAAATGTAAAGTCTGGCAGTTGTCGACTACCTTAAGGGGCGACGAACACTAAATACAACTCACAAGCGACGCTGCATCTTCAAACGGGAGACGCTTCCATGAAAAACTTGAGTCGATACTATTCAATGTGCAAATCCTGAGGGAAATATGAGAAGGACTCGAGACACTGAGAAAAAAGCAGAAAGCGCAAAGAGGATCGTAAAATGAGATGCGTAGTTGCTCACCCCCGGACGGCGACTGTCACATTCGAAAGACAGATGAGAATTTTATGCAATCCCGATCTTAGATAAAGCCCAACGGAGGGTGCTGAGGCCTAGATAGCTGCTTTATTTTAATGCAAACCGACAACAAATAACGTATAAATATTCCCTTTTTTTATTGTCGAGTTGTGATGCGACCGACGCTCTGATTCAAGGGTGGGATGAGAGGGGACGGCGCGACGAATTGTGGCCGAGATTATTTGGTATCGGGGGGATTTATGTTACACAGGGTTCGGATAGACGAATCGAGTGGTGTCACTTGCATTAGTATAACTCCGGCTTCGTTTTGCTCTGAGACAATTGTTAGCAATCTCCAGTACCGATTAGTGTATGTCTATGTATCCCGTCCCGTGACTACCGCTAGTGGCATTTTTCCGAGCGCTTCCGTGCTTCGCAAGGCACGTTAAGCCGTTGGTGTCGGCTGTCACATAATGGCAGTCGTTAAGCCATGTCAGAGGCCTTATGGGCGGCTTGATGACATCTGACAGTAAGGCCCGCCACTGTCTTACAATCCTCCACCAACCCAGACTTGGCCCCCGTCCTGGAGTAAGGCTTACCTTCCTGCGTTACATACAAGGGTTGATATCGATGCATCCCGACCATATTCGGCCACAGCGACTGGGATCTGATTATTGAGAGTGACGCGCTTCTGCTCTCAAGTGGCTGATATGGACAATTTTGGCGGAGAATGTATGTCCACATTCGCTGCACGCACGCACTGCTGTGTGGTGTCGGCCTAGAGAATAGCACCAGCCCAATTCTTCCCGCGGGTGTCGTAAAAGGCGACTAAGGGACACAAACCGGGGGGTGGGCAGCAGCGCCCCCTGCAGTACAATTCCACCGAACTGCGATCCCCAACCCGCATGCCCAGCGTGGGGATTATGGGCATTACCCCCTATGATAGCACAACGTGGCGCTCTTTAGGGGAGGGCTATGTCCAGCAGTGGACTAGTATAGCCTGAAAACAAACAAACGTGTATAAAATGGTACGAAAAATATAAAATTATACTCAAATACATATTTACTGCAATCTACATTACAGACTAATAATCAATATTACTTACATACAATACTATAATACTACATAGATACTGGATAACTCTATTGAAGCCCAAAGTAATAGTCATGAACCTTATCTCTAAACACGTCTACAGAAGGAGACTGACGAATGTTCAGAGCGTTCCACAGAAGAACCGGTGTCACAGCGAAGGAATTCGAATAGCCAGCCAACGCCGTGTATGGCCGCAGTGGTCAGGGCTTGAGCTCGTCACGCCTAGCATCTAGTTCTGATCTGCGTTTCTCTTCAAACAAATTTATCTTAGTGCTCACGGCATATCTCCACCACTCTACTGCCCGGTCGTCTGATGATGTCTCCCATTGTGTCCACAGTAACTATACCCTATTTATTGAAGCTTGAGACAAAAGGTAAACAAACAATAGAAAGGGTAATTTATTATGCCAAGTTTGTTATTAATCAGAAATAAAAAAAAAAACGACATTGATTGTTAAAAGTATCGTAAAAATATATAATACTAGCGGCCGCCCGCGACTACGTCCGCGTGGATTTCGGTTTCCGCGGTAAGAATTTGGACAATTCACGCTATATCTTTATAAATTGTAGCCTATGTGTTATTCTGATATATATGCAACATTATTGTAAAGGTTCATTAAAAATATTAAAATCGATACAGAAGTTTTTGCGTGAAAGAGTAACAAACATCCATAGAAACTTTCACATTTATAATATTAGTAGGATAAAAAATGAAATAATAGCTGGTAGCCACGACTTCGTCTGCGTACTTTTAATTTGAATATTAAGGATTATATTAAAGAAACGTTATAGCATTTGGTTAAAAGACAGTAGGTATATTAAAAAAAAATAAAAAATATCTGTTTACAGTAGGTATAAGGTATCTATGTATTCCATTGAGTGGCAGAAAGTACCTACCTAGGAAAATTTATTGGTCCCTCATGTCCAAGAGACACTTACAGGGGCCAGCGTCACGTTGTGTACAAAAATATTACATTCTTTGAATTTTAAAAATAATATTTCGACATCTGCGGTCAACCTCGCTGTTTTCGTCTCCCATAAAATAAATCTATAGAAATTTTGGTTGATCATTATTTGTGGGAAGCAAAGAGCCATATAACCTTGCCCTTGTACCGTAAATTTAGGTGAAAATCCAGGCGTGATGACCTCATTACCCACACCAAATTATGTCATTAGAATTGTAAGCAAGAATTGTACTTTCTTATTCTGTTTAAAAATCGCCGAGATTCATTGCTGTCATAAAGAAGTAACGATTTGAGTAGCTCGTCGGAGTCACCAAGCGTTGGTACTGATACCGTGCCTCCAGAACAGCACATACTTGGGGTCTCTTCCTTCCACTTGAGTGCCTCACAGTGTCTGCATTTATTGGCCATTCTACCTATGAGGACTAATCGATGATTAAAGTAATCAATTAACGGATCTTAATCAAAAGCAGCATCGGCAAATGCCTCCCACGTATTCATCGTAAACGTACATCTCCTTTCTGCTTGCCGCTCGGAATTAATTAAACGTCGTCTCCGTGTTTCTTCGGAGGTCTCTGCTCGGCATCCAAGACTTGGCGATCTTGGGTCTGCTGAGAGGTCTCTGCAGCTCTTTGAGCCGCGTGACGCTCGGCATCCAATACTTGGCGAGCTTGGGTCTGCTGAGAGGTCTCTGCAGCTCTTTGAGCCGCGTGACGCTCGGCATCCAAGACTTGGCGAGCTTGGGTCTGCTGAGAGGTCTCAACAGCTCTTTGAGCCGCGTGACGCTATCGTCATCCAAGACTTGGCGAGCTTGGGTCTGCTGAGAGGTCTCTGCAGCTCTTTGAGCCGCGTGACGCTCGGCATCCAAGACTTGGCGAGCTTGGGTCTGCTAGGAGGTCTCAGCAGCTCTTTGAGCCGCGTGACGCTCGGCATCCAAGACTTGGCGAGCTTGGATCTGCTGAGAGGTCTCAGCAGCTCTTTGAGCCGCGTGACGCTCGGCATCCAAGACTTGGCGAGTCTGCTGAGAGGTCTCTGCAGCTCTTTGAGCTGCGTGACGCTCGGTATCTAAGACTTATCGAGCTTGGGTCTGCTGAGAGGTCTCTGCAGCCTTTTGTGCAGCATCATGATCAGCGCCTAAATTATGACGGGTCTGCGTTTGCTCAAAAGTTTCAGCAGCCCTTTCAGCTGCGTGACGCTCGGCATCTAAAGTCCGACGGATCTGTGAATCCTCTTCCGATTCCAGTGATCTAGTAAGCTTAGCAGCCCGAGCTCTGCTAGAGCTATTAGCTAAATTGGACTTTCGTGTGCGAGGCATCGTAGAAAAACAAAAATAAAATGAATCGAACAAAACAGATGTACAGATTGAGATTTATTATCATAAAAAAAACCTTTAATAAGCACCAACGTAGTAAAAATGTTGCGCTCACCGCACGGCGATATGTTTTAGTCACGTTTAAATGGAAAAAAAGAAACTAAGAACTTAAATTACCTATCAATACTTATTTACAACCAATGCATAAAAAGAGTAGGAGGTAAGTAGGTTAGGTTAGTTTTACACCTACTCGGATTTTTTTAAAGTAACGAAAACTATCGTACCTACTACTAACTATGAACGAAAAGATCCCGAAATATAAAGTATGTACAAAATAAATTTACAGGACCTAACCAATAAAAATACTTTTAACTTCAAAAGCCAATTTTTTTTTAACTTGATCCGTTTTATCTTCAAAAATGACGAACTTCATACAAACTTTCAACCCCTATCTCATCCCTTCACACGTCGAAATTTCAAAAACGCTAGAACAAATTGTTTTTTTTATTTCCTGTCAAGTTCCTAAATATAAAGTTTCATGGTTCTATCCCTAAAAATAACGAACTCCCATAAAAACTTTCAACCCTTATTTCACCCCCTCACTGGTCGAAATTTCAAAAACGCTAGAACAAATGTTTAATTATTTCTTATCAAGTGCTTAAATATAAAGTTTCATGGTTTTATCTTATAAAATTAATAAATCCCATACAACCTTTCAACCTCTTCATCCCTGTTTTTTCGCAATAAAAGGTAGTCTATGTCTTTTCTCAGGGTCTAAAGATTATCTGTGCCAAATTTCATCAAAATCGGTTGAAAGGTTTAAGTGGGAAAGCGTAACAGACAGACAGAGTTACTTTCGCATTTATAATATTAGTAGGGATTTATTTTATTTTATTTGCTCAACAAAATTCCACAGCAATATAATTAAAATAAACAATAGTTACTTAATAATAATTTGTACATGCAGCCAATGATGAAATATGAAATATGAAAATGAAATATGTTTGAAATATGATTTTGGTAAATAATGCATTTTATATAAATTAATTTTTAGTACATATTTTTTTAATAGAATTGTGGCACTATAAATAACCCAAAAAATCAGCGCTTCACAAATTTTGAACGTATTATAACACTGCTCATTAAAGATGTAATATAATGCAAACGTTCTAATTTGAAAGATGCTATTTTATTTTCGTTCGGGTTATAACCGCCATTTTCATTCTCCCAACTTGTTGACGCGAGCGTGCTGTTTCTTCCGGTAAAAGTTTGAGAATCACTATTTCTGTGTTTACCTTTTGTCTCAAGCTTCAATAAATAGGGTTATAGTCAAAATCACAAACGACACCCAAGTCGGCCATCCAAATAAGGCTCTTAATTAGAACACGTAAAACCGGGCGTGACAATGTAAATAAATACATGTATTGTTATGATGCTCCTTTTTCGTTTGTTTTAAGTGCATGTAAGTCCATGTGTATATCAAATGTGTTCTGTTGTTTCTGTCGTTTTGTATATTTGAGTTTTATGCCGTGTTTGTTGTAATTTTATGCTTATGTTGTGTTTTTAGTATTGTCCCGTTACATAAATATTTTAAAAACCTGTTTAGAGGCAAAAAATTCCGCCCATGCCGAGACTCGAACCCGCGACCTCTGGCTGACTGTACCAGCGCTGATGCCGCTGATTTCGCTGAAATTTCGCTGATGCCAGCACTTGCCCATTAGCTCAGTTGGGAGAGTGCTGGTAGGGTTAGCCAGAGGTCGCGGGTTCATGTCTCGGCATGGGCAGAGTGCACTAAAGGGAATTTTTAGCCTCTAAATAGGTTTTTAAAAATTGTCCTCAGCACGGGTTAGTGCAACAAAAAGAATACAATAAATGTTTTATCTATCTAATTTTCTACGAGTCAGTAGGTACTAAACTCAGGTTTGCAATATAAAGACACAGAAGTGACCCCTCCTGCATTTGTAGTCCTGCTGAGTTTCTCCACGTGACCCAAGGGATTTAACTTTTAGCAGCCCCAGTTTAATTTGAGCCCCTCACTCCCATCGATAAGCTATAAAAACAATCAGTTCCAATACCCTTCGTCTTAGTGGGGAAATAAGAAACAGACGTCCACGAGGCGAAGGGATCTTTGAAAAGTTCACTTTTATGGTGGGGAGGAAAAATTATGTTCGCATGAAATATAGTGACACTTTTACCGGATTGCCGGCGGAATTTAAACGTACCGCTTTCGTAGCTTTACTCGCAGAGCGGCCCGGGTCAGGAGTACGAGGGACCCTTAATAAATTTAGCGTAACTGGGAGAGGATTGGCGAAGAATTATTTCTTTTTATTACGCTAGTTGATATAAAAGGCGTAAAATCATTTAAAGCTTTCGCAGATAGCCTTTGTTTTACTGCACGAGCCGAGCTCCGAAAAACGTAAAAGTTCGCCGAAGAACAATTAAACTGGTCGCAGTCTCAACAACACCTACACTCATGACTCATCTAACACTTATTCCACTCATAAAACTTGGCATGGGAAGTTTTTTTTAAAACTGAGTTAGTCCAAAGAAAGTAGCTGAGGTTCTTTTATCCGCCACTGAACAAAGCGCAGAGTCAAACCAACTTTCAATATGAATAAGCGTATTTGTATCAAACAAAAGCAAAGTTTATCGAAGATCCAATAGTTAGCAATCTCGCTATGAAGCCGGTAGCGAGAGCAGATGTTGTGATAAGAGTTGCACGACGGATTCTGTGCGCTTGCTGCCACGACCCTTGCCTTATAAGAAGTCAATGGAAATGGAACATGGGAGATATTAAATTTTAATATTCAAACAACAGCAGGGCGGTACCTTATTGGTTTTGGTTTGGGGGATAGCAAAGGATGGAAAGTGACTGGAAAGGCGAGATGTATGAACATGGAGCAAATATCTCCCAAATAACATATTCCTAATGGAAATAATATTCCCTACCTTATTGATCTACTCTGGCAGCACATAAACTACGCGAGTTTATAAGATGACGAAATTGGACGTTGTCATGGTGATTCCCAGTCGTAGATCTTGTGGTAATTTGTTACCCGACAATATTCAAAAGGCATTATTTAAATATCACTATTTATTATAAATACTTAGAGATTGAAAACACTTTAGGCGTTGCACTACCGGATAAAAAGTAACATTTCGAATAATATAATATCGATGGTACGAAAATATTCTTCGTAGATGTGTGTAGGTCATTATCATTGAATTATACACTTGCCAATCCAGCAACCCGGATAAGGATGGCTAGGAACTGTAAGAGATATGTAGAGATAAGAGTGTATCGTATAGTATATGGTACAATATATGGTACAGTATGTGGTATAGTGCATGGTATGATGGTTGTATTCTTTTTTCTACCCCTCTACCCCTCTGGGATACAGGCGTGAGGTTATGTATGTATGTATTGTATCTTAGAGTCTGTTGCATAATAAAATATGTTTTATTGATAACTAAAATTGACGACCCCTGTGGCGTAGCGGTAGCGCGTCTGCCTACCATGCAAGAGATCCCGGGTTCAAATCCCGGCTGGGGACAAAAAAAAAAGCCCAGGTCTTGGATGTTTACATGTTTGTGATGTCATTGTTTCTGGTTCCCACGACACAGGGTATTCTAGTGTGGGGCCAGAAGCAATGTATGTGCTTGTATGTAAATTAAAAAAAGGACCCCTTAAGTTCGCGCAGAAAACCAAGCATTTTGCAATGCCCTGCATTAAAATCCTATTCTTAATGTCAAATATCATCTCGTATGGAAGGAACTAAAGTTTCGCTGCTATTAATAGTTCTATTGCAGTTAGTAATTACGTTGAATTGAGTTAGTTCGGTCTAGGTCGGCCATTAGAGACTCACCTGCCGCCTAAGTGCAGTGGAATGGCTAGTTTGTTGTTGACCGGAGACTGCCTTGCATAAAGTCAGCAAAACTCTGATAAGGTTGGCTGGAAGAGATCTCTGTTAGAGATTAGTTCGCCTTTGAAACAAATTTCATGTAATCCAATTTCGAATTTACTATTTGCAATAAAGAATATAATATGTAATACCCTTTTTATCGAAAGTAAAAGATCAGCGGCGGTAGCCCAGTGGGCAGAACAACGAACTCGGAAGCCAAAGACCCAGGTTCGACTTCCAGTGCGGGCATGTACCATTGACTTTTTTTCCTAACCTATGTACGTAATATGTCTCTATTATATTGTAAAGAGGTTCGAAATATCACTGATGCTGGTGAGTCGCCCATTGGCTCAGTTGGAAAGAGCGCTGGCACGGATAGCCAGAGGTCACGGGTTCGAATCCCGGCACGGGTGGAATTTTTAGCCTCTAAATAGGTTTTTATGTACATTTGTGAAGTTATAGAGACAATACCACTGGCTGACGGTGAAAGGCAACACGATGAGGAGACCTGAGTCTCTGAGGTGTTCAAATACCTCAGCGCCCAATCCGCGAGGGGCACGCGTGGTAATTAAGCCCACGTTCTCTCTCCAAGAGAAGGTCTGTGCCCTGCAGCAGGACATTTATAGGCGTCATAAAAAAGGAAGGTTACATATTAATATAATTACTAACATATCAAAACGTAGATAACAATCATGGTTACTAACACTATGCTATTAAAGGTAGATGATATCAACCCTTTGTAAGTCCCCACTGCTGGGGTCCGGAAAGTCTGCAAAATCTGCAAACTTGCAGTTACCCTGGTCACAGGTAGACTGAAGTGGCGAGTATAAATAATCGTATATAAATAATATTATATAATATGTATGAGCATAGCGAGTCATAAATAACGCCTACCAATCCTCTACCAAACCCTGGCCACCATAGCCTTAGTCCATCAACGATCAATCCGCCACTTGGCGAATCCGCCGTCCGGATTGGTGGAGGATTGTAAGAGAGTAAGAGAAGAGAGACCTTACTGTCAAGCCGCCCAAAAGACCTCTTACATCGTTTATCGACTGGCATTACTTGACAGCCGGCACCAACGACTTAACGTGGCTTGCGAAGCACGGGAGCGCTCGGAAAAATTCCACTACCTGTAGTCATGGGACGGTCACCCATCCTGCAGCTGATCACGCCTGTTGTTGCTTAACTCAAGTGATTGATTTCAATCACTCGGTTCGACTAGGCCACGAGCGCTTTATCATGGGGTATTGCTGAAATAAATAAATACAATGCAATTCTCGTTTAAAGTGACAATAAGAACAAAATTTCGAACGTTAGCTGTCATATTAAGGGTGCGTTCCTAGATGCGATTAAATCGATTACAGTGCCAATCCATATAAGTGCAGTAGACACAAAAACCTTATTTCGTGCGAGATACTTTGGGACTACTAAATTTGGTCGGATTCGCGCAGTAATCGATTTCATCGCATCTCAGAACGCAGGGTAAGAACTATAACCTCGACACAACACAATCACTTGTCCTGATCCCAAACTAGGATGCCTTGTGCGATGGTAACCAGGCAAGGACTCCACAACATGGAAATACACCAAGACTTAGTCCATTCATATAAATGTACTATGGCTCCCAAGAAGAATTGAACCCACGACTTCTGGCATTGTAATCAGACGTGATACCACTAAGCCAAAGAGGTAGTAATTGGTAGTAGAAACTTCAAATTCACACCTTTTAAATCACAATGTTGACTGCTAACAAGTCCTTTAAAAAAGGCTAGAATGAGTCTAAAGATGCGTACGAATCATCTTATTACGTAGACGCAAAGCCCGAATATTTTTACAGTTGTTATCAACCTCAGAAAAAAGAAGAGTGATAGAAAATTATATTAATAATAATGAAGTAGTCTGTTCCATGCCCCAATACGCTTCGTTTTGCAAGTTCCACTTTTAACTTGCATAACGAAGCGTATTAGGGCATGGAACAGAAAAAATATGAAACGCAAACGTCCAGAGTTACACAGCGAGGGTTGAGCAGAACGAATGATGAGGGAATTCATCGACTTTAGGGTGAATTGGGTTTCATTAACTTTTGCTATGAATACAGGCATCCGCCTTTAATTTGGCGCTCCGGTTGTCAACAATTGGCTCCGTTTTCAAAGGGCCTGTGTGCGCCACAATGTCTAGACAATGCTGGATTCTGTCCAGTCTATAGAATGCTGTAACACTGAGATTGATTTCATATTCACTACGTAAGAGAATGCTCTTGCGGACACTTACAGGGAACTTGGCGCTGATACGTTAAAAAGAAATAAAATAATGTACCATAAGTCAGCGAGCCTTATAAATATTTCAAAACCTTTCCTTTGCATCTACGTAATGAGATAATTTATATAGTGTCCTCTGGCACCTTCACTCACACTATATGCTATACTCTATACCATACTAACAGCTCAATGTTAAATTTAAGTAATTACTGAATCAATTATTATAATTAACGCAATTAGTATTTTTAAACGGAATTTAGAATAAATGTAATGATTATTATTTTCAGGCTTTACTCTTTTAAAAACATACATAGATACCCTGATTGTTTTATATATTAATCTGAAGCTCTATTAATGATAAATAAGATAAATTTGTTGGAATACAAACATACTTTTGTATATTAAATAATGATAGTTTTCTACATAAATGTTTTTAATAATCATACATTTACCGGGTCCAATCGCGATTGTTTGCTAGGCAAACATAATTACCGATGGCGCGGCAATGTTGCAGTAGCCGTTGACGGGTAGAATTAATATTTTAATAATGTGATGGTTTATCACAAATGAAGCTAATACCATTGAACTAACCACTTTGGCTTTCTATAAATAAGATGTAAGCGTAAAGGTCAAAGTAATATGTAAATAAAACATCACTATAAATATATCACCGTGTTTCTGCAATGAATAAATATTTTACTTTACTTTATAATACCAAGTTGGCAACCTCTGCCTTAAGACGGTCCTTAATCGCGACAAGTTCAGAACGTTTACGTTACGACCTCATAATTACATTAACTATGCTATGCATGTGGCATTACTCTTGCATACAGGGGGATTTGCGATGGAAGTGAGTAAATACACCCGTTCTAAAGAAGAAGTAAAGTACTCAGTTTATATTTATTTTTATTAAAATTCGTTACTGCATAAAAATATTGCACATAGGCGAGCTTAATGCTTATTATCATTCGGCAATACGCAATGCAAAAAATAATAATATACCACATAGTCTACACAGATTAATGTTTTTTTTTAATATATTTTGATGAAATAAAAATTGTTCGATATCGAACAAATAAAATAAAAATTGTATTTTACTTTTATTAAACAAAATTTTGTTTTGTGATCGTAGATCGACACGTGGATTTTTCCTAAAGCGTTAAAGTTATCTGCCGAGTGCTTAGTGCGAGTTTGACAGATCCCATCGAATAACTTTACTACCGCGTTAATCGAGCATTGAGTAGGGAGTATGAGTAAGTTAACCGTTCGAACTGGCAAAACGCTGTCACAGTACAACTCGCACTCGCGTTTCGTGTTTTGGCTGGTAAACGTGTTCACTTCTCAACGTAAACCATTACAACTCGCACTCAGCAATTTTAATTTCCATACTTGTCGCTAGGTGGCGCTTCCTCGATACCATAGAAATATGAGTTTACGTTAACGCGATCGAGTAGTTAAAAAACTCGCACTAAGCACTCAGGTCATTACACCTACCTACATAAAAAGGAATCATCCTGTATGTTCCATTTTAGGGAAGCAGTCACCCCAACCGACCGGTCCAGACAAATTGTCGCACCCCTTGTTCGCATTATTGCCGATATTTAATTGTTTGCGTAATTTATTTCTGTAATGTAGGGACAGTGCTTTCAGGGCCTGCCCGCATTGGGTTACTAAAGGAGGAATTTACGATTGGACTTAACATTTTTAAAGGCCTCTGGGGTCCACGAATCGTGTTAAAATATTTTAAACCTTTCTTTGGGTAGTAGATATAATTATGTATCAGTGAATTTAAAGTGACTTCTGGGTGTATTTCGTTATGTTCTAGCATGAAAATGTGTAAATGACTTTGAAAAATTTCGCCATGCGGTTAGTTAATGCACCGCCCTCCCTCCCACTTTTTCAAGCAGTCGTGTCTTGTTTATGCTTGAAAAAGTGAGAAGCAGGGCGGTGCATTAACTAAACGCATGGTGCTTTTGGGATTTTTGGCGGAATTTAGCAAAGTAATTTTCACGTTTTAACGCTATTATGGATTTCCGCAAGGTAACGCCTGATTCCATACAATATTGTTATGGTCTGTTTTTTTTTTATTTTAAAATATCTGTGTGTATTTCTTTTATTAATAGTAATGTAAAGAGATAGCTGTAAAATAGCAGCATAGACTCTGGCATCAATGACTTGACCCGTAATAAAGAGGCGTGTAAGAAATTTCACTAACTCCAAGCTTCTAAACACAGCAAAAATTAAATCAAAGAATTTTCATTTAACCCGATTTCAAATGATTTTTTAACTATTCTACAGCATAAAGTTAAATAACGGACTAAATGCGGTTTTTATTTTAAACAACGGTCACTTGGTATCATTTATAAAATCTGTGTAATTGGGATCTTTGTAAACCGATCATGGGTCATTTGCTTAAAATTTAGCGAACACAGCCATGACACTTTAGGGTAGCTTTGGTGGAGTTAACAAAACTCTTTACCAAAGTTTATTTAAAAAAGATAACAAAAAGAAACAACTGAGATGCGGGTGAGTTATAAAACGTTACAATTTATACAAGTCGTCAATTTAAAAAGCCATATACCCATTGAAAAAATGTACATCAACTCACAAAAAGGTAACATTAAAAATAGAAAAGAAAAGTCAGTAGAAAAAGCCGTCGAAAGTGATCCAGTCACATCGCAGCGCAGTTTGAACGATATTGAAAAGTTAATTCAAACATAGGTATAGAGAAGAGTGCAGCATTACTAAACGTCACATGCAATTTGGCCCAGCAATTACACTCTAGGCGGTGGCTGTGACAGTGGCATATTTCTGCGTTAGTCACGCACCGTGAAGCTCTGTCGACTTTTCGAAATGGTCGCAAAAACGCTATATGTTTAGTTTGGTTTTATTTCGCTCCTGAAGCTTAAAAACTGACACGTATCGCGTCACGCAGTTGATTTTTTTTTTGGGTTCTGCCTGCTCACGAGTTCGTAGAAACTGCTAACGTCACTAGAAACTAGTATGAATAGAAACGGAAAACGGTTTTCGTCATCAATTTCCAACTGAACTTACAAGAATCAGAATTGAAATGTGAAAATTACTTTGCTAAATTCCGCCAAAAATCCATCAAGCACCATGCGGCTAGTTAATGCACCGCCCTCCCTCCTACTGTTCAAGCAGAAACAAGACACGAACACAAAACCACCGACACCATTACTTGTGTGAAAAAATGCGCGACGCGTTTCGCTTCTAACACGAGGCATCCTCAGGCTCACAAGCCTGAGGGTGCCTCGTGTGCTATTATACAACGCTATTATGGATTTCCGCAAAGTAACGCCTGATTCCTTTCAACAATCAGCAAATTCCTAACTCTGATCGGCAAACCTTTTCACCACTAAGTTCAGTCCGCTAAGTAGATAAATGAATTTACAGCTTTAGCGACGTATTTTCATCATACCTGTCAAACTATAATCATGCCCTAGAGTCTAATACTTACACAGTTGTTCAATAGAATGAATTAAGCACGACAATGGTTGACATTTGCCTCAATTTGGTAATCTACTCAATAGCAGTACAATGTCATTTCAGGGGTATAACCCGCGCAATTAGGGGTATAACTCTCGCGAAGAAGATTGAATCGCGAGAGACGCCGAGTTAAGTAGTACGGGTATACCGTTGCAATGCGATTGGTTACTAGACTACCGATAGTGTGAATGAAACGACCATTACCGGACTAATATGACTCTCTGCATTTTAGCTCAACCCCCAGATGTACTCATAGATATGGAACGTAATTAGGGCGTCCCCTATAGTTATAAGCACATACCCGAACAGCAATTCCCAACCCAAACGAAGTTTGGATTTAATTCACAAACGATATTTTGTTAGTAAATTGCTTCCTCACTTACTCGCTTTTTCGGACTCTTCCGATACAAAAATCAAGTAAAGCCGGACTTGAGTTAAAGAGCTATGCGATTTTATGTAGCGCCGAGAATGGAAAAAATCGCATCTTCCTTTATTTTTCGTCGTTGTAAAAAGTGAATATTATAAATCTTAATAAATATAGTAGCACTTTTTAGAACCTACTTACAAGAACTTGATTTTTTAAGAAGGTTCGAACGGACGAACCTAACTCTTGTAGGTTCAAGAGACTCGGATTTTAAGCAGTTTTACCAAAATCGGCCATTTTAGGAGACAGTCAACATTTACATACAGGCACATACATTGTTTCTGGCCCCACACTAGGATATTATTATTAATACGTTTATTGCACATAAGAAAGTAAATACAATGGCAATGTGGCGGACATAATGCTATAAGCATTATCTGCCAGTCAACCACAGATGGTGCAAGAAATTAAATGGATACCCTGTGTCGTGGGAACCAGAAACAACGACATCACATACATGTAAACATCCAAGATCTAGATTTTTTTTTCAGCCGGCCGATTAAATTTGGTTAAGGTCCTATGTTGCTTATCCTAAGTTCTAGACTGTAGCTTCTAAAAATAATTTTCACAGTTGTTGAGATATATGGTCTTCACTTCTGAAAAAAAACGTATTATCAATCATTAGTTGTTTTATGTTATAAAACATTCATAAACTTGTGATTTTTATTCCATTAGTGGGCCTAGTTAACACTGCGAAACGGCTTAATAATGTGTTGTGCTTTTGAAAGCCTCGGTTCGAATATAGTTGATGGTTCCTACCTAATTTCGGCAATCGATATGTCAACGGACACGTTGGTCTCTATTATGTCAAAACTGGTAAAATAGGTAGACTAAAAGCACGGATGTAAAATTTACATCCGTGGCTAAAACCAGCAATGGTTTTAGGAGGTCCGAATTCACTTAATCTGTACCTTTACTGTGTAAACCTAAAAAACTTAAGTAGGCAAAAAGTACAGGCCTACACTTTTTTTTCCAATCTCCTAAGTCGTAGTAACTTTTCAATATTTTTCTCGACAATTTAGTCTCTTTTTACGTGCCCTCAAAGTGTCATTATTCTTAATCAAGATGTGACATTATGCCCCAAAATAAACTACCAAATTACATTCGTGGGCCAACAATGTTGTAGCAAAGGGAGATAAAACCGGATATTTCCAGTTAATTCAGTTAACAGGATTACCGAATAATCTGGGAAAGTCCATCAACTCTATCGATAAAGTGGCAGTTATTTGTCCATTCCGCTCAATAAGACAAAGAGCTCATTGTATAGGCTTATCTTAATAAGTTTTGCTCTAGATAACGATGGCAGCTACTTCCCTAATTCCTGTAATGGATTTTGTTACCAAATTAACTTTGTTTGAGCGAATGTAATGTGGAGCCGGACGATATTAATTTATGGACGAGCATGGCTTTATCTCTCCCGTTCGTCCTTTTTTTTAACTCAAAACATGCTTCAAATACACCAGCTAATTGCACACTGGTGTAAATTGGTTACAAGTTCAGGCACAAACATTTTTGTCTTCACGTCTAATTAACATAGCTGTCAAATAAATGTCTCATTAAACTGTCATTAATGTGCCGAACTTATATTTGAAGACAATGAAATAATTTCCACTTATGTTTCATGCTGCTTGCTTGAGTCAAGTGAAACCTTCAAATCTGAACTGTAATCTAAAAAAAAATTAAATTGCAGTGAAAATGTTAAAAAAGCGTATGCACGTTTAAAACCTCGTAATATTTACTATAAGCTTTATCATTTATCTATAAAATAAATTGTTTTTTCTATTGCGTGCATAGAAAGATAAAATATAATGTTGATAAAGCGAGAGATCTGCGAGGGCCAAGGCCAAGACTAAGGAGTGGCCAAGACTCCTTACCCCTCCGGTGTACAGACGTGAGTTTGTGAATGAACCTAGGTATTTAATAAAAAAATACAGTGTTATAAATATTCCCCAGGGGTAGTTTGTGAAAATAATTAGTGGAAATCAGAAGCACGATACGAGAATTGTTTTAGAGGAATCGAGTTTTTATAATTATCACCGTATATATTTATATTTTTACTCTGGGTGTGTTCCTACGTTTGTGTAGTCTTTGCCTGGTTAGCATAGCACAAGGTATCCCTAGTTTGGGACCACCTAAGAGAGCACAAGGTCAAGATAAAAGTTTTATCGCACTACCGGGTAGCTGCATCTCGCTTTATGCGGTGAAGTAAAACCAGATGGTGCTAGACGATTATGAGATATAGTAAAACTTTTATCGAGACCATGTGCTCCCCTATCAGGGACAAGAGATTGAAAGAAAAAAGAGAGAAAGAAAGAATAAACATTGTGTTATGTGGAAGTTATTTACTTATTTATTTTGCTTTCAGCCAATTATTGATTCAACAAAAATATTACCGTTTCCCATCGCGTGCGCTTAATTGCTGGCGGTGGATAGGAAAGTAGGTAAAAGTCGTCGGAAAGGCCTACTGTGACATGGCTGCTAACGTGCAAATAATAGTCCGTGCAGTTAATAACTGTACTCAATTCAAATACAGAGTAAAAACTTTTTTCCGATCTAAAACTTTCGTAAGTACGTGCTATGCATACGTTACGAACGTTTTACAGGATATACTCGTATCGTATACTCATAGCCCCGAGCACATAATACAGAGAAGTATTGTAAAGAGGTTCGAAATTTCACTGACGCCTGCGAGTCGCCCATAGGCTCAGTTGGGAGACCGCTGGCACGGTTGGCCGGAGGTCGCGGGTTCGAGTCCCGGCATGGGCGGAGTTTTTAGCCTCTAAATAGGTTTTTAAAATTGTCCTTAGCACGGGTTAGTGCATTAAAAAAAATAATGTACTATGTATGTCAGGAAAAATATAATAATAATAATATTGGCCTTTTTGCATCTACTTAATGAGATGATTTATACAGCGTCCAGTGGTATCTTCACTCACACTAGATGGGTGAAGGGACCACTCCGACGCTGTAGTGCCTGGGACAAGGTTTTATAGATGGTCTAGGCTTGCCCAGCACCTATACCATCCTGACAGCTTAGTCGGCCTAGCCCACAGGAAAGACTAGTCAATACGTGCGGAGCCAACCAAGCCGCGGGATTCCTCACGATGTTTTCCTTCACCGTTAGCGTGTGGTATTGCTACGACAAATTCACAAATGTACGTAACTTTGAAATTAAACAAAGTCATTGGTACATACCCGCACTCGGGATCGAACCTGGGGCTCTCGCTTGCCAGTCCATGGTTCTACCCACTGAGCTACCACCGCTTCAGGAAAAATATAAGCAACTTTAAAACTGCGGGTAGCCAACACAATGTAAATACTAGAAATAAACAGAAACTTTTGATCCCAAGATTTAGCAAAGCTGCATTTAGCTGGCAAAGGTTAATACATCCTTCATGGGGCATTGTATACGTTTCTATAATAAAATCCCTGAAGACATATTAAGTTTGACTGAAGCGCGGTTCAAAAAAGTGTAAAGTCCACTTTGTGCCAAAAGAGCTAGTATAATATTAAGGGTTATTTAGATGACAATGATGTCTGGAATTAAAGCCAGTACAATGCGTGAGTTCTATATTTTTAAAAATAATTATGTAAACTCTGTTAATTAAGGACTTTGAATAGTCTAAGTTTGGAGTTTTTCTGTCGATTTTTTCTCCAAAATGATCTAGATTTTGAAATGGACACCTAGTTTGACTTGTAACGTTCATTAAGCCGCAGTATCTGCGCTACTTTGAATAAAACCTTTTTATTTCATTTCATGTACCCTAGCACCCAGGTTTCTTCTAGATGTTTGCCTTCAAGGTTAGTCTACGTTTGACAGCAGCTGTAAGTTAGTATTTTGCACGTTGGTTAACTGGCAACTGTTAACAGCAGATTAAATGAAATGAAATGAAATGAAATGAAATGAAATGAAAATGAAATGAAATGAAATGAAAAGGTTTTATTCAAAGTAGCGCAGATACTGCGGCTTAATGAACGTTACAAGTTAAACTAGGTGTCCATTTCAAAATCTGGATCATTTTGGAGAAAAAATGGACAAAAAAACTCCAAACTTAGTCTTTTCAAATTCCTTAATTAACAGAATTTACACAGATACTACAAAACTCGTGAATTTTACATGCTTGAATTCCAGACATCATTGTCATCTAAATAATCCTTAATATTATAGTAGCTCTTTTGGCACAAAGTGTACTTTACACATTTTTTGAACCGCGCTTCAGTCAAACTTAATATATCTTCAGGGATTTTATTGTAGAAGCGTATACAATGCCCCATGAAGGATGTATTAACTTTTGCCAGCCTAAATCTTGGGATCAAAAGTTTATGTTTATTTCTAGTATTTACATTATGTTGGCTACCTGCAGTTTTAAAGTTGCTAATATTTTTCCTGACATACATAATATTTTCATAGATATACTGACTGGCAACTGTCAGGATGTTTGTTTCTTTAAAGAATTCTCTTAACGAGTCTCTACTGCCTAGCTTATAGATGAATCTGATCGCTCTTTTCTGCAAGACGAAGATGGTCTCAATGTCCGCTGCCCGTCCCCACAGTAGTATGCCGTAGGACATGATACTATGGAAGTAACTAAAATAAACGAGCCTGGCAGTTGCGACGTCAGTTAGTTCCCTAATTCTTTTAACAGCATATGCTGCAGAGCTAAGCCTATTTGCCAATTTTTCTATATGAGGACCCCATTGAAGCTTTGCATCAATTGTGATACCTAAAAATACAGTTTCTTCGACAAGGTCTAGTTTGTCCCTTCCCAATATAACTTTGCTGTCAACTACTTTGACATTTGGTAGAGTGAACTTTATACATTTTGTCTTTTTTGAATTTAACAATAAGTTATTAGACGTAAACCAGTTTAGTACCTGAGAGAGAGCAGCATTAGTATTGTCAAGGTCATCTTCTTGTCTCTTAATTTTGAAAATAAGTGACGTGTCATCTGCAAATAGTACTATCTCTGACATATTTTGAACCATGAACGGCAAATCATTTACATATACGAGGAAGAGGAACGGCCCCAAAATCGATCCCTGTGGTACTCCTATCCTGACCTCTGACCCTGAAGATTTAGTTCTATTTATATCAGCTCTTTGAATTCTTCCTTCTAAATATGATGTCATAAGTTTTAGGCTATTCCCGTTTATACCATAGTGCTTTAATTTTAAAAGAAGTGTTTTATGGTCAACGCAATCAAATGCTTTTGACAAGTCACAGAATACGCCTATAGCATCCTTGCGATCTTCCCATGCACTAAATATATGTTTAACTAACATGACGCCGGCGTCCGTTGTAGAGCGCCCTTGCGTAAAGCCGAATTGCTGACCATGGAGAAGTTGATAGTCATTGAAGTGTGTAAGCAGTTGACCTAGAACTATCTTCTCGAATATTTTACTCAAAACGGGTAGAACCGAGACTGGTCTGAAATTTGAAGGATCTTGCTTATCACCACTTTTAAATAAAGGAACGAGCCTACTATATTTCATTAGATCTGGGAATATACCCTCATCTAGACATTTGTTAAAGATTCTGGCTAAATAGGGTGCTAGGGTGTCGATTACTGAGCTAACTACTGTTACTGACATACCCCACAAATCTTCAGTTTTTTTAAGCTTTAGCTTTTTAAACGATTTAATCACGGTATGAGCTTCAATATAATCAAACGAAAAATCGTGATCGCATAGGGGGACATTGTCTTTCAAAATAGTTTCTGCAAGAGCTGGAGAAGAGTCTAAAGGAGCTGTCGTTATAATTGGAACATTTGTAAAGAACTGTTCAAAAGCCGCAGCAATGTCTTCATTTGAGGTTATTAATTTATTATTTATTTTAAGTGCAAATTCGCGATCTCCCAATTTGGATTTACCAGTTTCCTTATTTATAATAGCCCAAATTGTTTTAGATTTATTAGAAGATTGAAGGATTTTTGATTTTATATACTCGCATTTTGCTTTGTGGCAGACGGCCTTAAATAATTTTGAATATAGTTTTACATACTGTATAAAACTGGGGTTGTATGTATATGTTTTTTTCTCATACAGTGAATAAAGTGTGTCCCTACTTTTTCGGATGCCGGCAGTGGCCCATTCACTAAATTGTAATTTATTTTGTTTGCAGGATATCTGTTTTAATTTAAAAACTTTTTCAAAACTATCTGAAACAGCCTTGAAGAAATCTCGATAGAGAACATTAGCATCTTGAGTTTTATTTTTTTGAATAGGTAATCTTTTTTTTAAGTCAAGTTTAAACAATTCTAGTTTTTTATTTGTTATCACCCTGCAGAGTACATCTTGCTCTATTTTTTTTAAATCTGCTTTAAAATGTACAATTTGACCACTGTGGTCTGATTTAAGACAATTCACTGTAGAATAATGGGAAAATTCACAGTCACAGTATACGTTGTCAAGGCAGGTGGCGGTGGTTTCGGTAATCCTGGTGGGCTCTAAGAAAATATTCATCAAATTAAAAGACTTAAAAATAAGTTTTAATTTAGCACTCGAAGGGGAATCTACAAGCAGGTTTACATTAAAATCACCACAGACTATAACCTTCTTATTATTACTGCAGGCTACTTTTAATACATCCTCTAATACAGATTCGAATACACTGTAATCACTGGTGGGGGGCCTGTATACGCTTACTACAATGTGTGACGATAATTCAACACAAGATAGTTCAATTATTTTTTCAACAGAAAGCCTGCAAATATCTTTCCTTTCTTTAAATTTTAAACCATCCTTTACTAGTATTAAAGATCCCCCATGCAATGCTAACTTTCTATTGTAGCAACTGGCTAACTGATAATTATGTACAGAAAAATTCATATGAGATTCTAATAGCCAGTGCTCCGTAACACAAAGTATGTCAATCTCATGTTGCTCTAAGAACAATTCTAACTCTAGTAGCTTTTCAGAAAAACCACCCTGTATGTTCTGATTAGCTAAAGTGATTTTTTTTAAGAGGGGCTTTTCTGTGGTCTGCGCTGACAGTTTAAATCAGCAGTCAAGCTTAACTTATTTATGTTAGGTTTTTTTAAAGCCTCTGAGTACAGAGGTTTACTAGTAGAACTTTTTCTACAGTTTTTATTTACTAATGGTACCTGTTTTATTGTCGTAACAATAATAGGGTCATAAATATTGAATGCCAACAATTTGGCAATCTGTCGTTTTGAACGAAGGGGCACATACATTGTGTCCCTAGTCAATATAAAATTTCGAATAAAGTTATTCGTATCAAAATAAAAAACTTGATCTCTATGACCAAATGTCATGTTATATAACAGACGGTTAAGTTTACCTATCCGTGCATTCTGTGTCTCTGACAATGTTTTTGAATAGGGAAAAGCACAGATAATGATTTTCCTTACATTTAAAGCTATTATGGACTCATAGTAATTTATCAATTCACTTTCTTGAATCCCTGTGCTGTTCCCCATTAATAATACAATAGTAGTATTTCTATCATACTGTTTGCTGAGCAGAGCGTTGATTAATTGCATGTAAGAGGCATTTGGCATACATATGTTTTCTACATGCTGTTTTAAATGGATCTGCAGCCTGGTTCCTAGACCTACACCTATTTTGTCTGAGAAAATTATTGTCTTGTAAGGGGCACCATTGAATGGAACTGAACTGCTCGTTGGCCTGGTTGTCGGTTGTCTGTCCAGTACTGCATTCCGGGTCGATGGCGCACTGGTCTCCGCTATCGCATTTGATGGTGCAGGCTGTCTGTTTGGCTCGCCTTCATGCTGTTGTGCCCGATCCAGCGGTAAAGGGGCTGGTGTGTTGGGCAAGCTGCACGGCGGTGACAAGCATGGCTTCTGACTGCCTGTTGAGTTCAGCTGTGGAAGGGCTGGGTCTTCAAGCACATTATTCGGTGGCTGCAGGGGTAACCAGCTTGGTTTGTCTTCTGAGTCTTCTGATTCATGGATGAAGGTGGACTCAACACGTTCCAGGTTGCTTTTGCCAAGAGAAATCAACCCATTCACAGTTGAAATGCAGTCATTGTACTGAGTTTGCATAGCCGAGTACTTGCAGGTGATGTCTAGTAATTGAAACTGCAAATCTTCCACTTGTAATTGCAGTTCAGCCATCGCTAGCTCATGGTCCACATTACTAGCAAATAATTCTTTCTGGCATTCGGCCATTTCCGTTTCTAACTGTAGTTTTTGACGAAGAATTGGTACACTTTCTATACTTTTTCTGTTTCGTTTTATCAATTTCTGTACCTTCTGAATGTATTTATTTGTTTTAATATACTTCTTTATGGTTTTCACGCTGTTCATTTTGATACTACTGGTATTCCCCATAGCGCAGGACTTATCGCTGGCTGTGGTTAGGTCGACTGTTAGTATTCCGGCTTCACTCATCACTTCACTATACAAATCCATGGTTCTAGCGCTATCTTTTTGTTGTTCTTGTTCACTGATTTGCTGAAGCTCCTGGTGCGCCTCAGCAAGCTGGTGTTCAAGCGAGCGTATTCGTTGCAGTGCTACACCATGGACATCATGGCACTGGTTGAACGAGTTGACTTGCTGTTGCAGCTCATCCCGTTGGGCACTTAGATCTTGGCATTGTATGTCCAATTCACTGAGCTCTGCTTTAAGCGCTGAGTTGGTTTTATTCTGTTTATGAATCTCCTCTTCACTTTCCTCTCGTTCTTGTAGAAGTGTGTCGCACAACTCTTTGGTCTTTAACAGGATTAACAGGAGTTTAGAGCACAGTTGACACATGAACCTTTACTACGTGCACGTTAAGGCTTTTTTGAAATCTGGCATGCTATCTAGCTCGCACGTTCAAATTTTTTTTTATATTTGTATAAAACATAGTATACTTTAAATAATTTTGGTGGTTATTACAAACATATTTTTACTCAACATACCCAGTTTTTGATCGAGAAAATTTCATACTTAACTTAATAATTTTAAAACCAACTTATGTCATAAGTATTCTGGAGTGCTACCAAAAACTTCAAAATTGTTAAAAACATTAATCATGGCTAAGGGTAGCTTTGCAACAAAAATTATAACAAAAATAAGTCCATTCGTCTTTATATATACCGACTACCGACTTCTGATTCTATTCATTTAAATTAAGAACTTTATTTAATGATATATGCATCATAATAAATTAAATTAATTAATAATAACTGTTAAAACGTGATCTATTTGAATTCGCATGCTGTATTACAGAAATTTAATATATATTTTTTTATTATAATGTATGAACTAATTTGAACTTATTTAAATCTAAAATAATCTAAATACAAGGTTAAGAACTCTCCACCAGCCTCTATACAAAGTTTCATGCGTCTGAACCAATTTTTAAAACATTTTTTCCAGTCCTCCGCAGACACCTCTTCCACGGCCTTCTCAAAGGCTGCTAGCGCGTCTTCCGGCGCTGAAAACTGTATCCCTTTGAGCTGATTTTTAATTTTAGGGAATAAAAAGAAGTCACACGCAGCCAAATCAGGACTGTAAGGAGGGTGTCCTAAGACTGATCAGTGTGGAGTCCAGGAAGTCCCTCGTTTTGATCGCAGAGTGCGCGGGCGCGTTGTCGTGGTGATGAAGGACCCCGCGGAGCCCGGTGTTCGGTCGCTTGTTGCTCAATTCAGAAAAAAACTTCTGGCAGGCATTTTGTGCCATATACCATTCAGCGTTGATTTAGCTTTGGTCTCGAAGTGGAATTGAAATTAGGTACCCCGTCAAAGTGATCAAAAATTTTCCTGCGCTCCTCGATCGCTGTACTTTCGTAGGCGTTGGTTCATTTTGAAATAGCCAAACTGTCGACTGACGCTCTATTTCTGGATCATATTGATAAATCCATGATTCGTCACCTGTTACAATGCTGTAAACGCGCCGTGACGAGCCAGCATCAAATGTTTGTAACATATCACGGCACTAATCCACACGGGCCTGCTTTTGAGCTTCAGTGAGGTTGTGCGGCACCCAGCGGGAAATTATTCTCCTTACGCGAAGGTGCTCGTGCAAAATTTTGTGAACACTTACTGAACCAATCTGCAGTATATGCTGAATCTCTTCGTACGTAATTCGTCTGTTTTCTTGAACTAATTTTTTTACTGCCAGCACACTTTCTTCGGTGACAGCCGTCGTAGGACGACCACTCCTTTGTTCATCCCCCAAAGTAAGACGACAGCGTTTGAACTCGCTATACTAGCGGTAGATGGTTGCTTTTGAAGGTCTTTCATCCATAGAAGCAATTCGAAGTCGATCAAATGACTCATCAGGTTTTAAGCCACAATTGAAATCGTAAAAAATCATAGCACGAAAATGTTCTCGATGCCGGTCCATTTTTAATGAGACAAGAAAATTTGAATTGGCTCTCAAAAAAATACGGAGGGAAATTTGAAAATCGAACAGTAGTATTTTTACTTTCAAATAATCGACGTTTTCAAAACAATTACAAGTGGCCAGTGTCTTATACATAAAAACATTTTTTCGCAAAACTTTCTGAGTGGCCTGGTACGTCCCACTTCGGGGCTCTTTCCTGAGCCCTGAAGTGGGACGTATGTAGGCTGGATAAAAAAAATAACTAAGCCTTATTATGTAACTAGGTGGAATCCCAAAATGAGAGTAATTTATTTTGCTGATATGTAAGTAAGTATAATGTGTTGTTACCTAGGTCTTTAGGCATTAACAAATGGATGAATAAAATAGCATGCGTTCCAGACAATCTGTTCAGTTAGGTACGCCAGACAGGGGGCAATTTAAATGAAAGATGTTCTAAAAGGGGCACTGCAGTTTAATTTGTAGGAAGCCTAATTAATCACTGGAGCCAAGGATGGTCTCTAATTTGCGCCGCTGAAAGCATTTCGTTTTAGATAAAAACATCGCAGTAACGTTATCAACCCTTGTATGTCCCCACTGCTGGGGCACACGGGTCTCTTCCTGCATCGCAGGAAGGTTATGCCATACTTCACCACGGGGGCCAAGTCCGGGTTGGTGGAGGATTGTAAGACAGTGGCGGGCCTTACTGTCAGAAGTTATCAAGCCACCCATAAGGCTTCTGATATGGCTTAACGACTGCCATTATATGACAGCCGGCACCAACGAAGTATGTTCCAATTATATCGGGTTTCAAAAATTTTATTTCGCAAAACCTTTTCAGCCGCAACCCTTGAAAAGGCTCTACAGCGGAAAATCGACACCCCGGATTTATTTAATTCGGTGCAAAAATCCAATATGCAGCTTTAAGCGCTTTGAAAATAGGGATCAAAGTTGAAATTCTTCGCCCATCGCCCGATTGCGATGTTGCGGGTTCCCGCTTCCGAGTAATTTTAATACAAGTCCGAGCTAAGCAAATTGTCCTTTCACGCAAAACGGAATGCCCTTTGTGTTCCGCTGTGACAAAGTGTTTCGGCATTTTTCGCCCTAGCACTGAGATGAAGGTGTGCCCAACCGTGTAAGTAGACGTTTATTTAGTGTCTTATTTCGTTTTTATGCGGGCTTAAGGGCATATCGTAAGTCATACGTTTGTTAAGCTAATGGCGGTGGTATTAATTTCACAGGTACAAATGATGGCAACCAAATCTACGACCTCTTTTTCAAACATGTTACCACTATTCCAGGCAATCAATAACAGTAACTTTTTTAAAAACCTATTTAAAGGCAAAAAAATCCACCCATGCCGGGACCCGAACCCGCGACCTCTGGCTTTCCGTGCCAGCGCTCTATCCAACTGAGCCAATGGGCGACTCACCGGCATCAGTGAAATTTCAAACCTCTTTACACGATTCTCTGTATTACATACAGGCAGATAATACAGAGAATCTTTGAGAGACAAGGCATGGGTGGAATTTTTAGCCTCTAAATAGGTTTTTAAAATTGTCCGTAGCACGGGTTAGTGCATTAAAAAATAAAAATTAAATAGTATAATCATGTGGGTATGTACAGCGATATCATTCCGATGTTAAAACCTAACTGCAAAGTAGGTAGTCGTGGCTGTAAGTGATGCAATCTACTTCAACCAGATGTCGCTGCCTGTACGTAATACAGAGAATCGTGTAAAGAGGTTCAAAATTTCACTGATGCCGGTGAGTCGCCCATTGGCTCAGTCTGATAGAGCGCTGGCACGGATAGCCAGAGGTCGCGGGTTCGGGTCCCGGCATGGGAGGAATTTTTAGCCTCTAAATAGGTTTTTAAAATTGTCCTAAGCACGGGTTAGTGCATTAAAAAATAAAAATAATATAGTAACTTTTTTTTTTATTTTCTTTTGTTTAGATTCAGTTGTATTTTATTGTTGATCTAGTTTTATTTTTAGGTAGGCATACAATCATCATAACCTATACAAATTACTTGTACTAATACTAATTAATACTAGTTTTACATAGATTATGTATCAACAGGTATGTTTTATGGTTGGTTAATTATATAACTATTTTAGTGATATACATTCGACAGGATTCGACGTTTATGTGCTTATATGCGCGAGAGTGCAATATAATTGAGGTCTTTGATTTTGTGTAGATAAAATTGTCCCAGTTAAACTCTCTCCCGTTAATCATAGGAACAGTTGATCTGCTGTCTCACTGTATAGAATAGCATAATTTAGTTCAGACAATATATTTCGAAGAATTAGCTAAGAGCATGTGAAGTTAAATTTACTAAGCAATGGGATAATCTTTCTATAGCTTAGTTACACTAGCGACAAATGGAAAGTATAAAATTATGTTAAGATATATTTGAATTGAGCTCACAATCACAAGTCATGGGTTTGATTCCCGCTGAAAGCGGCCGTACTTGTTTTGCATAAATAGCTTCAGTCTGTATGTTTGCGATGACATTGTTTACTACAACATAGGATATCCTAGTTTGGATTTATGCCAGGTCTATAAAAGGAGCAAGTGATTGTGCGGTTTTTTTTTTAAATAATTATAATCTCAGAACGTTTTTTTGTGGTACCAACTTTATTCGTTTGATTCCAGACAGGCCCCCGGGTCTTCTGGACAGCAGTCCCGCAAGAAATGAGATGTTTTATGAAATTGTTTTTTCCGTGACATTAGCCAGTCCTAATTATACTTGGGGATGCTCCTTTGAACCCAGAGCGAATTTTCTGGAAAGTTTTTTCGTGTTGGCTGCCACGAAGTTTTTCTATTTTCGCTGGGAATACGTCCTTATACAGGCGACGACTCTATTTTCTTATCCGACTTCAAAAAAGTAGGACGTTCTCAATTCGACGCGTAGGTATGTTTTTGACCTGAAACGTCTTTTAGTTCAGTAGCAGTAGGGAGTCACTTGCTAAATTCTTATGCAACAAAATGAAATGAAATGAAAAGGTTTTATTCAAAGTAGCGCAGAAACTGCGGCTTAATAAACGTTACAATTTAAACTAGGTGCCCATTTCAAAATCTAGATGATTTTGGATAAAAAATGAACAAAAAATTCCAAAGAAAAAATGGACAAAAAAAACTTCGAAAATATGTACACTTAGTGCGAAAAGGGCTACTACAACATAAATAATTGTTTAGATGACAATGATGTCTGGAATTAAAGCCAGTACAATGCATGAGTTCTATGTATTATAATAATTATATATGACTTTGAAAATATTAAGTTTGGAGATTTTTCGTTCATTCTTTGAAACGGACAACTTGATTTAGATTTTGAAATGGTCACCTAGTTTAACTTGTAGCGTCCATTAAGTCGCACTTGAAATTTTATGTTAAATTTAAAAAAAACCGTTTCAGTGTTTCAACCCCAAAAGCTTTTAGCTTTCGTTACGATTTTGATATTTTGGCAGAAAAGAATGGATTTATTGGTTTTTTTTGCAGTATGCCTAGGTCAAGCATCAATACTCTATTATAGTTCCTTTTCAGTATCGTTAAAAGCTTAAAAAATGAAAATGGACTTTTAAATAGATAGATTGCAGCAAATTACCTATCACAATTTAATTAGTAAACTGTCAGATAAGTCATAGCAAAGAAATAAGCAGTAAAGGTGAACATGTACAGTGTAGGTACATTTTTTCTTCATTCTTTACGAAAAGGCCAATAAGAATTTGAAGGTGATGTTTACTTTATTCAATCCTACGATTTTAGTAGTTTGGAGTAGGTTTTTAATTTTTTTATCTTTTGTGTCTTAAGCAGAAGAATATCTTGTGTAACGTGGAATAACTCTATTACTTTTTGCAGCTCACCCTAAGACATTTTTTCCATTTTCATTTATGCTTTCGGTGCAAATATAATCCAACTCGGCAAAAATATTTAATATTTTAAAATATACCGGTGATTCGCTTTAATCGTATTTTCTTCTCAACGCGGCGAGATTTCAAATATTTCTGTAGTACGGCGTCTGCACGTAGGTGCTATTCTAGCCACAAAGATGTCAATGCTGTCAACTGAAAAAGTTATCGTCGGTTACCTTGGCTGTGAGCCAACTTATGGGTAGCACTTCACTTTTGATTCGCCAGCTTTGCTTTATTTAAACGGCTACTCTCAAGACCCCTTCACCCCCGCCAGTGTATCGCTAAAACTCATTGCTATTTTCAGAGGAAATACAAGTACCATGTTTTTAGCCATGTTTTTTAGGTTAGCTTCTAAAAATATGTAGAATTATAAATATAATGTTTGAAAAAATAAGGTAATTACGTTTTACCTAATAAATAATCGCAATTCGACCCGTTTGTTACAATGTAACTATGTATGAGTATCGCGAATCATTACGAAATACTATATTTTTGAAATTTTCGGTGACACTGTATTGCAAAGAAGTATTTATTGTAAAGAAAAATAAATCCGAGACTACAAAATATTATTATAGTTAAAATATTATTATTATAGTAAAAAAAAAATATTTAAAAAAATAAAAGAACCCGACTGCAGTGATAAATCAACTGAAAGGGAAAAAATAAGATAATTTTATTTTCAAATGCTAATGTCGAATCAGAAGAGTTCATGCTGCTTTACTTGAGGGACCAAATAATATAACTTTGTAAGCATTATTTGCTCAAACTGTTGCATTTATTATTTTATATAAAATGTTGCAGTCGGGACCCATTACTGTTTGTTTAAAGTCCTCTAATGGGTCCCGACTGCATCATTTTATATAAAATAATAAATGCAACAGTTTGAGCAAATAATGCTTATAAAGTTATATTATTTGGTCCCTCAAGTAAAGCAGCATGAACTCTTCTGATTCGACATTAGCATTTGAAAATAAAATTATCTTATTTTTTCCCTTTCAGTTGATTTATCACTGCAGTCGGGTTCTTTTATTTTTTTAAATATTTTTTTTATTTTTGACCTTTTAGTGACTCAGTTTAAACGATAAAATTTAAAGGTCCATCTGTTCTGTTTACATGCTTTAAATCGTTATATTATTTTATTTCCTAAATGAATTTTAGTTTATTGCTTTATTTTCTTTTGTTCGACAATGGACATGTCTCGGCAAATCATAAATATTTTTACTGATATACTTGTTTGATATAGTCATAGGTACCACCTGCCTGCATTAAAAATTTATGTCGTACGATATTTTTTAGCTATTATCATTGAATTTGAATTCAATGCTAGTATAATGAAAATGGTCTAATGGTGTTAAACTATCTAGAATATTTGCAAAGGAAACGACAGATTTTTTTCTTTATTATCCTTACATAAATTGTCTGTTTTTTATGTAGCCTAAAAACGCTCCACTGCACCTAGTTATTTAATGTTTACGATTGTAGGTGGGGACTGGAATAGTCATGAATTATCTCTTCGACCTGAACGGCGCTCAGCTTTCGACATCTCCAGAGTAGAATTCTTCGTGCTTGCATTGCTGGGCCCAGTCTTCGGTCTCGCTAATTACTTAGAATAAGGACTTTTAAATGGGAACATAAATGGTCTGAGCCTTCAGCCGCGGCCTGTACAAAGGCGCGACAGGTTTCCTCCTAACAGCAACTTTAAGTAACTGTCGCGGCCTTCGGCCGCGCTAATAGTCTCTCCATTTGGCATCAGCGTAAATAGAGCTCAGCATTTGGAATCGCCGTGGGAGTATTCCTCTAGCCCGCTTCACAGCCTTCGGCCGTGCCGCGATCTGTATTGAGCTCGGCCTTCAACCTCGTCGCGGCAAGTTTCCTCGCACCCGCATGATGGGGCTCGGCCTTCGGCCTGGCGTAGTTATTTAGAGTTGTGGCATGGGCGTGGAGACATACAAAATCTTGGTTTTCTGAATGCCAAAATATTACCGGTATTAAAATGAAACTATAACAAATTCATCTTGAGGTGGCCCCCTAAAGCATTGAAAAATTTTACTGAATATTTAGGTGTAGATAAGCAATCTTTGGTCACACAAGTGAACAGGAAACCTTACACAAAGTCATAATCTTATTTTCGGAGGAAACGAGATAAAATTCGTTAAGATGAATAGAGCTAGAATTTTTTAAAATTTCATGGGTCCTACGATACGAGGTCACGGAGGATCCGTTCGGTTACCAGTGAGAGCGTTCAAATATTTTTTTATCATTTATTGTTTCTTCTTTGAACCCAGCTTGTCTGACTATGACCGCACAGGGGAAAAGGAGTTACATGCTACACTTTATATATTTTGTTCAGTTAGTTTTGGTCTAAGTGTCCGTAGGAAATTAATGTCAGTGTTAAGAAATTAATTATTTTTTCTCAAACATGCTCGGAAATGTTTGTGTTATTACCATGAAATAAAGCCACAAAGTTTCTCTTTTATGGCTCCCGCCTCACTTTACTGGCCTAAGCCAGTAAAGTAAGTATGAAAATCCATTTCCGTCCGCTGCTCTAACTTTTTAAATTTACTTACTAAAATTAAACTGACCAAGGAAAAATTACATACAGCCAACCACCTACTAAGTTATGTAAGCATACTTGCAAGATTAAAAAAAAAAACTATCTATGGTATTGGTTTTTGTGCGGTTAAACATGGTGCTCAAATATGTTAGTGTATTTAAAAAATAAAAAAGGCGGCAAACTAAACTACTATTTCTTAATTACCTAGTAATTATTTTAATATTAATATTTCCTCGCATTGTTTGAGAAAAGCATTATACAATCCTCGGCCGGAAAAGGGATTGCAGGACTCGTTCTAGACGGCTTCGTCTACGACTCGACCGTCTATCCCAAACTCGTCCAGCAATCCCTTACTTCTCGGCCTCTGCAGTAATGTATTATTACCCCTTATGAGGTTGATATTTCTTAAATTAATGAGATAAACGAATGGCGTAGAAAGAAATAAACACTTTATAGGCATTATTTCTTTCAGCACTTATACCGTTTCTATAGACGGTTTGTTTACATGTAGAGCAAAGCTGATATTATGTAAATTTATACATGTACTAGAATAAATATATGCCAGCGCCATCTAGTGGCTAAAAGTGGTACTGTAGGACAGGGTTTCAGCAGACAAGAAGAGAAACGTTGTTTCAGCACGACAGCACGTACTTAGGGATCTATTTATTGAAGCAATATGAAACTTACTAAGGATTGCGGATTAGTAACTGCACTACTCGCACCACAGCGCAAAGCGAGGTATATTACCTACGTCACTAGTCGTGCCAATTATTAGTGGTCAGTCAGTATTGGTCGAAGTGGTTGGTCGAGTGCTCAAATCGTAGAGGGAGTAAAACTATAGAGCAAGCCACAGCGCACACATACAAGTTTTAAATGAAACAAACATAATAGCGATCATGGGTGAGAAAGAGATAGAATAAACAGCAAAAGTGTAACTACTTTTTTTGTTTGCCCCCAGTGTCAAGTTGACGTTTCTGGGGGCAAACAAACGACAAGATTTTGAAAATGTTATAATATTTAACGCTACGCTAGCCGTTTCGAAGAGCAACCGTGTATTTGTGAAATGATATATTAAAAGTGACCTAAATAGAGAAAGTGTGGTGAATTGTAGTGTACTCGTATGCAGAAATTGTCATGAAAGAGCTTTCTGGGAAGTTTCCTTTCATAGGTAAGTAATGATTGTGTTTCATTTAGTGTTAAGCCCAAAGTTGCCTTATGTTGAGTATTTTATTTAAGTTTCAACTAGTAGCTTTGCAACTAGTCCGTAAGAAAAGCAATTTAATAGAATTTATTTTCCTAACCTAAAAAACCGAAGAGTAAAAAAATGTTGCCATCCGTTTATGTCGAAAATCCCGATCATTACGTGATGACCGTGTTGGCAGACGTTTTGAATAAGCGATCGTACGATGGGTAAATAAAAAGTAGTATTCCTTAAGAAGGCTGCTAAAAAACAGTACGTTTTCAAATCCTTTGTTTTATTACTTTAAAGTAAACAATCGATTTAACATAAACACACAATTTTTAGGTTTTTATTTATCCCCGTAAAGGGTTTTACTGTAATGTTAATATTATTTAACATTTCTCTTGTTGGAGAAAAATCCATGCAACACCCATAGCGCTTAATATGTTGTTTTGCCAAAAGTATCCCGTTTACAGTTTCATTGCTCAGCCCATTTGGGATCTTTGTTTTAATAAGATTGACTGAACTGAAGCAGCGTTCATAATCTGTGTCACAAATACGAGTAACCGGTAACGTCTAACATTAGTTAGACCTTAAGGGTTGGTACTTAGTAAGTAAAAGAATAAATAGTGACGTGCTATGTTGGTATTAGTACTTTGGTTGAATGAAATCTAAAAAAAGACGTACGATTTCTGCCCCTGGATCGTACATGCAAAATAAATGTAAAACATCGTATGAATACGATTTAAATTGTATATCTGGCAACGCTGCGGGATCATTATTTAACCCGAAGTCCCAGACTTCGACTGCTTGTCCTTGTACAGATATTAAGTTTTAAACGTAATCAAAATATATTATGAATCTTTAATACTAAATGTATCGTTATTAAAAATCAATGTACCTAAAACTATAACCCGGGCTTGGCCCCTGTGGTATGGACTAACCTTCCTGCGATGCGGGAAGAGACCCGTGCCCCAGGGATAAGGACATACAAGGGTTGATATCGAAAAACAATAGACACAGAAACGTTACGACTACAGCATTGAATTATCAAATATAATATCCTGATGCTTTGTTAGATAGCTGCATCGCCTTCCTATGTGGCTTTTTGCCCATATCATTTTTCAGCATTCATTCCACTCAGCAGAAAATGTGTCAGCTCGAATTTATCGCAAGAACCCTTTCGGTCAAGTCTTTTTGTGCATTCTGCCGCAAGCAATGTGCCCTTGAATTCAGTATAGAATTGAAATTTGAATTTGTATCAATGAATCTCGTACAATACCGTCTAGCCGCGATTGTTTATTAGGTAAAACGTTATTACCTTTAAAAAACTTTAAAAATTAAAAACGTAACATATTTACCTAATAAATAATCGACCCGTTTGAGATACAACTATGTATGAGTATCGCGAATAATACGAAATACTAAAGTTATTACTTATTATATTTTAATGTATTATAATATTTATTAATATTAGCAATGTTTCTATTTCAGATTTCTTCAAAATAGTCCTGTTCTGGAAAAATGGTTGCTAGCATTTAGAAGAGAGAACTGGTCACCTACAGCAAATGCTCGAATATGCTCTCTACATTTCGACAAAAAGTACATTTTGGTGGTCTGAGGTAGTCTTCGAGAGAATTTTTATATGGTGAATTTTTATATGAAAAAAACGTATTAATAAAACAGCTTATGATTGTATTCCATTGGTGGTTCTAGATAGCGTCCTTAAGCGCATTAAATTGTAAAATTTAAACGTGTAAAATAAAACGTCTTTTTAATTATACAAAATGATTGTCAGACATGTATGATTAATAAAATTCTAAACTAAATCTGCATTTTTATTCATATACTATGAACGACTGAAATACTTTACCCCACATTATGGCAATTCACTTTTATTGTGGCAACATTCACGCACACAAACAAATAATATTCACCGACGTAAAATCGGTTACACAAATACTATTTTTTTTTTTTTAACCCTATAAAGGGCACCCTCCGGAGGACACGGGGGAGGGAGGTGGTGAATGCTCATGCATAACAGCACGGACCCGGCCGTGCTGCCAATGTGGAACTCACAAGAAGTGCGCCTACCCACTAAACACCACCTTGGGACTGGTTTTGGTCCTAGCGACCCCCCTCGAGGCCGAGGAGGGCGCACAGCGGAGCTCCCTAGCGGAGCGTCCGCTTAGAAGAAGCGTCCGCTTAGAAGACACAAATACTATCCAATTTTGTTTAATATTATGTAGGGCCTTTGGACAAAACCATACCGCAATTTAGAACACAAACAGCGCCATCTGTGGTTGGGTAGAGGAACTAATGCTACAGTACTTTAATTACTTAGAAGTGAATATTATTTGTGTTGCGTTTGTTCTCTATTAATGCTGATTTTATGTAATCAACGACACCCGCAAAATTCTCTTTTAAATACTTTGCACGTGTTAGGCGTAGTTAAACAAAATTATATTTTCTAATTAAATGAATGTCTAGAAGGATCAAACCACTTTATAGGAATTATTTCTTTCCGCATTTGTACCGATTCTATAAATGGTTTGTTTACATGTAGACCAAAGCCGAAATTATGTATACACATGTATTAGAATAAATAAAATATAGCAGCGCCATCAAGTGGCTAAAAGTAGTACTTTAATTGCTTAGAAGTAAATGTTATTTTATGTTCCGTTGGTTCTCTATTATTAATACTGATTTTATGTAACCTACGTCATCCGCAAAATTCTGTTTTAAATATTTCACACCTGTTAGGGGTAGTTCAATAAAATTAGTATTTGAATTCAATAAACTAAATATAACAGCGCCATCTAGTAGCTCCTAGCTGTACTTTAACGAAGCTTCTTAACGAATTTTATTTTTCGTCACGGTTCTGATCGCATAATTATGATTTTATATAGCCTATGACACCCGCGCAAGGATGCCGAATCGAATGACTTCTTTTTTAACAAAATCTGACTATTGGTTAAGGAGTTATGAGGGAACATAGAATCGGACATACTTACATACATACATACATACATACATACATACATACATACATACATACATACATACATACATACATACATACATACATACATACATACATACATACATACATACATACATACATACATACATACATACATACATACATACATACATACATACATACATACATACATACATACGCACTAAACACATTACCCTCCTTGTGGGCTTCGCTGCAGTCGGGTAAAAATGGTGTACCTCAGAAATTTCCGAATTTCATAGGTGTATTTTGAACACAATAAGCGGAACACTGCTTTAGAGAATCTTTTCGTGACTAGACAACACTTATCATTGTTTAAGTGTCATGTCGGGATTTCAAACCTTATGATGATTAATGTTTATTCACACCTGAGTAGCCATTACTAAGTGAAGTCACGTTGAGGAGGCAATAAAAAGGTTTATTTCAAGTAATTGTTAATATAAACTGCTATAGGTCTGAGCGGAGCGCTTTAGCGCTTGCCAAAGGGCTTTCTTTATAGCATGCTACGTCAGTAAATTTTGCAGCTTGATTCGGAAAGCGGTGTTAGCGCATCAGTAAAACACCAGCCTCGCAGAAGGGAGGTCGTGGGTTCAAATTCCAGCATGCACGTTATGTAAGTTACGTACATTTGTTAAGTTGAAGTAGCATTGACACACGCTAAGAGTGAAGAAAACTTCGTGAGAAAACGTGACGGTCTGAGGTGTTCACGTATAACAGCGCTTGAAATTGCCGATCCACTGTGGGCACGCGTGTTAATTAAGCCCAGAAAGTATAGGCTTAATTAGCACGTGTCTCTCTGAGAGAAGGCCTGTGCCCTGCAGTGGACGCATATAGCCCAAATAAATATAAAAAATAATATGTCTGGCACTTTAGTTCGCCAAAGTCATAACGTTGATGGAACCTTGCAGGCACGTAGCGTCCCCATGGAATGGGGAAATGAAATAATTTGTCTCATACTAGAGGGTGCATTTCATATGTGTACCACGTGACACATTTCTGGGGTCAACGACTGCTGCGTATGTGTGTCTATAGGTGTATTAATATGTGCACTGTGAAAGGCGGGACCGGGTAGATTGATGACTGTCAACAGAGTGAAAAATATTTTACTCGGACTGCGTATCTCCGTCCGTGACAGGGGAAAATAATATGATATATTACAGTGATTACTCTATTATTTGCCTTTGGAATGGGAGGCGTGGGGTCATTTGGAAAATTTGACTTAGCAGTGTTGGATGTAACGACATAATTTTCCGCATAGACGGAGATTTCGCAAATGAAAGGGCGCCAGTGAATGATGGCTCAATCTTGCCGACTCGTTATATTCTGAGACACACGTGAAAATTGCCAATTCGTCATAATAAAGTCTGGTATGATGTCGGGTGGAAATTCTGACAAATTGCCGTGGCTTCCTGAAGATTTTTTTCTTTTTCCGAAAAGAATATTATAAGTAGGGTTTAATTACCACGCGTGCCCACTGCGGATCGGCAATTTCAGGCGCTGAGGTATTTGAACACCAGTGACACTCAGGTTTGGTCACGATATTTTCCTTTACCATTAGCGAGTGGTCATTAGTGTCAGTGCTATAACTACACAAATGTACATGACTTAGAAAGCAAAGTCATTGGTACATGCCCGCACTGGGAACCTGTGTCAGTTGCTTCCGAGTCACTTGTTCTACCCACTGAGGTACCACCGCACTTAAAAAAATATAAATACCTAGCGTGATTTATCTAGCTTGACTACACTGAAACGCGATTCAAAAACTGTGTTAAGTACAATTTGTGCCAAAAGGGCTACTATTATCATAAAGGATTGTTTAGATGACAATAATGTCTGGAATTAAAGCCAGTACAATGCATGAGTTATATGTTTATAATAATTATGTTAACTGTGTTAATCAAGGACTTTGAAAAGACTAAGTTTGGAGTTTTTTTGTCCACTTTTTCTCCAAAACGATCTAGATTTTGAAATCGACACCTAGTTTGAATTGTAACCGTTCATTAAGACGCAGTTTCTGCGCTACTTCAAATAAACCCATTTCATTTCATTAAACAACCTTGACCTTGAGAATGATAGATAGTATATTCATTACAGTGACCAAGAATCACTATTAAAGCTGATAGGTAGTTGATTCTTTACTTTGAAACTCACATGGCATAGGTGAGCTAGCAAAAAGACAGCACAGCCATTTCCAAGCCATCCTTGGGGAAAGAATATAAAGCGACTAGAGCAAATCTCCTCCAGATTGAATCTGGGAAAAGTTTCTGAGTAGTGTGTCAAAAACTTATATAATGCTTACATTCGGTGCGGCTATTGAATTCTCCCGTTATTTATAGTTGGCGATAAAATAATATTAATCTCGTGGGGATTACACGCGAATTTTATTCGCAACTCGGAACTTCGGGGATAACCTTAGATTAGTGTCGACATGAAAGAATAGCAAGGAATGGCACTTTGATGATAGAATTACTGCTTTCTTTACGACGCAGACCAATGACAGTACTAAGCAAACTTAACGTCTCAGTTTTATTGGCTAAAGCTGGATTCCATTTGCGTTCCGCCTACTTACACAAAGTAAGCCCGAGAAACCCTCATTTGCAATGCAATGCAATTCAATTCAATGCAATGCAATGCAATGCAATATCTATTTATTAACAAATCTATTTTTAAGATGAATTTACACAGGATGGATCTTAAAGGTAACCAAACTATGATAAAACTGTGGTATGGTTTCCTGCTTAAAAGAGCAAAGACATAATTAATTTACAATATCGTATTCGGCTCAGCGAAAATAGATATTAAAAGAATAAATAGAAAGTTATATAATAAAAAAGACAGAAATATGTTTTCAAGTGACGATTGGCGGTGCAGCAATACATCATTTTGTTGTCTACTGAAGTAATATAGAATACTAGATTAAATTTTTAAATAATAATAAATACGAGTACCTAAATAAGAAAACTTATTTAATATAAGGGAAGAAATATATACTATAATAGAATATAACATAATTTAGGGTAGTTATCGATAACCAAGACGACGGTAAGTGAGTGATTAATATGAAAAAGCGTGAGGAGCACTATTTGGTAATAGGTACACTACTTTTCCAAAATTTAAGAATTTGCAGCCCATAGCCTCTGTGGCATGCGTAACAACAAGGTTGTATTTATATATCCAGTTATGGATAGCAGAAATTTTGGCTATTAATGAATATTTACGTACCTACTCTACTTTGCAAGATAATTTAGGTACTATGATATACATGGTCTTTTTTTTACTTTTATTATATTATTATAGTAACAATACCACTCGCTAACATAAGGAAACCTGAGTGTCTGAGGTGTTCAAATGTTTGTGATGTCGTTGCTTCTGGTTCCCACGACACAAGGTATCCTAGTGTGGGGCCAGAAGCAATGTATGTGCCTGTATGTATATATTATGTTAACACGACATCCAAAATTTTGCACAAAATAAAAGAGTTTACATTGCTCTTTTCTCACACTCTTTCTCTCTCCCTCTCTCTGAGAGAAGGCGTGTGCCCTCAGAGAGCCGTTTAGAGGCTACAAAAAAATACTTAGAATAGAATAGAAAAGGTTTTATTTGCAAATTAATTTAACACAGTACAATCATACTTGAAACTAAGAAACAACACGCCATCCAAAATTTTGTACGAAATAAAAGAGTTTACATTGCTCTTTTCTCATACTCTTTCTCTCTCTCTGAGAGAAGGCGTGTGCCCTGCAGCGGGCCGGTTAGAGGCTACAAAAAAAACTTAGAATAGAATAGAATAGAACAGAACAGAACAGAACAGAACAGAACAGAACAGAACAGAACAGAGCAGAGCAGAGCAGAGCAGAACAGATTTTATTCACAAATTAATTTAACACAATACAATGCTAAGAAACAACACGCGATCCAAAATTATGCACAAAATAAAAGAGCAATGTGAAGCAATAACAAAACAAGTTATATAAATAAATGCGTGCCAATGTACTGCGTTTGTGAAAAGGACCCAGCTCAGCATGTGTTACAGAAAGACAACTTTCTGTAACGCTGGTGTTCTGCTGGTACCTAACGAATAGCAAGCATTAACAAATACCTATAATCCAAATTATCATAAACCTACAAATAAATAAATAGTAAAAGAATTTTAATACAACTCAGGGAGTATCCATACATATTTTTCACTACGTCTTATCAGGCTCACATAGTAATCAGCCACGGAAGTTTCTGTGCGTAAGAGGGATTATATTTTCGATAACTTGGCTTGGGGTTGAGAGCAATAAATACGAGTGGAGGGGCCCGGTACAGGCAGAGACTTAAGTAATCTGGAAATTTGTTATGGTTTTAAGAGAAAAATGCAATATATTTCCGGGAATCCCTTGGGAACAATGCAGTTTTTTCAAGATATTCCTATGTTGATAGTTGGGGCCGTAGAACAATGGGTCTGGCAACTACTTTTGGGGGAGCGCGGAGCTGCAGAGCGGAATGCTAGATATTTTGATAGCTTTTTTTATTTATGGGTCATCCCCATAAAATTCCTTCAATGCGTTATTGATAGAAAATCTCATCTCCCGCTACGTGTAGAAACTTGGGAAATATTACCAAAGTCGAATCTTCCGCTCGTGTGTTTCATGAAACATTTGCATGGAGAAAATGTACACATAAATATTTTCCTCATTATTAATATTCTGTTTTGTTGATTTTTATATTTTGAAGTTGATGGCCTTAATTTGTGTAATTGTATTTTTCTCGGCACTTTTTAAATGAAATTGCTTGTCTCCTAGTTACGATCATATGAAATAAGCCGTTAATTCACCTGCTGTAAATTATATTTGTGTCTATGTTAATATTAATTAACTTGCACTGTAGGTGTTTTAAAAAAAACAAATTCAAGTACGTATATACATAATGTGTCTGATTTTGTTAGATTAATATGTAATTATTTTATTTTTGTAAATTTTTATTTACAAAATATTTCCAGAAAATTAATGTACAAATGTAATGCACTGTAGTGCAATGCAATGTAATGTAATGAAGCGCTCGTGGCCTAGTCGAACCGAGTGATAGGAATCAACCACTCTAGTAAAGCAACAATAGGCGCGGTCAGTTGCAGGATGGGTGACCGTCCTGTGACTACCGCTAGTGGCATTTTTCTGAGCGCTGCTTCGCAAGACACATTAAGGCGTTGGTGCCAGCTGTCATGTAATTTCTGACAGTAAGACCCGCCCCTGTCTTACAATCCTCCACCAACCCGGACTTGTCCCCCGTGGTCGAGTATGGCCTAACCTTGCTGCGATGCAGGAAGAGACCCGTGCCCCAGCAGTGGGGGCATACAAGGGTTGATATCGAAAGCACAATTCAATTCAATTCAATTTATTTCAACGTAAAGAATTTACATTCTGTTTGCTGAATGTCAAAGTACAATGTAACATGAAAGTGAAAGCCGCTGCCTTCGGGCCGTAATGTAGTGGAGAAAAAGGCAGCGGGAAAAAAAACTCCACTCTGACCATCTTTTCTCAAGTCTTAAATCTAATACATTAGATACCACCTATACGCATAAGATTCCATGATTGCCATTAATAACTTTAAATGTTAAGGCATTATTAAATAAATATACTTTTTTTACATAGGCCGTGAAAACATGACAAGTGCTGCGGCCAGACACACGAACAGCACTCGTTCACGAGCATAACGCAGAGGTCAGCCATCATCAGTCTCAACCATTTTGGAGGGAGATAGATGACCCGGCCACCACGCCACCATTCGAATGACCTTTAGCAAACCTGCAGATTAAGTTTTTGTCAGTTATAGAACGTATGATATATTTACTAATATGCAATCACGTCGTCTGTACAAACTTAAATTAAAATATGACATACATAACTAACACTGAGGATTGCAGTGATTCGGTTGCTACATATAAAATATTTATTTAATAACTATGATTTACTCGTTGTGGAATAGGTCTACTGCCAAGGGCTTACATCATTTATAAAGTCATCTATTCTATAATAGGCCTTTTTACACAGCGCCTTTTTAATGAAATTTTTAAATTTGCTGTCAGGCAGGGATAGAATATGTTCTGGAATTTTATTGTAAAAACGTACACTTAGTCCTACAAAAGATGCATTTACCTTGGCTAATCTGAATTTAGATAAAGCAACTTTGTTTCTGTTTCTAGTGTTTACGTTATGGATATCCCTGTTTAATTTAAATGTTGTTAAGTTTTTTCGTACATACATTATGTTATCGAATATATATTGGCAAGCCATCGTTAGAATTCCGATTTCCTTGAAAATATCCCTTAGCGATTGCCTGGTAGGTAAATTGTAGATAGCTCTAACAGCCCTTTTTTGTAGAATAAAAACTGTTTCTATATCTGCCGCACGCCCCCATAGTAACAAACCATATGACATAATACTGTGAAAATAACTGAAATATACAAGCCTCGCAGTTGACACATCTGTTAGTTGCCTAATTTTTCTAACTGCAAATGCGGCTGAACTTAACCTACCCGCTAGATTTTTTATGTGTGGACCCCATTGCAGTTTCGAGTCTATTGTAATACCTAAAAACACCGTGGACTCTACTAAGTCTAGTCTGTCACCAGCTATGATTAAACTTGTGTCCACTTTTTTTACATTGGGCAATGAAAACTTTATACATTTTGTCTTTTTCGCATTCAACATGAGATTGTTTACAGTAAACCAGTTTAACACTTTAGAAAGGGCGTTGTTTACATCGTCTAGATTAGATTGACCTCTCTTGATTTTAAAAATTAGAGAAGTATCGTCTGCAAACAATACTATTTGTGACAATTTCTCAACTAGGTAGGGCAGATCATTTACATATACTAAGAAGAGGAAAGGCCCCAAAATAGAACCCTGAGGAACTCCTATTTTAACATCAGATCCAGAAGACTTAACCCTATTTATGTCAACTTTCTGAACTCTGTATGCTAAATATGATTGAAGAAGAGCTAGAGATCCATTACTGAGACCGTATCTATTCAATTTACAAAGGAGCGTTTTATGGTCTACACAATCAAAAGCTTTAGAAAGGTCACAGAAAACTCCGATAGCATCCTGCGCCTCCTCCCACGCGTCAAAGATGTGATTCATTAATGCCACTCCTGCGTCGGTCGTTGAACGACCCTTAGTGAAACCGAATTGTTTTTTATGAAAGAGTTTATTTAAACTAAAGTGTGTCAACAATTGGTGTAAAATTAGTTTCTCAAACACTTTACTTAATACCAGTAGTATTGCTACGGGCCTAAAATTGTTTGGATCCTCATTATCACCTGCCTTAAATAGAGGAACTATTTTACTAAATTTTAAGAGATCCGGGAAAGTCCCATGATCAACACATTTATTAAAAATTGTAGCAAGATGTGGTGCAATAATATGAATTACCGTGGATATCAGTTTGACCGACATACCCCACAAGTCTTCAGTTTTCTTTATATTTATTTGGTTAAATGTTTTAACAATAGTTTGGAAGCTAACGTGGGAAAATAAAAATAAATTTTTAAATAATAATAAATACGAGTACCTAAATAAGAAAACTTATTTAATATAAGGGAAGAAATATATACTATAATAGAATATAACATAATTTAGGGTAGTTATCGATAACCAAGACGACGGTAAGTGAGTGATTAATATGAAAAAGCGTGAGGAGCACTATTTGGTAATAGGTACACTACTTTTCCAAAATTTAAGAATTTGCAGCCCATAGCCTCTGTGGCATGCGTAACAACAAGGTTGTATTTATATATCCAGTTATGGATAGCAGAAATTTTGGCTATTAATGAATATTTACGTACCTACTCTACTTTGCAAGATAATTTAGGTACTATGATATACATGGTCTTTTTTTTACTTTTATTATATTATTATAGTAACAATACCACTCGCTAACATAAGGAAACCTGAGTGTCTGAGGTGTTCAAATGTTTGTGATGTCGTTGCTTCTGGTTCCCACGACACAAGGTATCCTAGTGTGGGGCCAGAAGCAATGTATGTGCCTGTATGTATATATTATGTTAACACGACATCCAAAATTTTGCACAAAATAAAAGAGTTTACATTGCTCTTTTCTCACACTCTTTCTCTCTCCCTCTCTCTGAGAGAAGGCGTGTGCCCTCAGAGAGCCGTTTAGAGGCTACAAAAAAATACTTAGAATAGAATAGAAAAGGTTTTATTTGCAAATTAATTTAACACAGTACAATCATACTTGAAACTAAGAAACAACACGCCATCCAAAATTTTGTACGAAATAAAAGAGTTTACATTGCTCTTTTCTCATACTCTTTCTCTCTCTCTGAGAGAAGGCGTGTGCCCTGCAGCGGGCCGGTTAGAGGCTACAAAAAAAACTTAGAATAGAATAGAATAGAACAGAACAGAACAGAACAGAACAGAACAGAACAGAACAGAACAGAACAGAGCAGAGCAGAGCAGAGCAGAACAGATTTTATTCACAAATTAATTTAACACAATACAATGCTAAGAAACAACACGCGATCCAAAATTATGCACAAAATAAAAGAGCAATGTGAAGCAATAACAAAACAAGTTATATAAATAAATGCGTGCCAATGTACTGCGTTTGTGAAAAGGACCCAGCTCAGCATGTGTTACAGAAAGACAACTTTCTGTAACGCTGGTGTTCTGCTGGTACCTAACGAATAGCAAGCATTAACAAATACCTATAATCCAAATTATCATAAACCTACAAATAAATAAATAGTAAAAGAATTTTAATACAACTCAGGGAGTATCCATACATATTTTTCACTACGTCTTATCAGGCTCACATAGTAATCAGCCACGGAAGTTTCTGTGCGTAAGAGGGATTATATTTTCGATAACTTGGCTTGGGGTTGAGAGCAATAAATACGAGTGGAGGGGCCCGGTACAGGCAGAGACTTAAGTAATCTGGAAATTTGTTATGGTTTTAAGAGAAAAATGCAATATATTTCCGGGAATCCCTTGGGAACAATGCAGTTTTTTCAAGATATTCCTATGTTGATAGTTGGGGCCGTAGAACAATGGGTCTGGCAACTACTTTTGGGGGAGCGCGGAGCTGCAGAGCGGAATGCTAGATATTTTGATAGCTTTTTTTATTTATGGGTCATCCCCATAAAATTCCTTCAATGCGTTATTGATAGAAAATCTCATCTCCCGCTACGTGTAGAAACTTGGGAAATATTACCAAAGTCGAATCTTCCGCTCGTGTGTTTCATGAAACATTTGCATGGAGAAAATGTACACATAAATATTTTCCTCATTATTAATATTCTGTTTTGTTGATTTTTATATTTTGAAGTTGATGGCCTTAATTTGTGTAATTGTATTTTTCTCGGCACTTTTTAAATGAAATTGCTTGTCTCCTAGTTACGATCATATGAAATAAGCCGTTAATTCACCTGCTGTAAATTATATTTGTGTCTATGTTAATATTAATTAACTTGCACTGTAGGTGTTTTAAAAAAAACAAATTCAAGTACGTATATACATAATGTGTCTGATTTTGTTAGATTAATATGTAATTATTTTATTTTTGTAAATTTTTATTTACAAAATATTTCCAGAAAATTAATGTACAAATGTAATGCACTGTAGTGCAATGCAATGTAATGTAATGAAGCGCTCGTGGCCTAGTCGAACCGAGTGATAGGAATCAACCACTCTAGTAAAGCAACAATAGGCGCGGTCAGTTGCAGGATGGGTGACCGTCCTGTGACTACCGCTAGTGGCATTTTTCTGAGCGCTGCTTCGCAAGACACATTAAGGCGTTGGTGCCAGCTGTCATGTAATTTCTGACAGTAAGACCCGCCCCTGTCTTACAATCCTCCACCAACCCGGACTTGTCCCCCGTGGTCGAGTATGGCCTAACCTTGCTGCGATGCAGGAAGAGACCCGTGCCCCAGCAGTGGGGGCATACAAGGGTTGATATCGAAAGCACAATTCAATTCAATTCAATTTATTTCAACGTAAAGAATTTACATTCTGTTTGCTGAATGTCAAAGTACAATGTAACATGAAAGTGAAAGCCGCTGCCTTCGGGCCGTAATGTAGTGGAGAAAAAGGCAGCGGGAAAAAAAACTCCACTCTGACCATCTTTTCTCAAGTCTTAAATCTAATACATTAGATACCACCTATACGCATAAGATTCCATGATTGCCATTAATAACTTTAAATGTTAAGGCATTATTAAATAAATATACTTTTTTTACATAGGCCGTGAAAACATGACAAGTGCTGCGGCCAGACACACGAACAGCACTCGTTCACGAGCATAACGCAGAGGTCAGCCATCATCAGTCTCAACCATTTTGGAGGGAGATAGATGACCCGGCCACCACGCCACCATTCGAATGACCTTTAGCAAACCTGCAGATTAAGTTTTTGTCAGTTATAGAACGTATGATATATTTACTAATATGCAATCACGTCGTCTGTACAAACTTAAATTAAAATATGACATACATAACTAACACTGAGGATTGCAGTGATTCGGTTGCTACATATAAAATATTTATTTAATAACTATGATTTACTCGTTGTGGAATAGGTCTACTGCCAAGGGCTTACATCATTTATAAAGTCATCTATTCTATAATAGGCCTTTTTACACAGCGCCTTTTTAATGAAATTTTTAAATTTGCTGTCAGGCAGGGATAGAATATGTTCTGGAATTTTATTGTAAAAACGTACACTTAGTCCTACAAAAGATGCATTTACCTTGGCTAATCTGAATTTAGATAAAGCAACTTTGTTTCTGTTTCTAGTGTTTACGTTATGGATATCCCTGTTTAATTTAAATGTTGTTAAGTTTTTTCGTACATACATTATGTTATCGAATATATATTGGCAAGCCATCGTTAGAATTCCGATTTCCTTGAAAATATCCCTTAGCGATTGCCTGGTAGGTAAATTGTAGATAGCTCTAACAGCCCTTTTTTGTAGAATAAAAACTGTTTCTATATCTGCCGCACGCCCCCATAGTAACAAACCATATGACATAATACTGTGAAAATAACTGAAATATACAAGCCTCGCAGTTGACACATCTGTTAGTTGCCTAATTTTTCTAACTGCAAATGCGGCTGAACTTAACCTACCCGCTAGATTTTTTATGTGTGGACCCCATTGCAGTTTCGAGTCTATTGTAATACCTAAAAACACCGTGGACTCTACTAAGTCTAGTCTGTCACCAGCTATGATTAAACTTGTGTCCACTTTTTTTACATTGGGCAATGAAAACTTTATACATTTTGTCTTTTTCGCATTCAACATGAGATTGTTTACAGTAAACCAGTTTAACACTTTAGAAAGGGCGTTGTTTACATCGTCTAGATTAGATTGACCTCTCTTGATTTTAAAAATTAGAGAAGTATCGTCTGCAAACAATACTATTTGTGACAATTTCTCAACTAGGTAGGGCAGATCATTTACATATACTAAGAAGAGGAAAGGCCCCAAAATAGAACCCTGAGGAACTCCTATTTTAACATCAGATCCAGAAGACTTAACCCTATTTATGTCAACTTTCTGAACTCTGTATGCTAAATATGATTGAAGAAGAGCTAGAGATCCATTACTGAGACCGTATCTATTCAATTTACAAAGGAGCGTTTTATGGTCTCCACAATCAAAAGCTTTAGAAAGGTCACAGAAAACTCCGATAGCATCCTGCGCCTCCTCCCACGCGTCAAAGATGTGATTCATTAATGCCACTCCTGCGTCGGTCGTTGAACGACCCTTAGTGAAACCGAATTGTTTTTTATGAAAGAGTTTATTTAAACTAAAGTGTGTCAACAATTGGTGTAAAATTAGTTTCTCAAACACTTTACTTAATACCGGTAGTATTGCTACGGGCCTAAAATTGTTTGGATCCTCATTATCACCTGCCTTAAATAGAGGAACTATTTTACTAAATTTTAAGAGATCCGGGAAAGTCCCATGATCAACACATTTATTAAAAATTGTAGCAAGGTGTGGTGCAATAATATGAATTACCGTGGATATCAGTTTGACCGACATACCCCACAAGTCTTCAGTTTTCTTTATATTTATTTGGTTAAATGTTTTAACAATAGTTTGGAAGCTAACGTGGGAAAATTGAAAGTCTGTTACGCATGGTTTTATATTTTCTAACATTAGTGATTCTGCTGACTGAGACGAAGAATTTAAGCCCGCCGTTATATTTAGTGGGATGTTTGTGAAGAAATTTTCGAATACTTTTGCGATTTCGTCACTTGAGTTGACTATTTTCCCACTTACCTTTAGCGCAAAACTTTGATCCCTCGGCTTTGTTTTGCCTGTCTCCTTGTTAATCACTTGCCAAGTAGTTTTTATTTTATTTGAAGACGCCTTTATCTTTTTGCTTATATTAAGGGATTTTGCCATAGAACAGGTTTTCCTAAAGGTTTTAGAGTAATTCTTAACAAATTCTCTAAAGCTTGGATCCGGATTGGATTGCTTTTCTTCATACAATTCATACAATCTTTTCCTACTTCTATGTATACCAGGAGTGGCCCATTCTGAAAAACCATTATTACTGAGCTGAATTTTTTTAATTTTAAAAACCTGTTCAAATTCGTTTGATATCGTGGTAAACAATTCATTATATAAAGTGTTGGGATCATTGCTATCAAATTGCAGTAAACCTATTTTGGTACCTAATTTATTTTTGAATAATTAAATTTTTTTGTCTGTGATACGCCTACAAATTAATGCTGGGCATTTTTTTTCAATAATTGTTGGTAAAACAACTAATAAACCACTATGATCCGACTGTAGGTTGTTTATAACCTTTTTTTTTTAATGCTCACAGTTGCAAAAAACATTATCTATATATGTAGCACTGGTTGGCGTTGTTCTAGTAGGTTCAGTAAAGAGGTTCAGTAAGTTAAACGATCTAAATAAGCTAATAAGTTTAGTTTGAAGTGGGCTCTCAACTAACAGATCAATATTAAAATCGCCACATACTACTATGGATTTATTACTCGCAAAAAGACGTTTTAATGCGTCCTCTACCACTAATTCAAAGTCGTTGTAATTTGTTTGAGGTGGCCTATAAACGCACATAACAATATACCTATCCAATTCCACACACGAGATCTCAACTAATCGCTCAACAGAAAGGCTTACAATGTCTTTGCGTTCTTTACTTTTTAAAGTATTTTTTACAAATACCATTGATCCTCCTCTCAAAGCTTTATTTCTATTATATGTACTAACAGGCAAATAGTCTTTCAAATTAAATGACATTTCTGACACTTTAAGCCAATGTTCCGTGAAGCATAAAATATCTACATTAAAATCTTTCAAGAAAAGTTCTGTCATGTTTTCCTTGCCGGAAAAGCCCTGAATATTTTGTGCTACTATGTTAAGACCTAATTTTGGCTTTTCCTTTGTCTGTGGCGGCAGTTTAAAGCCGGTGAATCACTTGTTTGTGAGCCCGCTAATATTTTAATACTACTACTAGTATCACGGTTGTCATTTTCGCGCGATTGTGTTATAATTCCTATAACTGAGGCAAAGATGTTATAAGCTAATAGACTAGCTAACTTACGTCGACTGTTTTTGGTGAGGTACACAGTATCTCTTGTCATAAAATAATTCTTAACAAACCTGTTAATGTCAAAAAATAATACGTCACTATGACGACATGTCAGATGGTGAATATGCATATTCAGACTATGGATGTCGCCGTTATCCCTTTCAGAAAGGGACTGCGAGTAAGGGAATGCGCAGAAAAATAATTTTCCCGTCTCTGGTTGGACACCCTTAGCCTGACCATACAAGTCAAATACGTTATTTATGTCAGCTTTTTTGACGCCTCGACTATTACCCACCAATATTATGTATGTAGTATCCTTTTTGAGCGGATTTTTAAATAACTCTTGTACAATGTCAGTAAAACTCGCGTGGGGATGACATTCATTTAGGACATTCTGCGTAAGTCTATCATTTAACAAGGCACCTAGTCCTACACCTATCTTATCTGAATAGATGATAGTTTTCTTTTTATTGAGCAGCTGTGCCCTGAAGGGGCGCATGGACCGGTGTAGACATGGGTCACTTCTGGCATGCTCGCAGGTGAGCTGGATGTAGGTCGGGCGTTTTCCTCATGGGAACCGGGAAGTTGGGTGATGTGAGGTGGTGACGCAGGTGGTAAGTGATCCAGTGGTGTCTTGCACGAAGAACATATTGCTGGTGTTTTGTTCGTCAGTGACTCAAACCTGTCCATATTATAAGTTCCTATTTCCATTAACTCTGCTGCATACTCATCCATTTCTTTTTGTGCCTCGGTGTACTGTCTTCCTAAATCATGTAGTGATTGCTCCAAGGCGTGTATGTGAGAGTGTAAATCTTTTATTTTTCCCTCATAGTCCAGAGAGCGTACCTCATATTCCATTGTGTTGCTCAATAGGTCATTTTGTAAGCTAACATTTAGTTTTTTTACACCCATGTATTTAAAAACCTCTGTGTTATTTTTCAACGCTTTGTTTATGCGTCTAATGTGCCTCTTTGCTCGAATGTAGCGCTTTATTCTGTTAGCTCCTTGCATTGGGACTGAAGACTGAGTAGATCTGGCTGGTACAAGATCATTTGAGGAATTGTCAGTTATTAGTTCGTTGTACAGGGATAATATGTTTTCACTGTCTTTGTCGAGATTCTGTTGCCGTAGTACTTGGAGTTCTTTATGCGCGTCGGAAAGCTGGTGTTCCAGCAGCTTTATGCGCTGAAGTGCTACTTCGTGCGTGTCCCGACACTGGTCGTATTTGTGTACAATTCTCTGAAGTTCATCTCGCTGCCCTCGTAAGTCTTCACAGATGATATCCAGTTCGGCGAGATCATTTTTAAGCTGTGAGTTCTTGTCCACAACTCGTTCAACCTCCAACTCACTCTCCTCACGCTCCTCTAGCAGCTGCTGGCATTGCTGTTTGGAAGCTTGTAATTCCAGTAGCGCTGTCTTCAAGCGCTGCTCGTTATCACGCGCGGTGTTCTTACGCGTCATCATTGTAGTGTGATTACTGAAATGTAACCGGGGGAAAAACGTCAGTATTTCCAGAGGAAACACACAGTGGATGCCTATGTACAGTTATGGAGTAATCGATTTATTCAGCTATTATGATTCTACGTTAAGTTTAATCTAAATCTATTACTTTCACTATAGGTATTTTCCAAATAGAGGGTTGATTAACAATAATGCAAATTTTCAAAATTTTGCCACTAACGGAAATTTACATTCGTTCTACTAGTTCTATTGCTTGTGATTAGTATTTGATAAGAAAGAAACACGCTCAATGTAATAAATGTCCCATAAGAACAATATACTCCCCTTAAATATTCCTTTTTATCCAATGTTTACAACCAGTACATAACGGTTGTTTGTCGCCGTTCAGCCTTTTTATTCTGTAAATTTTTCGGTCTATGTGTGTGGAGTATTAAGTTACTTACTTATAACTTATACAATAGGCGCGGTCAGTTGCAGGATGGGTGACCGTCCTGTGACTACCGCTAGTGGCATTTTTCTGAGCGCTACTTCGCAAGACACATTAAGGCGTTGGTGCCAGCTGTCATCTAATTTCTGACAGTAAGACCCCGCCCCTGTCAATCCTCCACCAACCCGGACTTGGCCCCCGTGGTGGAGTATGCCTAACCTTGCTGCGATGCAGGAAGAGACCCGTGCCCCAGCAGTAGGGGCATACAAGGGTTGATATCGAAAGCACACCTTTTTATTCTGTATTTTTTTTTGTTCTATGTGTGTGGAGTATTAAGTTACTTACTTAAAGTACACTTAATCATCCGCTTCAGCACGAAAAACATTGTTCTTCCATATATTTTAACAGGAACCGCGCCCTAATAATCAGAAAAAGTTTCATCACGCACTTTGGAACTACTCACTCACAAAGGGGAAATTTCGAAGCGATTTTTCAAAGTTAACCAACTCCGTTGCTTGGGCGGGCATAACTTGTGGAACGTTTGACATGCCAACATTTGCACCCCCGCGCCTGTGGTTTGGTAAAAACGCAATATCGCATGAGCTTCAACGAAGGAACGTAAGTGTACCCAGTGGATTTACAGTATTAAATTGGTTCAGGCAGGGCTGTCAGCTCGCTTGAAGTTCCGAGGGGAACTTCGAAACTATCCAGTAATGAGAGCTTGACATAAAAAAAGTTAAGTGTAAAGTTACAACATAACCAAAGTTACGCGATAGCGTTCGCGATATTAGATGGCAATAAATGTCTGAGACGATATTTTTTGTTTTCTCTCGAGAGATGAAAAGTTTCCTCGCTTTGTATCTTTAAGGTTTCTAGATTTTTTCTCTTTGATACACTTAATATGTATTTGAATTTAGTTTTCAACGTACCTGTTACACGACACATTTAAAGGGGACAATAATCGGTATACTATACAGTTGGTCATTCGATATGAATTCAGTGGCGAGCCTTACTGTTAAGAAGTTATCAAGCCACGCATAATGCCTCTGATATGGCTTATCGACTGCCATTACATGCCAGCCAGCACCAATGGCTTCAAACGGCTTGCGTAGCACATAAACGCTCAAAAAAATGCCACTAGCGGTAGTCACGGGAAGGTCATCTATCCTCCACCTGACCGCGCCATCGATTCCAATCACTTGTTTCGACTAGGCGCTTAGCGTTACTTAGTTAGTAGCGCTAGTTAGTCTATAATAGACATCTTTTTGAAATGTTTAAATATTGTAACTTAAAATCATAATACTTACCTATCTTGAAAATATTGACCCGATTCTCCATAACCTATCTTACCCTTCAATTTGTCGTACTAGTTACAGGACACTAAGTAGCAGGTGTGCAGCCTTATTTAATTCGTCAATAGGGCAGGGAGTTGTAGTCTATCATTATTTTTAGTTTAATTTTAAATATTTAACCATTGTACCCCGGCGCGCCTTGCTTGTGACTACTCGTCGGAGTAGACAGAGATAAGGCGTCGGGGTGAACAATTATTCATATTTAATTTTAAACTTTTTAATTTTTACTTGTTTTTTTTAATTTCTGTTTTACATTATGGATTAATACACATTTATTATTGACGGCTCTTATGTTAATATTATTTATTTGATATTGTGAATGGGTTTTAAATGTAATAAAAAAACAAAAGGAAGGACAAAAACCATCAAACAAAAACAAGAAAAAAAAAATTTTACCGATTAAGGTACGTTAACACTAGGACACTTTTATACATTACCTATTTACTTTTAGAATGTAAGACAACGAATTAACTGTTCATCATTAATTGTAATAACCAATTTTTATGTGGCCTTAGAAGTTCTACGTGTTTTATGTCAGATTTTGGTAAGGAGAATTGATACCTAAAATTTTAAACAACACATTTCTCTATTTAAAGAACTGTCTGTGATAAACAATATGAAATAAAATATTATTTATTATAAAATTTCACAATTTACAAAAGCAATTTATCAAAGCAATTAAGTCCTGCTCTTTTGATTACCATTGTGGAATAAAAACAATTTCTTAAAATAGTTGTATATAGTTCGATATTACTTTTCAACAAAAGTTTGGAAATGAATGGTTATATTATTATTTCGTGACTCCTCAGACAAGATTTTAACAAGTTTTATGTATGTGTGAGCGAGACGAATCTGACGTAACAGCAGTCTTAAAAAGAGACTGCCAATAATCTGCAGCATATCGTAAGGTTGTCTGGAAGAAATTGCTTTTAGCAATAAGGCCGCCAATTGTTCTATGTATATTTTTAATTATTTTGTATTTGTTGTTTTTCCAGTGTACAATAAAGAATATTCTTATCTTGTCACATCGACCATTACATGCTTGCCTTACACAATCCCGCGCGGAACGTCAACATTAAAAGTCAAGCCCAATTTTTGAACCCAGGTTTCACACAGTTACAAAAATATGCTAAACTCATCTAAAGCATAGTAAGGTACTCGGGGCTGCAAGTGATGCAAATTACTTCAACCAGATGTTGCTGCCTGTACGTCATACAGAGAGTATTGTTAAGAGGTTTGAAATTTCACTGATGCCGGTAAGTTGCCCATTAGCTCAGTTGGGAGAGCGCTGGCACGATTAGCCAGAGGTCTCGGGTTCGAGTCCCGGCATGGGTGAAATTTTTAGCCTCTAAATAGGGTTTTTAAATAAGTCCATACATTTCCCGCCCCTTGGAAAAGTCGTGCGCGACAACCCTACGGCTATTTACCTGTTTGGTGGGTTTCGTCCAGTGGAAATCCTTTGTCCTGTCACTTTATTGCACCCACAGACTATATAGTAATTGCGTCCGTTGCGACATTTAGTACCGACTCACACACACTCGAGCGTCCTCGTAACCGCACACGCTTTTAGCCGGCGACGTTGACGTATCTATAGATTTTATAGGAGATCTGTTCGTTCGCTGCATGGAAGCGGACCTTTATTAAGATTGCTTGCCAGTGCAATGTATGCATTAAGCCGGAAAGGAGTGGATTCCTTTTCAGTTTTTTCGTGTAGCTTGGTGGTGTGAATTTTGAGGTAACTTAAATATTACTGGATAAATTGTTTTAAGAAGTGATTTCTCGCCTTTCAGATATTTGTTGTGTCTTTAGTTCGCTACTTCATAAATATTTATAAATTTTTATAATTAACTTCATAATGCGCACAGCCAAATTATGGAACACCTTGCCGTAGGCCGTTTTTCCGAATATTTGTTTTTTTACGTTTTTATGTTTGGAGTAAAATAACACAAAAAAAAACCATGAATTACTCTCGCAATTAGCACTAAATTTAATAAGAAAGGGGTTCTTATTTTGATTACTTAGATTGTTATACCTACCTCAATGTCAAAAATATTTATAATTTAGATTGATACGAAGCTAGCCGATGAAGATGACACTATCAGATCAAGAAAAACAGAACCCGGAACGAAACCCAGAACATAGTTCAATATTTCCCGTAGGAACGCATTACCGGGATCCGGATCCAGATTTTTGTCTATATGTATACCAAGTTTCGTGCAACTTCGTTCAGACGTTATAGAGTCATTGAGTAACAAACATCCAAAAATATTTACAAACTTCCAAATTTATATCATTGTAGTAGGATTTTAAGCTCACTCCTAACATGGCAAGTAGAGCGCTCTCTCAGTAAGTGAGCACCCTTAGATGCAAAGGCTGATGTGCTATCAACTGTACTAAATTAGGGGGTGGGATTATATTAGAATTCGGATTAAAGAGAATGCGCTTAGGGACCTATAGGCGGTAATTAAACGAATTTTTAATTTTAGATAACTGCCTGCAATATAGGGTTGCTAAATAAAACCATAGTTTTTACCCGACTGCGGCGGAGCCCAAAAGGAGGGTAATGTGTTTAACTCGTATATATGTATGTAAGTATGTCCGATTCTATGTTGCCTCATAACTCCTTAACCAATGGTCAGATTTTGTCAAATAAGGTGTCATTCTATTCGTCATGCTTGCGCCGGTGTCATAGGCTATATCAAATCAGCAACATGACAACAGAACCGTGACGAAAAATTACATTCGTTAATAATCCTAGTACAACGAGGAGTCACTAGATGACGCTGCCATATTTAGTTTATTGAATTCAAATCCAAATTTTCTTCAACTACGCGTAACACGTGTGAAGTATGTAAAACCGAATTTTGCGGATGTCGTAGGTTACATAAAATAAGCTTTATTAGAGAACAAACGTATAAACAAAAACCAATATTATTTTCCAAGCAATTAAAGTACCACCTTGAGCCACTAGATGGCGCTGCTATATTTAATTTATTCTGATAAATTATTCTGATTAATATTGTTAGCATAATTTCAGCTTAGGTCTACAAATACCCAATACCAAATAATGGTTTGATCTTTCTAGGCCATTCATTTACTTAAGAAATATAATTTTGTTGAACTACGCCTAACACGTATGAAGTATGTAAAACAGAATTTTGCGGATGTCGTAGGTTACATAAAATTAGCATTAATAGAGAACAAACGAAACCAAATCTAACATTCACTTTTCGGTAATTAAAGTACCACTTTTAGCCACTAGATAGCGCTGCTATATTTTGATACATGCGTATACTTAATTTCAGCTTTGGTCTACATGTGAAAAACCGTTTAAAGAATCGGTACAAATGCGGAAAGAAATAATGCCTAAAAAGGGGTTTGTTCCTTCTAGTTTGTTCTCTTCACAAACCGGGGGGTGGGCAGCAGCGCCCCCTGCTGTACAATTCCACCGAACTGCGATCCCCAACCCGCATGCCCAGTGTGGGGATTATGGGCATTACCCCCTATGATAGCACATCGTGGCGCTCTTTAGGGGATCGCTATGTCCAGCAGTGGACTAGTATAGCATGACGATGACGACGAGTTTGTTCTCTTCTAATGTTTAAAAAACAAAAGAACCCGACTGCCGTGATAAATTAATTGCAAAGTCATAAACAGGATAATTTCATTTTAAAATGCTAACCCTGAATGTGAAGAGATGATCCTGTTTTACTTGAGTGACCAATTGATATAACTTTATAAGCATTATTTTCTAAAACTGTTTCATTTATAACTTTATAAAAAGTCTTGCAGTCGGGACCCATTAGAGGACTATAAACTAACAGTAATTGGTATGGGTAATGGTTTCATTAGCCATACCAATTAGGTACTGTTAGTTCATCACACAACATGTTTGAAAGTTTCATCTATCCGTCTATGGTTGCCTGGAAGAAATTGTCTTTAGTTATAAGACCGCCATTTATACTATATTTTCTAAAATTTCTGTTACTGTAATTTCTGTGTACAACACAGAATATTCTATCTACATATCTATCTTTTCTGTGAGCGATGAGTTCTTGTACTTTGTTGTCGGTGGGACGAATTCTCATCAGTCACTCTTAATTTGCTCCGAGATTGTGTGCAGCCTTGTGTCTATTAAAAGGTATCTCTATGGCATAGGAAGTAAATAGGTGACTCAAAGGAAGCTGTGATACTAGACTGCATTCAGAATTGACCGAGTGACTCAAAAGTAAGTCTCTCTGGGTAAGCGGAGTATTAGTTGGAATAGAACTATAACTGGTTGCATAAACGTTTAAAGGCTACTAATAGCAATATAAATCCTACTAATATCATAAACGCGAATGTTTTAAAGTATGGATGGATTTTTGTTATTCTTTCACGTAAAAAGTACTGAATGGATTTTAATAAAACTTAACAATAATATAGCTTATACATAAGAATAACTCATAGGCTACAACCTATGAGGATAAAAATTGTCCAAAATATGGCGATAAGTGTCAAGTAAGTAGGAAAAAATCTAACATCTGCGAGCTATCCCGATGTGCGCTGCCAAAACCTTTTGTACGCCACGCTAATATAACCTACACGAAATAGATTAGAGAATTCTTTATTGCACAATAAGCATATTCAGCAAACAAAGGAGAGCTGAATACTAATGAGTATTTGAATACCAATCCTGCGCAGAAGAATTTGCGGGCACTGATAATAATGAATTATAGTAATAATAATAAATACGAAAGAGATATTATACTATTTTTATTTTTAATGCACTAACCCGTGCTAAGGAACAAATTTAAAAACCTATTTAGAGGCTAAAAATTTCACCCATGCCGATTGGTAGAGCGCTGGCACGGATAGGCAGAGGTTGCGGGTTCGAATCCCAGCATGGGTGAAATTTTTAGCCTCTAAATAGGTTTTTAATCGAAAGAGATATGTTAGAATCTTGGCAAGCGGCAAACCCTGGTCTCTACATACCCCTCCGGGATACAGGCGTGTGTTTGTGTATTGGTCTTTTGAATCTACTTAATGAGATGGTTTATACAGCGTCCAGTGGCATCTTCACTCACACTTGATGGGTGAAGGGACCTCTCCGACGCTGTAGTGCCTGGGACATGGTTTTATAGATGGTGTAGGCTTGCCCAGCACCTATACCATCGTGACAGCTTAATCGGCCTTGCCCACAGGAAAGACTAGTCAATACGTGCGGAGCCAACCAAGGCGCGGGTTTCCTCACGATGTTTTCCTTCACCGTTAGCTTGTGGTATTGCGACTACAACTTCGCAAATGTACGTAACGTTGAAATAAAGAAAGTCATTGGTACATGCCCGCACGGGATCGAACCTGGGGCTCTCGCTTGCGAGTCCATGGTTCTACCCACTGAGCTACCACCGCTTGTGTATGTGTGTAGGTATAATTTTTTTAAATTTTTTTTTACATATTCTATCTCATATTCTGTGTTTTTACATATTCTGTCTCATATTCTGTTTTTTTACATATTCTGTCTCATATTCATATTCTGTTTAACCGAGTACCATTACCTGATATATTAAACATATCATTTTATTTAACATGTTAGTAGGTAAACATAATCATCATAAGCTCACCTCTATCCACTGCTGAGAATAGGCCTGTTTCCCATCACGCCATTCCCTCGTGGTTTCTCACCATTTGCCTCCACGGGCAAGTGTTACATACTTAATTTTGTACACTACTTCTATGATAAGGTTAAGATAAGGATATATTTAATTGTAAAGGGGAAAAAAACAACAAATATAAATATACTAGCTGACCCAGCGAACTTCGTGCCGCCTAACAGTCGATTCATTTTTCTTCTCTCCGTAAGAACCATCCACGTACTTCAAGGAATAGTCTAAGAAAAGAATCAGCGAAATCGGTTCATCTGCTCCCGAGATTTGCGCTTACCAACTCATTCAGCGATTCATTATTATATTATAGACGATACACAAAGGTACAATTTCAAGTCTTCGATTGGAAACTGAATTGCTATTATAAGATTCGTTTAGATTAATATTATTGTTTATTTATTCAAAAGAAAACATGAAAAACTAAAATTACATCATTTGCTAAACTGCTATTGCAGTTTATCGGCAAGCTCTCGTTAACAAGATAAACACGACCTACGAATCTCTTTAAAAAAAACACCAACTTTCAATTAAACAAAGACCTCATACCGGCGGACACCTCCGCCGTGTTTGCCACACGCGCAATTTACACGAGGTCTCACTTACCAAACTTACTAAAGATTATGTTCCTAATTTGCCTTTCAAATCCTTTGAAACACCAAGAGAAGTATTCAAGAGCGGACGCTACTTTGAGCACGAAAATACGTCGGCCAGGTTACGTGCAAACTATCCGCCAAGTAAGCAGAGTGGTACGGAATTCCGACCGCGTAATGGCCAAAACAGGGCCCCTCAGGAACCGTAGTACCGACCCTATCTCGAACATTCTTATAGTTTAATGTATGCAAACGCATTTTGTTTCAAAGCCGGCCTCCCTCAAGCAAGTACCGATGGTGTTATCCGAGCGGCCCCAGGCGTTTGCTCACTCCACTATGGGCGTATTTCTAAGTTTTTCCTCTTGTGTATTTCTGTGCCCTTTGATCTTGCCAAATGTGAATTTAATGTCGGAACAGGTTAAGTGCGATTGTGTTTTTTTTTATTTCACTAGCTGTGTGGTGGCCAGTCTCCTGTATTCAAACTTTGTTACCGTACAGCGCTTGTCTTTGTTACAGCAAAATACTTGTAACCTACTAGTCTTATTGTATGTCCCTACTGCTGGGGCACGGGTCTCTTCCTACACCGCAGGAAGGTTAGGCCGTACTCTACCAAGGGGGCCAAGTCCGGGTTGGTGGAGGATTGTAATACATATGGTCTGAATATTACGACATGTATTCATTGAAAAGTTCAATAGACTGCCCCTCTATTTTTTTTCTTCTTCTGAATTGTGTAGTTAATTGCGCCACAATTAAATAAACCATTTCTAAAATACTGACTTAGTACACGTTTTTGGTCATAAGAAAGCAATGTACTTCTTTTATCCAGATCGTGTTGGAATTCATAAATAAAATATTTCAAACAAGCATAAGCAAGTTGATTGCAATGCGAGTTGAAAAATGTGTGGCTAGAATTGGTCTGATGATAAAAAAACATTACTGCTTCGACGTCTCAAAGTTTCACTATGTGTGAACTTTAATCGTGAATCAGGTTTAATGAAGTGAAACATTTCATGTTGACATTTGATAGCTAAAACTGAAGTTTATTCGTTCAGTTTTATTACTTTTTCATACACGAAACCTTAATTTAGCAAAGCATTGTTTTGCTTTCGATAACATTTTTACACAGCAATTCCTTCAGGGGTTTTTCGCGAGAAACAAAATAACACTGTTTTGCCTTTCCTCTTCCAAATAGTGAATACATTTGCGTGAAACAAAATAAGGATTGGAAATAAGATCACATCCTGTTCGACATTATTCTCTTTTGAAATGTCATGTGGTCGTCACACACGTAAGTTTCTAAATTGAAGCCTGAAAATGAGACGGTGAATTCATAAAGCTCAAAAAGTTATAATGAACATGTCAGGTTTTACGATGCACCATATATCACGGTCATATCAGAGACTACTTAAAATTGGACTCATCAATCTATCTGGAGCTAAAAATACTTCTGATCCCCCTGATGAGGGATAAGCGACGACAAAGTTAGCGTCAACAAAACGCCATGTGGCGTCATCTCCGAAATAGACGCTGTAGAGGCCGTACTAATCAACGCGCTTCGCATTGAGTTCGACATCCCTATAAGAGTTGCTCTGTCTTGCTTTACTGTGTACAGCTAGAACGAGATAGTTCTCCTCCTATCTATATATTACACCCCTCAAAAAGTTCTTACAAATCTCGCAGGTCAATACGCGAACCATATCAAGTGATAAACCCACTTCAAGCCGACCTTGTCTTAAATTTTGGGTTGGTTTAAAACAGGATAAGCGGGAGTGTAGTTATGGCTCTCGTCACACGTGGCAGACGACAAAAACAGATCGTTTCCTTTAAAAAAGTTAATTTAGCACTTTTTACCACGGGCCTGGCGACAAAAAGGTGTCATTTTTTCCCCAGCGAGACCGTTAAAAAGGCATGTGCCCTCGTATAATGAGATTGTAGTATGGTGCACTAGAAATGTGATTCTCTCTTTCCGATAGGTGAGAAGGGTGGGTTTTTTTCAGAATTCCTGAACGGAACTCGTGGAGAATGCGGGGTTGACTTGTAAGTTATTTGGAACCACCGTCGTCAGGTATATACCCATACCTGACGACGGTGGTTCCAACAACGACAGCTCATAAATATTTGCAGATGAAACAAAATTCAATTTCGTGCCTTTATTACACAGACCTAGGTTCAAAGGGTTGACTATTTGTGGAGTGCTGCTAAACCTAATTAATGTTTTTACTGCGAATACTTGTGATAGATAGAGAACACTTTATTCTACATGTTCGCGCGAGAATCGATCGCGCGACGTAATCATGAATCTGTGGTCATTCATTCACCACTTATTCTTTCCGGTGCCGTCGCTCATGCCGCTCGCTCGCTACTAATTTTTCCATCCATCTGCACACACATTCGCACGGTGACATACGCGCGCGATAAGTGCTCGAATTCTCGTGAAGTGATAGACATTTGGTGACCAAGAAACTTTATCAGCTCAAAGAACAATATATTGACAATATTAGACTATAAGTGAACAGTGCAGGAGTGTTCTCCATACGCTGGACGCATCAGCTCATCCATCACCACTCATCATCTGCCCAACAGCTAAAGCGAGCCATCATCCACCATCACCAAGTAAGTCCATTCACTTCACCTCCCATTCCGCTCTCTCAACCAGCCCATCGTGAGGTAGACCTAGCCGACACTGGCTAGTTACCACTACATAAAAATGGACATTACACAGATATTTCTTAACCTTATAGTACAGACGGCGGCCTTATCACTAAAAGTGATCTCTTCCAGATAACCTTCGGAGGAACTGGACTAATACATTAGAGAAGGGTAGATGTACAAAAAAAAACATTGAAAACATTAATTTCAGAGGTTCCAAATACATGCCTCAATAACAGTGTGAATAAATAAAATTATCAACAGATACATACAAATAATTTACATAAATAAAAATAAAAAATGAATATTATACATAAATACATAAATAATTAACAAAATATACACATTCAAAGGACATAAGTAGAACACAACAACAGCAGGACAATATTACAAAATTAAATAATAACAGTATTACAGTGTAGTAGTGAGATAGTTGTGATTATTTAGGACATTATCAACCTTTTATCAATGTTTGAAACGTGTACTATTTGTACTTTTTCTTTTCTTGTATGCATGTAATATTTTTTCCTTTATGTTATATTTCATGTTCATGTATGCCTATGTTATGTTTTAAAGTATTGTGCCGTTAATAAATGTTCTATCTATCTATATATCTATCTATCTATCTGCCTGCCTGCCTGCCTGCCTGCCTGCCTGCCTGCCTGCCTGCCTGCCTGCCTGCCTGCCTGCCTGCCTGCCTGCCTGCCTGCCTGCCTGCCTGCCTGCCTGCCTGCCTGCCTGCCTGCCTGCCTGCCTGCCTGCCTGCCTGCCTGCCTGCCTGCCTGCCTGCCTGCCTGCCTGCCTGCCTGCCTGCCTGCCTGCCTGCCTGCCTGCCTGCCTGCCTGCCTGCCTGCCTGCCTGCCTGCCTGCCTGCCTGCCTGCCTGCCTGCCTGCCTGCCTGCCTGCCTGCCTGCCTGCCTGCCTGCCTGCCTGCCTGCCTGCCTGCCTGCCTGCCTGCCTGCCTGCCTGCCTGTCTGTCTGTCTGTCTATCTATCTATTACTACTATAGCCTGAGGGGTACGGGTCTGTTCTCTGAGGATGAAGAAGGTATAGGCCATACTCCACCACGAAAACCAAGTCCGGATTTGTGCAGACATGCAAGACTAGTGGCTGGTCTCACTGTCAGAAGTTTTCAAGTCGCCTTAAGGCCTCTGACTTGGCTTAACGACTGCCATCTATCGATGGCAGCCGGCACCAACTGTTTAAAGTGCGTTGCGATGCACGGAGCCCCGGCTGCCTTTGTGTTCTTAAACGATCACGAACGTTAAGCAGCATAGGACGCGTTCAGTGCATGGATGGGTGACCGTCTATGACTGCAACGCAGTGGCATATTTGGGTTAACTGTACTTTTTAGGTACCTAATAGTTTATTTATTGACAATATATTTTAGTATTCATATGTGCATGCAATTTTATCTGTATGCATTTTTGTATTAAAAAAAATCACTATAATAATTTTGTTAAGCTGCGACCTGGTTTCATAAAAATTCCAACTCCTTAACTCAGTTCCGGGAACGAGTAAGTAATTATAGTAGTTTCGGCCGAGGATTAATGTTAATAGCCTGAGCAGATAGCGTGCTATTTTTTATAACGACCCCATTTCGTGAAGATTAACAATAAATTCGAAACGCAAAGCTAATTAGAACGAATAACATAATAAAAATACGTCTGGAAATGGACTACAAAGAGTTTTGTTTAACAAGGTGACGGGGATTAAAAATCTTACGAAATCATAACCCAAAAACTACAGTCAACGAAAATAAATAGAGGTAGATTCCCTGTGCTATATAATATTATGTTTCGCTATTTTTCGTAGTTTATTTTTTGGAGTTTATTTCATAGAAATCAGCTGATTTTCAAGACTGGTTGTATCAAAGTCTTAAAAGTCATCACTACTACCGCAGAACATAGATTACAATGGTTTGAAATGCGTTTTTATTTTTCTTTTAGCCTGCGTTTGAACAGCCAGTACACTCGATGAGACGAGGATATTATAGAAGAACTTCTATGGACTTCCACTTGCTACGATTCTAACATAATGACCTTTGCTTCAACGTTCATAGGTAGTCGTTGCATGCACGCTCCGGGTATTTTTTGTCTTCCCCTTTGCTAATAAATCCTCTATTTAGTCGAAGTGTATCCAACTGGGATGTCCCTTACCGGCCCTTCCACCCGCTTCTTCTATATATACCTAATTAACTATTTGTAAAAACCTATTTAGAGGCTAAAAATTCCACCTATGCCGGGACTCGAACCCGCGACCTCTGGCACGGTAACCAGAGGTCTAAATAGGTTTTTAAAATTTTCCTTAGCACGGGTTAGTGCATTAAAAAGAATATTATAATTATTTGTATTTCATATATTTTGTGTTCAACAAAGACTATATTTATCTTATTTCAAAGCAATAATTTCGTAATTTCTTTCTTCTGGTTCAGAGTAGGTATAGGCACCTCTGTCGGTGAAGTATTTACTCGTATTATTTAATTTAAAACTGACAATTCACCTTTGTCGGTAACGACAACAACACTGAAAAATATTAGGTAGAAGGAAGTCCAGAGCAAAATATAAAGACAAAAATAACCATCCATCGCGTCAACCATTCTTCACTGCGTAGTCGGTAGCCCTAACTTTCCCCAACCAATTCATCTTCCGCTCTTTGATGGATGAGACATCGCCGCTTCACTTAAAGATGTAAACAAAAGTATCACTTTTTCCCTCGAAACATTATTAATTACCCAAAACGTTTAATTGTTCCGAGTTCTCGGAGCACCGTTATCAGATGTCTACACGAGATAGTGGGATTTCGAAGTCACATTTTTTACCAGATGTCGCGTCACATTCCTGATTCAGAGAATCTCCCATTAACCTTCGCGTTTGTTAGGCGATTCATTATGTTTTAAAAGGATGCATTTTTTCTACGGTTGAGGTGTTTTAAATATTTTGTTTCCTCTTTGTGTTAGTTATTTAATGTGCGAACTCCAGCCGTTTGTTTTTCGTTAATTGTGTGCGGATATTAAGCAAAAGCAGTCAAAGCGGATGTTTTTTTTAAATTGTATCTTCTTCTTCAACCTATCGCTACCCAATGTTGAGTGTAGGTCTCTTAGAAAAGATTAGCGTGTATGAGAATGCACGCTATTCAGTTCGGTATTGTGTTTTCCGAATCCAGTCTATTCCTGCCACTTTGACTAAGTCGTCAGTCTTTCTCATTGGTTGCCTGCCCAAACGTCTGAGTGCTTAGTGCGAGTTTGGCAGATCCAATCGAATAACTTTACTACCGCGTTTATCGAGTATAGTGAGTATGAGTAAGTTAACCGTTCGAACTGGCAAAACGCTGTCACAGTACAACTCGCACTAGTGTTTATTCGTGTTTTAGCTGTTAAACGTGTTCACTTCTCAACGTAAACCATTACAACTCGCACTCAGCGATTTTAATTTCCATACTTGTCGTTAGGTGGCGCTTCCTCGATACCATAGAAATATGAGTTTACGTTAACGCGATCGAGTAGTTAAAAAACTCGCACTAAGCACTCTGCGCCCGTCTCTAGGTCTTCAGACTAGAACTTTTATACCCTTGTGTCACTGTACTTTGTAAGAGTTTCTGAAGTCTGAAGATCTAAATACGGGCACAGAAGTGTGGGCAGGCGAGCAAAACTTAGTTTCTGATCTAACATATTAATAATTTATATATTTTCATGTTCCTCTACTTTATTTTATGCTAAGCCCAACAGTGGGCTCTGTTTGAGCTTTTGTGTGATGTTAAGCTATGGGTTCCGGATGCCAAACGGAAGAATAGCTTATTAGTTCATTCCGTCGACGTGAAAGCTTTAATTGACCACAGAGGTCTAAGCTATAACGAAGACGCATATTCTATTTTAGTCATCGCAAACAATTTTAACTGGAAACAAATAAGTCTTGTCTACGGCATACATGGCCTGCACATTACCACTTCTTTTGGGCAATCACCAGTTAAAATTGTTTGCGATGACTAACATACAATGCGCGGCTTCGTTATAGCTCAGACCTTTAATCAGTGATTAATTTAAGTCTTTCACGTCGACGGATCGAACTACTAAGCTATTCTTCCATTTTGCATCCGGATTGTTTTATCCAATAGCTTAGCATTACATCAAAAGCTCAAAACGAGCCCACAGATGGGCTTACGATAATAAAATAAATTAGAGGAATATGAAACGATATAAAGTATTTATATGTTAAATTAGAAACTTTATACAGTGGGATCCAATAATGCATGTCCTATGGTAACTAGTTAAGAATGGGCCCAAAACGAAAATCAGATGGGTCTTGTACAAATAACCAACCGAGGCCACAGGTTTTGTAGGAATTGTCAGTATAGTATTTTCTAAGGTTAACACGAGCTGTAGACATAATTAAAACTGTTTTTATACGGATTTATGCTCGTTTATTACATTTTTACTATTTTCCAACGTTTCGGCACTTTTTCAGGTGCCGTGGTCCCGGATTGTCAGTGTGAGAAGGGCCTAACCTTAGTCAATGATTCATATAGTCATGCCATTGCTATGTTGGTTGCATTAAAGCGACGGACATCAAAGTGACTAACCCAGTCTAATTGGATCAAAAACCCAAATAAGGATAATGGTCACATGTCATATCGATCTTCGTTTAAAAGGTTCTTGGAAGGAATCCGGAAACCTTAATTCGTACATTTTTGTCACACAAGTCACTTTAAGGATAACTAAAGATAAGCAGGTATGGAAAAACCGGCCACAGTATTTGAGAGTACTCTAAGGCCGGTATTACAGAACGATGCTCAAGCACAGATTGATCTCAGATCACTCAATCATTACTTGAGCGCTGAATCGATGCTCAAGCACTCCCTTTATTTTTAAACAGTTCTTGAGTAGAGATCAGCCGATCACTGCTTAAGTAGAGATTTAGAACTGCAATCAGATTGTCTATGATCAAAGTTTGTTTTCCATGACAAGAAAAATACTAGTGTAGATTTTTATTCCGTTTTACGCATGTTACAAAAACGTGACGATGAAACTTAGTAAATTAAGTGAAATATACAGAGGAAACTAAAATAGTTTTTATTTATTCGGAAATAAAAATGTTCCAAGTTTCTTTATTTCGTTATTTATTAGTTTGTAGTGAACCGTATATTTAAAGGAAGCAAAACGTTCACGTTGCTTATTCGTTTATTCGCTTTGAGTACAGAACGGAACGTAACAAATGTCTGCTCTAAAATAATTCCACAATTCTCTTGACGTCTGTCTGTTTATTTAGATTAAATTTACTAATATCTGTACATAGTCGGTTTGGTATAATTTGAACATTAATCGCTGTTTTGAAACGAGGTGTGAGAAAATGGAACTTCACCGTAGTGGAGAGGATCCTCCTTGTGGAACATAACAAGTCAACTTCACTGCAGTGGAGAGGGTCCTCCTCGTAGAAGATAAAAAGTCAACTTCATTGCAGTGAAGAGGAACCTGCTCATGGAACATAAAACTTCAACTTCACATCAGTGGAGAGGAACCTGCTCGTTGAACATAAAACTTCAACTTCATCGCAGTGGAGAGGAACCTGCTCATTGAACATAAAACTTTAACTTCACCGCAGTGGAGAGGAACCTGCTCATTGAACATGAAACTTCAACTTCACTGCAGTGGAGAGAAACCTGCTAGTTGAACATAAAACTTCAACTTCATCGCAGTGGAGAGGAACCTGCTCGTTGAACATAAAACTTCAACTTCATCGCAGTGGAGAGGAACCTGCTCATTGAACATAAAACTTCAACTTCACCGCAGTGGAGAGGAACCTGCTCATTGAACATAAAACTTCAACTTCACTGCAGTGGAGAGAAACCTGATAGTTGAACATAAAACTTCAACTTAACCCCGCTGAAGAGGAACCTGCTCGTTGGACATAAAACTTCAACTTCACCCCAGTGAAAAGGAACCTGCTTGTTGAACATAAAACTTCAAATTCACCACAGTGAAGAAGAACCTGCTTGTTGAACATAAAACTTCAACTTCATCGCAGTGGAGAGGAACCTGCTCGTTGAACATAAAACTTCAACTTCATCGCAGTGGAGAGGAACCTGCTCTGAACATAAAACTTCAACTTCTTCGCAGAACCTGCTCTGAACATAAAACTTCAACTTCATCGCAGTGGAGAGGAACCTCCTCGAGAAAGATAAAAAGACAACTTCAACAAAGCGGATTTATAGGATATGTTTCAATTATTTCCAATTTTATGAGCAATAAAAAAGCTGAGATTGTTTTACTGATTATTTTATTTATTCCCGCTCCGGACCATTAGATACAAGTTTTTTATAGATCCAAGTTCATTATTGATCCAATTCCCATTTCACCCAATATGCGTTTCAACCAATTCCCATTTTACACAATTCCCATTTCACACAATTACTTTTTTATAAAATTTCCATTTCACGTAAGTCCCGTTTTCATCCAATGTTCTTTTTTAAAAAAATCCTCTTTGCTGCTTTATTAATATTGAAGTGCCTGATTTGACATTGTCAAGAAGAAAACTATTTAAATCGTGTTGAATGATAGAATGTTTGCGTCCCAAAAAACCAAAAGTCAGTTCAAATAAAATTGACGTTTTCTAAGAATGAAACCTAGCTAGATCGATTTATCGCCCGCGAAACCCCCTGCATACTAAATTTCATGAAAATCGTTGGGGCCATTTCCGAGATTCAGATTAGATTCGTCTTGACAATGAGAGTGACATAGGATAGGTGACGTCACCAAATAAGCATTATGTTTTTCTTTTTGCCAATCTGAAACTACTATATATATATATATGTATATATATACATATATATATATGTATGGGTATATATATATATATATATATACACAATATCTGTATCTGAAACTACTATATATATATATGTATATATATACATATATATATATATGTGTATATATATATATATATATATATATATATATATATATATATATATATATATATATATATATATATATATATATATATATATATATATATATATATATATAGTAGTTTCAGATTGGCAAAAAGAAAAACATAATGCTTATTTGGTGACGTCACCTATCCTATGTCACTCTCATTGTCAAGACGAATCTAAAGACATCTCAAACCAACAAAGCCGTTTGGCCTCTACGTCGTCGTCATAAAGAAACATAGCTACATACATACGCGCGAAAAGCATAACCCTCCTTTGTTTCACAGTCGGGTAAAAACCTTGCCGTATCGGGGATTTGGGTAAAACTGCACTTTGATGAAATGGCATTAGTATGTAACGAAAATTTGCTGAATCGGAATTTGGTTAAAACTGCACTTTGATGAAATGGGAAAAGAATGAAACGGCCTTAGGATGTAAATAAAATTGTATGTAATGACCCAGACCCGATTCCCACTGTGGGCCTATATATTTGTACAAGTGGCCATAGTCTCGGTGTACTTTCATGTTTGTGATTTCCTGGTCTGGTTATCATAGTAGGTACAGGATATCCTAGTTTTGCGTGAAATTTATTCAATGAAATCACCCCAATATTAATGTAATTGTTTTTGCACATAAAAACTTATTAGAATCCATGCAGTAGGGGTCTTGAGCGTCCCTTAAATGCCTAAGGGGCTGCTGCTATCATTAACTATTTCGTCATAGTAATCAAGGTTTTCGAATATATGAATTTTGCAATAAACATTCCAAATTGACAATTATAATAACTGGCCGATCGACGCTCAAGCGTGGTTCCGACCACACTTGAGTAAATACAGATTTGATCTTTACTTAAGTAGAGATTGCTACCCAAGTATCGTTCTCGAATTAGCTATTACTCAGTTGAGTCGCGCTTGATGAATCTCGACTCAAGTAACGTTCTAAAATTAAATCCATACTCAAAACTAGTCTTAAGTAGAGATTGGCGCTTGAGTACGCTTCTGTAATACTGGCCTAATTATTGGTTTACTATGACAATTCGTCTGACAGTAAGATAAGCCACTCATTTTGCAAGCGTCCACCAATCCGGACGTGGCCCCCGTGGTGGAGTACATCCTATACCTTCCTCAGGGAAGAGACCCGTGCCCCCCAGTGGGGTCATAATGGGTTGATGATCATGATGATGATGACAATTCGCGGTACATTCAGAGCTGATTTACCCATAAATTGACAAGTAAATGAATCGTCTCTGCGCCCTTGCTGAAAATCAGTGTTGTGGGTGCAAACCCTCAGCTTATACTGAGCTGAGGCCTTTTTTCCGCTGCATCGACATACTGTGTATCGTTGGAATTTATGTTCATTTTATTCATCCGTAGTTCGTCTTTTCTTCTGCTTTTGTTTTACACCTGCTTTCTTTTCTGTATTTTCCTTTTCTGACAAATTTTGTATGTCTATGTGGCGTTAAATTAATATTTTTCTTCTTCTTCTTCAAGTATGAGTTGTGGTAGAAAGTATGCATTCTTTATGAAATGTAGCTTTCTAAGGATTTTGATATTCGATTTGTATTGGAGCGCAGCATCTTGGGTGTAAGGAGTAACCGAATCCAGAATACCACGCTGCATTCCAAAGCCAAAGTACATACATACATACATAACCTCACGCCTGCATCCCAGAGGGGTAGGCAGAGACCAGTGACAGATCACCTTCGCTTCATCAAAGTTCATAAGTCGTTGCATGCACGCACGCCGGTTCCGGGTACTTTTTATCTTTCCCTTTGCTAAGCCAAAGTCACAGATGAAAGTCATGCAACGGAATTAGAATTGGGTGGTTCACATAAGTTGTATGATCCGAGATAGATGGGCTAAAATTGTCACCGCCTAGTTTCACGCGACGGGTACCACAAACGTGGTCGACCAAGGCGGACATGGCGTGACGACCACGATCTTTCTGTTTGTTTGTTACGCTTTATTGCACAAAAATTAAGGAACAGAAAAATAACTTAAATCACAGGTAAGTGTTGATGTACAAAGGCGGACTTATTTCAAAAGAAATTTCTTCCAGCCAGCCTAAGAAAGATTATGAACAATAAAACAGAGAGCGGGAGATGGCAAATATAGCTAAACAAGAAAAATAAAATCGCCTATTTTAAGTTAACAGTCACCTATTAATTATTGTAAATATCGGTATCAATAGATACTTACTAATATACACACATTGTACATAATTATAACAACTTAAATAGTACATTAAATATGTATACATACTTCTAAAAATACATCTATAGAGAATAATACACATACTTACACAAAAGTTACATAAATAAAAGTATTATACATTGGAAAGGAGTGGCAGGAAGGGTTTCTGCTGGGGTGGCAGGAAATGGCCAGTAATAGCAAAGGAGTGGAGAGCTAATGGGAACCTATTTGCCCAGCTGTGGGTCAGTAGATCGACTGTAGAAAGAAAAATTTTGCATTTAAGATATTCATAATTCCCATAACGGTTTTCTTCCTAGGCATAATTCCCAAGTACTTATGACTGTTTTTCCGGTAATGAAACTTCTATTATCTTGTTTTTCTCCAAGTAAACGTCCCTGCCTTTGATAAGGAGGGAACAAACAAACTTTACGGGTGATCTGTCTCGTTTTACGATCCACTGTTTTATGTATCCTTTGCTTGTTCGGCGACTCAATGAGCAAGAAATTAAGGATCTGTTAGAATAATAAAATATCCTGGAACATTGTTCGATAACTGCTTGGCGTAAGATTGTTATGGATGTCTTCGAATTAAAGCGTTCGTGGCGTAGTCGAACCGAGTGATTGGTATCAATCACTTGAGTTAAGCAACAACAGGCGCGGCGATGCAGAATGGGTGACCGTCCCGTGACTAGTGGTATTTTTCCGAGCGGTTCCGTGCTTCGCAAAGCACGCTAAGCCATTGGTGCCGGCTGTCATGTAATGACAGTCGTTAAGCCATGACAGAGGCCTTATAACTTCTGACAGTAATGCCCGCCACTGCCTTACATTCCTCCACCAACCCGGATTTGGCCCCCGTGGTGGAGTATGGCCTAAGCTTCTTGCGATGCAGAAAAAGACCCGTGCCCCAGCAGTGGGGACAGAAAGGGTTGATATCGAGGTATTCGAATTCTCTTTAGGTTCAACTCTGTTCTTTATAACATTCCTTATACGTCTAGAGCACTATAACCTTTACTGTTTAGTTTCAAAATTGACCGATAGCCGTCGATAAGCCGTGGACAGACAGACAGATGGGCAAACATACGGCCGGGCCTTTCGAAATTGTGAGGTTTTTAAATATGAAACTGTAAAATATTCTTCTCTTCTTCTTCATTGGTCCCATTACTCCGTAGAGTCTGGTGCTGACACAAGGGCTTTCCATTTATCTTTGTTCATGGCTAGGTATGGTAGCTTCAGCCTAGTTTTTCCCTTCTCCTTCGTCTCAGAGGAAACGGATCTCTTCCACGTCTGAGACGGTCTTCTGAAAAAAAAACAAAAAATATATGAACCGCTTACTAAAGGAAGGAAACATGTGCGCACGGCGGCGAAATTGAGTTTCTGTCAAAAATATTATGTATTAAGAGGGTAATTACATCTTTTTTGTAAAAAAAGGAACAACTGTCGCTAATAGTGTAACGTCATACTAAGAGTTTTGTTCACTGCAAAAAGGCAACATGTTTTTTTTTACAGTGCACAATTTTTTGTGTCTCCTGAAAAATTAAAACTGTTTTTATACGGATTTATGCTCGTTTATTACATTTTTACAATTTTCCCGGATGGATCCCGCGGATCCCGTGGTCCCGGATGACAGTCATCCGGGACCACGGCACCTGAAAAAGTGCCGAAACGTTGGAAAATTGTAAAAATGTAATAAACGAGCATAAATCCGTATAAAAACAGTTTTAATTATGTCTACGTCTCCTGAAAAGTAAAGACATGTAGTTGACTGGTAGAAAATGCTCATGGCATTAAGTCCGCCACATTGTCACTGTATTTTTTTACTTATGTGCAATAAACGTTTTAATAATAATAATAATAATAATATAAGTATTGTTTTGTGTACATGTTTCCTTTCTGCAGCAAGCGGTTCATATATATGTTAAAGTAGATATATTTTTTCGTACCTACTTAGTACGTTCACGTTACGTCGTGTTCACGTGAGAACAATGGTTTAAAATTGAGGCCAACGGGAACTCATACAAGATTGTATTAATAATAACTAGGTACATGCCCCATTTAGGTTAAGCTTTAAGACGGGGTTAACTAGCCTGGGCACAACGAAATTTACATATCATAAACGTTGATATTTACTCGCGAAATGTTAATTAGATCTAATGTTTTTGTAGCGTTAGCAAGGGAACAACAGTTTTTTTTTTATATCTTCAAAGAGTAAAAACGTCTTATAAGTTTTATTTTTATATAGCCTATACGCGTGCCACTGCAGGGCACCAGCCTTCTGTCAGAGAGAGTATGGGCTTAATTACTACGCGTGCCCACCGCGGATTGACAATTTCAAGCTCTGCTGTATGTGTACACCTTAAATGCTACAAAAACAGACAAATTAAAAAGAAAATCATTAGTCGATGCGAATTGAACCCACGACCCTCCCAATGTGAGGCCGGAGTTTTACTGTTTTTACTACCACCGCTTTCCGCACCAAAAGTTGCAAAAGTTAGCAACGCAGCACTCTATGAAGCCCTTTTGCAATATCCTAAGGGGATGCATCGCCGTGTTATGCGTTACTATGGAAATTGGAAAGTTTAGTATCGTTAGTCCAGCCAAGCTCATTTTTTTACATAGTATTACATCCAAAAATAGGCAAAAGTAATCTGACCATGATAATGATTAGCCGTCGGATAATTTGCACTAAAAAAACTAAAATTATGCAAAAACGTTTTGTATTATAAAATAACGTGAAACATAAGGTAGCTTATAAACGTTCCACCACAGGTCACTGGCTTTTTCTCAGAGTGTAAGAGAGAGAGAAAGAGAGTTTGGACCTAAATATCACACTTGCCCATCACGGATTGATAAATTCAAGCGATCACTTAGTTTCTCAGGTTTCCTCACGATCTCAAAAACCTACTTAGAGGCTAAAAACTGCAAAGTAGGTACTTGGGGCTGTAAGTGATGCAATTTACTTCAGCCAGATGTCGCTGCCAAAATTGTACGTAATACAGAGAATAGTGTAGGAGAATAGGTTCGAAATTTCACTGATGCCGGTGAGTCGCCCATTAGCTCAGTTAGAAAGAGCGCTGGCACGGATAGCCAGAGGTCGCGGGATCGAATCCCGGCATGGGTGGAATTTTTAGCCTCTAAATAGGTTTTTAAAATTGTCCTTAGCACGGGTTAGTGAATCTATAATATAAAAATGAATCGCTAAATGTGTTGGTAAGCGCAAATCTCGAGAGCAGCTGAAACGATTTCGCTAATTCTTTTTTTAGAATATTCCTTTAAGTACGGGGATGGTTCTTACGGAGAGAAAAATAAAAAATATATAAATCATATACTGTTAGGCTGTACGAAGTTCGCTGGGTCAGCTAGTTAAAAATAAAAATAGTATAATTTCCTCACGATGTTTTCCTTCACAGTTAGCCAGTGGTATTTCTAATATAACTTCACGAATGTACATAAATTAAAAAACAAAGCAAAAAATATAACATTTTAAGCGTTTGCTTGCAAACAAACAGCCGAATGCATAACATCTATCGACTGTTTCGTTGTTGCCGATGTAGGTCCGCCTCGGACGTCCCTTACCAGCCCTTCCACTCACCTTCGCAATATATATTTGTTTTGTCAATCTTTTTTCCTTCATCCTCTCCACATGTCCAAACCAACACCACATTAATATCATAATACATTTCGAGTCTAGAACTTTCGATGCCCTATTTCTCTGCAGACCGTACTCTTTCAGGTAGCAAGTACATGGACTGAAGCGCGGGCGTCGCTTTTAATTAGTTGCCAGTTGTTATTATTGTTAAGGAAGTAGCCGTGTAGCTCGTAAAAATTATTCAGCGCCTTATCACTACTTCGCGCGTTTATTTGCACTCTAATTTCCATAGGAAACACTGAAAGGCTGTGAAGGGAAGGAATGTTGACGGCGGGAGACTTGAAATTTTGAGCCCGTTTTTTTAACCTATGAATGTTTATAATAAAACCTTATAACATAACCTCAAGCGTCTATCCCAGAGGGGTAGGCAGAGAGCAGGGACTGCCACTTGCCACGATCCTGACAGATCACCTTCTCTTCATCAACGTTCATAAGTCGTTGCATACACACACGTCGGTAATAAGACCTTATAATCATACGTTTAGGCGGCAACTGATGTATTAGATTTAACATGACTTGAAAAAAGATTATCAGAGTTGAGATTTTTTTCCCGCTGCCTTTTTCTTCACTACACTACAGCACTTCACTACGCTTACTTTTTATTTATATTAACATTAACATTTTACATCCTGGCACATACATTGCTTGTGGCCTCACACTAGAATACCCTGTGTCGTGGAAACCCGAAACAACGACATCACAAACATGTAAACATTTGACTTTTTTTTTTGTTTCCTGCCGGGATTCGAACCCGGGACCTCTTGCATGGCAGGCAGACGCGCTACCGCTACGCCACAGAGGTCGTCTATTACTAGGTATATTGTACATTACATTCAGCAAACAGAGTGTAAATTCTTTACTTTGAAATAAAATGATTTCATTTCATTTCATAAGCACGTGAAATTTCATTTCAATATCGTTTTTGCACAATTATTTCTTCTACTTCCAGCGGTTGCCTAGTAGAAAGTGCTTATGGCACCATGTCCGCTCCTCCACTACCAGGCCTTCTCTTAGAGAAAGAGCGTCGACTTGATTAACACGCGTGGTCACTGCGAATTGGCGATTTCCTCTCGATGTTTTCCTTCACAGTTGGAGAGTAGTATTTAATTGCTGCTACCACTTCACAAAATGACGTGAAATAGAAAAAGAAGTCATTGGTACATAAAGACATCAAACCTATGATATCCTGAATGAGACATCAGAGTTCCACGCTGCGCTACGACCGCTTCCCGTATCAAGCTGCAAGCGTGAGTGACGAAGCATGATATTAAGTCCTTTTGCAACCGTTACAGCCTTGGAGAGTGCTTTATGAACCTGATAGGTATAAAGTGGTGTTTTTGGACTATATGAGTCTATAAAAGACCACTTCTCCGACTCAACCACATCATCAGACTTGGTCTGCCCACTGACCGTCTTCCTGCTCTCTTCCGCCACTCTGTTATCATGTGTAATGTCTTAAATGTAGAGCTGTAACAAGAAAACCATTTGGCATTTGGCCGCCAGAGCCCAATATAAGGAGCCGCACCGCATCATGAAGATTACTTAGCTAGCGACCGCGCTGGACACGACAAGCTTAACAGCTGGTCTATCTAGTAACGTCTGGACTAGGGCTCAACTAGAATACTGCGCTGGACAAGACCGGCTTTACTGCTGGTCTAACCAGTAACGTCAGGTTAGGGACACTACACGTGACCAGCTTAACTGCAGGACCTCTAGTGTTGTCTCACAGTATCTATAGGGACAACAATGTCTGTCAAAACATATGTCGATAGAAAATACCTACCTATGTTCAGTTATATGTAAAACGAATCAATACAAGGATTTACTTCTGCTACTCAATTGGCGTTTTCACTTAACCACCCCCTTCAGAGCTAAATTTTACATTACAGTTTCGCCGCCAACTGTATGAGAGTCCTGGGATGCTGTAAGTTCATCACTGTATCGATATCAACACAACGCCTTAACGTGCCTTGCAAAGCAGGGAAGCGCTCGGAAAAATGGCACTAGCTGTAGGTAGTGACGGGACGGGCACCAATCCTGTACCTGACCGCGCCCGTTGTTGCTTAACTCAAGTGATCGATTCAAATCACTCGGTTCAGCTAGGCTCCAAGCGCCTCACTGTATGATGTTCTCTGATTTGGCCTACGCTGAATTGTCAAGGACATACATATTTTGAGTTTTTGGAGTCGTTTCGAGAATCGTTGGCACTGTGTTAAGTCCACTGTGGGCAGACCTCTGCAAGAATGCACCAGAGCAGCATTTAACCTTGAGGAGTGGCAAGGCATCGTGAGGCATGCAACATCAGCGTACAATAAAGCCTCCTCATGAGGATCACGACCGCTCTGTCAAGAGCGTACCGACCAAAAACAAGAAAATAGAGTGGAAAGTTATGTGACACAAGGGCTGGACCTCAGAACAATAAGTAAAGCATAGAAGGAGCCGTAAAATAAAAAGTAATTATTGAATAGCTTTCCTAGTTACTCTTACAATGATTCGTTGTGCCAGAAAGAGACAACTGCAGTGTACTCGTACACTCGAAATTTTACAATCGTACTAGGTTGCCTATAGAAAAGTCAAAGTTATATAGCTACTATTATTTTAATATATACGTTAGTGTATTATATGTGTAAGTATATAATAATGTGGAAGGTTGTCTTTTTCCTTTTTTTTTTGCACGCCTGCCAAGTTTTCGTTCTACCTCCTGCGGTTGACTGGTAGAAAATGCTTATGGCATTAAGTTCGCCGCATTGTACAATTTTATGTTGCAATAAAGTATTAATAATAATATAGGGGGTGGACGGGTTTCTAAGACGCCCGGCGTCCATTGTTGAAAACGTTTCTAGAGACAAATGTATGTAGGTAAAAGCTTGGACTGTATAAAAAGATCTAGACTAGCACCAGTGATGACCAAAGAGGTGAAAAGCTTGGCCTGGGGACAGGAAAAAAGGGATATAAAAGTACTTACATCAGGCCACCACTGGAGTTGAGTCCACGTCGGCTATGCACTTTGAAACAACCACAGCACTTGGTATTTGGGCCGGCCGGCCAACTTTTCTGTGTTAGATCACTCACAGATGCACTGAGTTTAAGGATTATCTTATATTTAAAGACAATTGGTGGGATTAAGCCCCTTTACGAAATTTTATTTAGTTTGGCGAGAGAGCCGTCATGCGTCTTGTTGCGCGCGGATTTTGAAGTAGTTTTTTTTTTTGTAGGTGGCGCTGCATGTTGAGGAATAGAGTTGGGAAGGATAGGGATGGGATAACAAGCCAAGACATTTTCCCCCCACTTGAAATCACTGGTGATTTCATGGTTGATGAACTACCTAACTTAGTCCAAGATAAGTTTAACTTAAAGTACAATTTAGCCCTATGTAAATTTATTACTTAAATGCACAACTTTTATGCTAAAACCAACACAACCTATATCTATGCTCATTGTAACAGAAATAACAACATTAGTTTTAAGTTAATTAAGTGATTCAATAAACAAGTGTCGTTTCAGTTTTGAATTGGTAAAGGACAAATCTTTGTGACGGGACGTTTAACTACGTTTGTGGCAGTACGCAGTGTGACTACACGAACGACGCTATCCGATCCCGGATGTAACGCAACGACCCTTCCAAGACGCCATTCCAGCACTGGAAGGTTAGGTTCCAAGAGCAAACAAATGTCATTGAGTTGTACATTGGCTTGCCCCTTCAACCATTTAGAACGTTGTTGTAAGGTGTGCAAGTAATCTTGCTGCCAAATGCGCCAGAATGACTGGGTGAGTTTCTGGAGCATCTGCCAGCGAGAGCGAGGTGGTATATAAATGTCTACCAAGTCTGGTTCAGGTAGAGATGTGAGTGGTCGACCTGTCAAGAAGTGACCAGGGGTCAGTACATCGGCCTCCCCAGGATCCGAAGAGATGTTGCAAAGTGGGCGTGAATTTAACACGGCTTCGACCTTTGCTAAGACCGTAAACAATTCCTCTAGCGTGAGAACTTGGGAGCCAACCACTCTTTTTAAATGATATTTCATGGACTTAACTCCACTTTCAAAAATGCCGCCAAAATGACTTCCAAGTGGTGGGTTAAGCTGCCACACAATACCTCGCTCAGCTAATTTACAGTGTATCTTTTCTGAGTCTTTATTAACCAGAGCATGAAGCTCATTCAAGTATTTTCGCGCTCCTATAAAGTTTGTACCATTGTCGGTAATAATAAATTGACAAAGATTCCTTCGTGACACGAAGCGATCAAGCGCTGCAAGAAAAGCAGGAGTAGATAGCTCCGTCACAGCTTCAAGATGAAGAGCCTTAACAGCTAGACATACGAACACACAAACGTAAGCCTTATAAGTACGCGCGTTGCGTCTGGTGCTTTCTTTTACAATAAAAGGACCAGCGAAATCAATGCCGACCTTACGGAAACATTGAGTAGGAGTCACTCGAGGAGCTGGAAGATCACCCATAATAGGTTGACATGGGATGGGTTTTACCTTGAAACAGGTAACACACTTAGCAAGGCGTGATCGAATTAGATTACGAATACCGAGAATCCAGTATTTTCGCTGAATTAAAGATTGCAAAGTCCGAGGACCGCAATGTAAGTTAGTTACATGTGAGGACTCTACTATTAATGTAGAGAGTGGAGAATCTTTGGGTAAAAGAACGGGATGCTTAGCTGATGTGGGTAATCCGGAGTTTCTCAAACGTCCCCCCACTCGCAAAAGATCTAGTTGATCAATAAAAGGGTTAAGTTTTTGTATTGCCCTAGAGCAAGGTTTTTTGAACATTATAAGTTGCATCTGTTCTGCAAAGGCTTTCTTTTGGACAAATTTAATTATCACAGTAAAGGCCCTGTCATATTCTTGTACAGTCAGACCAGAGATAACCCGTAGGTCTGCTGAGAGTTTTAGGTTATTGATGAATCGGAGGCACCAAGCACACCGGCGTAGGAGTTTAATGAGTGAGGAGGTATCCACGAGCCATCTTTCAATCAAGTCATTTGAAACTTGGTCTACAGTTTCAACAAGTGTGATGTATCCTGACTTCAATTCCGGAACGGACCGATTACTGTCGAAGTCCTTACTCATGGGCCAGGAATCTGTAGATTCTTGAAGCCAATTTGGCCCAGACCACCAAGTAGGACAATTTGCCAATTTAGAGCAGGAGAGACCTCGACTGCAATGATCGGCTGGATTGTCGTGAGTAGATACATGACACCATTGAGTATCAGGCAAATCTTTTTTGATTTTTACAACCCGATGAGCTACAAAAGTTTTCAGTTTATCGGGATCAGTGTGCAGCCAAGACAAGACAACACTGCTGTCTGTAAAGGCTAGAACTTTACGGAGATCAAGCTGATCTCGAAGCAAATTTTCCATGTGCTTCATTACCCGAGCAAGCAGTACTGCTGCGCACAGCTCCAGGCGGTTCACGGTTAGCGGCTTAAGAGGGGCCACCTTGGATTTAGCAATTAAAAGATGAGTGTTAATGACATTATCATTGGGGTTAATGACCCGCAAGTACACGCAACAACCATATGCCTTGCTCGAGCCATCACAAAACCCAACGAGGTCTATTTGATGAGAAAAATCAATTCGACGTGTTAGACGAATTTCAGAAAGGAATTGTAATTCCTCGTCGAATCTTCGCCATTGACGAGCGACGTCTTGTGGCACAGGTTCATCCCAACCCACCTTGAGGCGCCAGAGATCTTGTAGTAACAACTTAGCAATGAGTACCACGGGGGTAAGCCAACCTACAGGGTCGTAAATGCGAGCGACCTGGGACAGAATTGTACGCTTCGTAAAACCTAGTGGAGGAGTCGTCGAAGGCTGACGAGAGTATGTAAAGAAGTCTCCCGAGGGCTCCCACTGTACTCCTAGAATCTTTAGAGTGTTCTGAGAATCTTCGCAGAATGACTTAGGATTCTGGCAATGTTCCCTTTGAACATCTGCTAATAACTGAGGACAGTTACTACTCCATTTTCGAAGCTCGAACTTGGCACAGGCAAGTAAGTCGATGAGATCGGCTTTAAGCTTAGACGCAGCTTCTATGGAAGGCGCGCCGGCGACTATGTCGTCCATAAAAATGTCTTCACGTAAGACTTCTGCTGCCCGTGGCCATTGTGAGCCATGATCATTCGCAAGTTGATGTAAAGTGCGAATGGCAAGGTAAGGTGAGCTAGTCACACCATAAGTTACGGTGTTAAGTTGAAATTCCTGAACCGCTTGGGTAGACTCATTCCGCCAAAGTACATGTTGCCACTTTCGGTCTTCAGGACGGAGTTCAATATTCCGGTACATTTTACAAATATCCGCAGTAAATACCACTTGATGAAGGCGGAATTTAGTAAGTATATCGACGATGTCGTTGTGAAGTTTTGGGCCGGTGTAAACAATGTCGTTCAGTGACAGGCCATTTGAGGTTTTTGCACTGGCATCAAACACTACCCGAAGTTTCGTAGTAGAACTCTCTGGTCGAATAACGCAATGATGCGGAATTACATAGCGATCAGTGGATAGAGTATCCAGCTCGGTAACAGGTTGCATGTGACCTAAGTCCCCATACTCCTTCATGAAGATTGAGTAATCTTGTTTTAAAGTTTCATTTTTATTTAATCGTTTCTCTAAGTTACGAAAACGCGACAGGGCGTGGCTATAAGAATCACCAAGAGGCTTGTGATTCTCTTTCAAAAGAATTGGAACAACATAGCGGCCAATGGTGTCCCGCGTTGTCAGTTCAGAATACAGCCTTTCACATTGGATATCCTCACTGTTTTCGATTTTAACTGCTGGGGGCTCTTCAACCTCCCAAAACCGCTTGACCACATCTTCGAGGCGCAGAGTGGAAGCAAAGAGGGACGAGGTAATATGCGGAGGGCGACAAGTTTCAACCCTTCCTGTGAGGACCCAGCCGAAAATGCTGTGTAAAGCTACAGGCAGACCAGGGCCCGAGTCTAGACGCTGGCCATCATAAATGTTATGGAATAGTTCAGCTCCCAGAAGTAAGTCAATTTCAGCAGGCTGATCAAAGTTATCATCAGCCAGCACCAAATGCTTGAAGCTGTCACGCACAGTCGATGGCAATTCTGCTGAAGGCAGTTTTGCTGTTATTTTGTTCATGACAATAGGGTTAATATTGAATATTGGACCATCTGATCCTCGTGGCTGTACTGTGCATGAAGCTATCCCTCGAACCTCATGGACAATGTTTTGGCCTAGACCAGCTACAGAAACATTAATACGACGTAGCGGTAAGCCCAAACGTTGAGCTAATGCAGATGTCATGAAACAGTCCTGAGCCCCACTATCAATCAAAGCACGTGCTATGGTGACTGAAGGGTTTTGACTACACCCACGGACTTTCACCATACACGTCCCTAGCAAGACTAATGTCCGGCTGTGACTAAGGTGAGTCACAGTAGTAGTGGTAACCACTGACTCCTCAGCTACAGTCTGCTGCTCGACCACACAGGGAGCAGCTGAGACTGTGTCTGCGGTCTCATGCAGTAGAGTGTGATGACGCATGCCACACGAGGCACAGCTGGCCTTAGAAAAGCATTTTGAAACATTGTGGTAAGGCCGCAGACAGTTATGACAAAGTCCTAACTGTGTGGCAAGTTTTACTCGACTGAGGACATCCATGTTACGAAACTTTGTACATTGGTACAATGTGTGTTCAAGACCACAGCATTTACAAACACCTGATGGTTTTTGGCTACTAGTCATTAAATTGCTAGTTTTAAATTTCTGTGCCCCTGGGTGAGGGGTTTTAAAGTTTTGTTTATGTTGAGGTTGATGGGGATGAGAATAAATTGGCCCACTAGTTTCAAGAACTTTCACATAACCATCTAGGAAAGTCACCAACTCATTGAAAGTTGGAAATTCCCCTTTGTTTTGAAGCTCAAAGCTCTTACGCGTATCTGCATCAAGAGTGCGTGATGCCAAATAGAACAGGAGAAATTCATGCAAGTTGGGGACCTTCATAGCTTTAAGAGCATTTACTGTTTCATTAAGCATATTTGTCAAAGCAGAAAGTTCCTGGAAACTCCCATGTTTAATCCGACTTTGATTAAGAATTTTATCCAAGTAGGTAACAGCCAGAACCCTTTTATTCTCATACCTACTCTTAAGAGAGTCAAAGACAATAGGATAGTTATCCTCTGTAACAGGTACACCACGAACAAGAGACAAGGGTGGACCCGAGAGACATGAGATCAAGTAGTGGAATTTTTCCACTTGACTGATAGACCTATTGTCATGTACTAATGACACAAAGGTATCAAAGAAAGTTTGCCATTGTTCTATTTGTCCAGAAAACTTTGGAAGTTCCAATTTTGGAAGTCGCGCCTGCGGGTTCCCCTGAGTGGGCTTAGCGGAGCCATAAAGCTCAGATGATGAGCCAGACGCTACTGCAGCAGCTAAAGAGGCAGCTTGTGTTTGAGTTTGTAAACTATCTGCAGTGCTCAGCACTTCATAATAAAGGTCATCAAATGAAGCAACTGGTTTCATGTCAATAGGTTGAGTAGGCTTCATCTGAGCATTTAGAGTGTTAATCTTGGATGTTAATTCCACAAACTCCTCGCGAAGGGCTTCCATCCGTTTGAGACGCATGAGAAACTGGCTCCGTTTGGACTTATCTGATTGAACAACTTTCGACAAATCGTAGAGTATTTGAATATCCCTGAAAGCATATTCACGTTGTGCGGTAAGCACCGCCAAAGCGGTTTCATTGGCTTCGTTTGACATTTTAGCTCCTTTGAGTAAAACGAAACGTTTAGATTTGACAGATCGAACGAAACGTAAAATAATATTTTTTAAGTGTATGAATGAACGAAACAAAGTAGCACTGACGAAACGCAATTTTCTGAACGAACCGGAAATCGACAGTAGTGCCAACCTATAAACAATAGCGAATTCTGAATATGTAGTCAAATATTGCGTAGGTAGGTACTTTTAAATAGGAATAACTACCTACCAACTTAGCTAAATACTATCTTGCCGTATTTGAAACTAATATGAAAAATGTTTAGCGACGATAATTCTAACAAGAAATTGCTTGGAATATTATTATTTTAGATTTTCTTGACCACTGAAAAGATGACAACTTGTTCGTTGAATCACTTTTACTATGGAAGAAACATAATTTTACATTCGAATTTCGTATTGTTGTACAACAAAATGGCTTCGTTAGTTGCCTACGTAATATCGAAATGAATGTCCATAGAATGCAATTTTAGTTCGAGTGTTTTGACTTAAAATCCTTAGTTTCATAGACTGTAAATTGGAATTTTACTCGGAAAATCAATTTCCACAGGCATCCGGCTCGAAGGACCACTAAATGGACGGGTTTCTAAGACGCCCGGCGTCCATTGTTGAAAACGTTTCTAGAGACAAATGTATGTAGGTAAAAGCTTGGACTGTATAAAAAGATCTAGACTAGCACCAGTGATGACCAAAGAGGTGAAAAGCTTGGCCTGGGGACAGGAAAAAAGGGATATAAAAGTACTTACATCAGGCCACCACTGGAGTTGAGTCCACGTCGGCTATGCACTTTGAAACAACCACAGCACTTGGTATTTGGGCCGGCCGGCCAACTTTTCTGTGTTAGATCACTCACAGATGCACTGAGTTTAAGGATTATCTTATATTTAAAGACAATTGGTGGGATTAAGCCCCTTTACGAAATTTTATTTAGTTTGGCGAGAGAGCCGTCATGCGTCTTGTTGCGCGCGGATTTTGAAGTAGTTTTTTTTTTGTAGGTGGCGCTGCATGTTGAGGAATAGAGTTGGGAAGGATAGGGATGGGATAACAAGCCAAGACAGGGGGCATAGACTAAATTAGAAATCCATAAGGATGGGACATACAACACGATAACGTCGATATTATTTATTCCTCAACTAAACATTCTGTAAATATAGCAGTGCATTTTAATATTATATGGTATTAGCTGGCGCCGCAAACGTTGGTGTGCCATATTAATTTAACCTACGATATATTCTCAGCTCTCCGAACTCTTGTTCTCACTTACCTATATGTTGCAAATACACAAACTGATTATATTATTTTTTTAATAGACTAGCCCGTGATATGAACAATTTAAAAACCTATTTAGAGGCTAAAAATTCCACCCATGCCGGAATTCGAGCCCGCGGCATCTGGCTATCCATGCCAGCGCTCTTTCCAACTGAGCTAATGGGCGACTCACTGGAATCAGTGAAATTTCCATTAAATCCACTTCAAATTGTCTTAAGACAACCCAAAAAACACAAGGTTTTTGGAGACGAGGTACTCCAACATCTGTTGTCTAACACACTGCCAAATCGAAGGTACTTGGCAGCCTACTACAAGCTGTTATTTTCTAAACATCTCTAATTCGGTAGCATAATGGTAACCAATGGTAACCAACTGACAAATGCGGGTGGTACGTTTTGAATAATAAAACATGACACTATATTTTTCAAACTAACGAGACAGTTATTTTATTTTATTTCACTTCACTTCACTTCACTTCACTTCACTTCACTTCACTTCACTTCACTTCACTTCACTTCACTTCACTTCACTTCACTTCACTTCACTTCACTTCACTTCACTTCACTTCACTTCACTTCACTTCACTTCACTTCACTTCACTTCACTTCACTTCACTTCACTTCACTTCACTTCACTTCACTTCACTTCACTTCACTTCACTTCACTTCACTTCACTTCACTTCACTTCACTTCACTTCACTTCACTTCACTTCACTTCACTTCACTTCACTTCACTTCACTTCACTTCACTTCACTTCACTTCACTTCACTTCACTTCACTTCACTTCACTTCACTTCACTTCACTTCACTTCACTTCACTTCACTTCACTTCACTTCACTTCACTTCACTTCACTTCACTTCACTTCACTTCACTTCACTTCACTTCACTTCACTTCACTTCACTTCACTTCACTTCACTTCACTTCACTTCACTTCACTTCACTTCACTTCACTTCACTTCACTTCACTTCACTTCACTTCACTTCACTTCACTTCACTTCACTTCACTTCACTTCACTTCACTTCACTTCACTTCACTTCACTTCACTTCACTTCACTTCACTTCACTTCACTTCACTTCACTTCACTTCACTTCACTTCACTTCACTTCACTTCACTTCACTTCACTTCACTTCACTTCACTTCACTTCACTTCACTTCACTTCACTTCACTTCACTTCACTTCACTTCACTTCACTTCACTTCACTTCACTTCACTTCACTTCACTTCACTTCACTTCACTTCACTTCACTTCACTTCACTTCACTTCACTTCACTTCACTTCACTTCACTTCACTTCACTTCACTTCACTTCACTTCACTTCACTTCACTTCACTTCACTTCACTTCACTTCACTTCACTTCACTTCACTTCACTTCACTTCACTTCACTTCACTTCACTTCACTTCACTTCACTTCACTTCACTTCACTTCACTTCACTTCACTTCACTTCACTTCACTTCACTTCACTTCACTTCACTTCACTTCACTTCACTTCACTTCACTTCACTTCACTTCACTTCACTTCACTTCACTTCACTTCACTTCACTTCACTTCACTTCACTTCACTTCACTTCACTTCACTTCACTTCACTTCACTTCACTTCACTTCACTTCACTTCACTTCACTTCACTTCACTTCACTTCACTTCACTTCACTTCACTTCACTTCACTTCACTTCACTTCACTTCACTTCACTTCACTTCACTTCACTTCACTTCACTTCACTTCATTCCATTCCATTCCATTCCATTCCATTCCATTCCATTCCATTCCATTCCATTCCATTCCATTCCATTCCATTTCATTTCATTTCATTTCATTTCATTTTATTTTATTTTATTTTATTTTATTTTATTTTATTTTATTTTATTTTATTCTACTTTATTTTATCTTTATTTTAGAAACAAACAGTCATTTAAATGCAATACAAATTATATCTCATGTTAGATACATAGACCTCTAGTTTCTCATAATTTCAAATGCAAACATTTTTAGGGTTCCGTACCTCAAAAGGAAAAAACGGAACCCTTATAGGATCACTTTGTTGTCCGTCTGTCCGTCCGTCCGTCCGTCTGTCAAGACCCTTTTTCTCAGGAACGCGTGGAGGTATGAAGCTGAAATTTATATCAATTACTCAGGTCTACTGTCCCTTGAAGCTGTGAAAAAATCAAACTTCTAAGCCAACGCAATCAAAAGATACAGCCGTTTATGCCGCAAATTTTCGACACTTGCAAGGGAATCAAAACCTACAGGGTGCTTCCCGTGAACTCAGAATCTTGAAATTTGGTACGAAGCAACGTCTTATAGCATAGATAAAGGAAAAATTACGAAAACCATAAATTTTTAGTTACATCACATAATATATTTTTTTTTAATAATTTTAAACTTACTACCCATTTCCTCATAAACGCGGAGAGGTATTAAATTGAAATTCATACCAAATACTCAGGTCTATAATACAGGTTTGTACGGAACCCTCGGTGCGCGAGCCTGACTCGCACTTGGCCGGTTTTTAAGGTAAGTTAAACATCGGTCGGAGAAGCGCTCCGAAACATAATCAGAAATTCCAACTATAAAAACAAAAATAGGAAAAAAAAAACCAAACATACACAAAAACACTCCACTGAAACGCTCATATCATTCCAATTAACAACATGAATTATTTATTATAACACACAACACCACTGCCCATTTTTTAACAGAAATAATAATTAAGTTGATCCATTAGGTAAAATTCATAATAAGTAGTAGATAGATACCTACTTCATATAAATTAAAATTAAAATACCCACTTATTAAAACTCATTATAAATCTTAGACTTGACACTTTTCTTAAATTTACTTAAACATGGATTAAATATATCAACATCACTTAGCTTAGAATTATATAAGTCACAGGAACGCCTCAGAAAACTATTCCTTGTGTAACGAGTTCTACATTGAGGGATTGAGAATAAATCTTTTCGGCAACAGCTTCTCTGTTGTTTGCGGGGTACACGAAAATTTATTGCATGAAGTAACGCGGGGGAATCAACGAAGTTGTTTAAAATTTTAAATAGAAAAACAGAATCAATGACATTACGCCGCTGCTCTAAGGGCATGATGTTATATCGTTTTGCTGCCGTATGATAATCCGTAAACATATGACCAGTTCTATAATCTAACGATTTAATAAATTTATTTTGTAATTTCTCTAGCCTGTCAATATGAAACTTAAAGAATGGATACCAGACAGTACATGCAAACTCAAGCCGACTACGGACATAACTATTGTAAAGCAATTTATACGTAAGTGCATTTCTAAAGGGTTTTCCTACTCTTAGAATAAAGCCTAACTGTTTAAACGATTTACGGAGTATCTTATTAATATGAGGTATAAAGGTGAGCCGAGAATCAAGCGTGACACCTAGATCTCTTATTTCTTGAACTTTTTCTAGGTTCTTATTGCATAGTTGGTAATCAAAGGTTATAGGATTAGCTTTGCGACTAAAAGTTACTACGTAGCATTTATCAGGGTTTAAAAACAAATTATTGTTACCACAGTATCTTTCAAAATTACCAAGATCGTTTTGGAGCAGACAACAGTCTTCGACAGTGCGAACTACTCTAAATATTTTTGCATCATCAGCATACAATAATATGCTCGAACTATCTATAAAATCGGACAATTCGTTTAAATATAGTGTGAATAATAAAGGCCCTAAGTGTGAACTCTGTGGCACACCAGAGGTGACTAATTTGGGCACAGATTGATAACCCTTAACCACAACTGCTTTGCTTCTATTTTCAATGTAAGATTTTATCCAACGGAACAGATCACCGTGTATACCGAGTTTCCAAAGTTTATTAAGTAGCGTATTATGGCAAATTTTATCAAACGCTTTGGCAAAATCGGTATACACGGCGTCCACTTGGTTTGTATCATCCATAGCGTTTAAAACAGCTTCTGTGAACGTTATCAAGTTACCCTCAACACTACAACCCTTAAGGAAACCATGTTGGTTTGGGGAAATTATACGAAAAACTACCCTAGCCAATTCATCGGAGACGATTTTTTCTAAGACTTTGCCAAAATGGCATAGTTTAGAAATAGGCCGGTATTTTTCTATGTCTTGGCTAGATGGACCACCTTTCGGAATTGGGGTAACCCAGGCCACTTTCCATAATTTCGGAAACTCCCCTTGTACCAGGGATTTACGGAAAATAAATGTAACTGGTTGTGCCAATGCCTTAGAACATCTAGAGATTATAACAGGATGAATCCCATCTGGGCCAGCACCCTTATTAATATTAATTGATTTTAAGTATTTAAAAACCAACTGCTCATTGATATCTATAGAAGATATGTCCAAAACAGCACCAATAGGCGTATCTAAATCCTGAATCTTAACAGATTCTAAAGAGGTTCATTAAATAGGTTGCAAATGTCGTTCCCTTCAGAGGCTGATGATCCTTTATAATGCATAGTTTGTGGAATATCAGTACTTGAGAAAATTGATTTAACGTAGCTCCAAAAGAATTTCGGATTTTCTTTAATTTTTTGCTCTGAAAAGTCAATATATTTCCGATAACACTCCTTTTCGACAATTTTCACTCTCCGCCTAAGAATTGAAAAACTCTCATAGTCCAAAGGGTTATTGTAAGTTTTCCATGCCTTGTGAAATTTATTTTTCTCTTTCAACATTTTAATTAAGATCTTACTGTACCAAACCGGGTGGGAGCCTGAGTTTTTCACTTCACGACGTGGAACAAACTTTAATATACATTTATTTAAGATAGAATAAAACATGCCGACACATTCTTCTAATGTAAGGTCCATGAAGGTAAAATTCCAGTCCGTATTAAACAGTTCCCGACTGATCTCGTCAAAGTTAGCTGAACGAAAATTGTATATATATTTTGTAGCGGGCTTTAATGGTTTCTGGTAGTCCAAATGCAAGCTTATTTCAAGTGACCCATGGTGTGAGTCCTCGCAAGTAAGTGGATAAGCACTCTGCTTAACTGAGCAACTTTTATTACTGATTATTAGGTCAAGTATGCGATTATTTACATTAGGTATTAGATTAAATTGATGGGAATTAGTTAAAGACAAGAAATCGCTTATTAGCTGTACTTCCAGAGTTCCTTGCAGTAACTCGGACGGAACACCTTGTTTATTAGAGTTGACCCAAATTGCATGAGTAATATTGAAGTCCCCAGTTATCAAAAATATATCTTGTGGGCGATCATTAATTAAATCACTCGCGCAGTCAAAAAACGCATTAAGTCCCTCGCGATGGCCAGTGCCGTGCGGTATGTAAATACAGGCGATATTCAAGAAAGGACCATTAGCGTTTCCGTAGGCAGCCATAGGCAAGCTTACCCACACACACTCAGCAAGCGAGCGCGGCGGGCATGGCCAGTTGCGTCTCACAGGTAGGTAATCCTTCAGAACTGCTATAATCACACCGCCTCCGCGCGCCACACCTGTATCGAGATCGGACCTATCGCATCTGTAAACAAAGTATCGACTATCGAAATACTCTCGGTCAAAAAAGTCTTCTGTCAACCAGCTTTCCGTTACACAAATAAAATCATAATTAGATTGGGATACTTGAGAGAGAAAATCGTGTGACTTTGTGCGTCACACGATTGTGACCCCGCACGTTTTGATAATAACCTGACAATGTTTTATGGACCGACATGATAGAAATCTGTGAAAAGTTTAAAATTATATTTACCAACAAGGTGCTCAAGTACATTTATATTTAGTTGATAAGCCACTAAGGCGCTTCTGCAATAACTATTAAAAGTGGTTGTAATATTCAATACATAGGTACTATTTTGTAATAATAAGTACACAATACAGTAATAAGCAATACACCATGGTATCTCCACTGAAAATAGGCATTTTTTATCGGTTTTGCGTGTTTTGTAATTCAGACTTAAAAGGAAAGTACGTTTATTTTGTTGTTTACTTCGTACCGATACTAGCGTTTCACAAACTATGGAATGCTTTGCAATATTTAGACTTATAAAAAGATAAAAAACAGTACTAAACGAGAGACAGATTACATAATAGGTAGTATTTTGTAATAATAAGTACATAATACAGTAATAAGCAATACAGCATGAAAATAAGCATTTTTTATTTGTTTTGTAGGTTAGAGTTAAAAGGAAAGTAAGTTTATTTTGTTGTTTACTTCGTACCAGCACTAGCGTTTTACAAACTTTGGAATGTTTTGCAATATTAAGACTTATAAATAGATTAAATGCAGTACTAAACAAGAGACTGATTAGACTTGCAAGATATAGTAAACCTAAGCGAAAACATCACTTTTTCAGCTTCATTAAATCGGCTTCAGAGGCAATTACAATAGCCCTTGACTTATCATTTTTTCTCAGACTTATCTTTGCATTCCGGACCCATATATACTGGTAGGCAAGATCGTTTTTAAGTTTTCTGGCACTGCGTAGAAGAAGTTTGTTGGCCGGAGTGAGATGCTCGTTGATAAATATATTCTTTGCTGAGCCAGTAAATCCTAGCTGCGCGGAGTCGAGCGAGCGGCGAGCACGAACAGCTGTGAGCAGCTCGTCACGTACACGGCGCCGGGTGAAACGCACCACGATGTTAGGTACACTTGTCTGTGAGGGCTCTCCTCCTTGGTCGTTCTCGGCTTCAGCCTCCACTTCCGTGCGACCATCGACCTTGACTGCAGAATATCTTCGGACACGCTGAATCGTATCGACATCGAAATCATTGATCTTGCAGCCGACGAGAACGCTGATGTTCTGAAGAATGTTATATAGATTTTCACCCGGCTTTTGAGGTATGCCACAGATTTCTATATTATTCATCCGAGCATATTGTTCTCGTTTGTTGTTTTCGAGTTTAAATGTGGAAATGGTCTTCTCAGCTTCAATTAACTTTTTCTCTACGGCAGCCAGTCGACTATCCATTTGAGACACCTTGGTTTCTACATCTTTCCATTTAGAGTTCAGTTCAGTTATACCTTGAACACACGTGTGGACGTCAGTTTTCAGTGGACCAAAGTCTGCCCTGAAGGCTTTTAATTCACTGAGCACCTCGGCGAGCATAATGGTGTCATTTCTGGGGGTGTCAAATGGAGCAGGTGGGACGGCTACAGCTGGTGTAACAGCAGCTCGGCATGGGGGACAGCGCCAAGCTCCTTTTTTCTCAACAGAATAATTTCGATAGGTAACTTCCTTTATCCCCGCACATCCGTAATGCAGCTTTCCATGGCATTGAGTACAGTCCACGTAGTCGGTGACAAGATCCTTACATTTAATGCAATTCATATTGAAATCCGAGAATATCAACAGATCCGTACAGTAAAAGGAGGTAGGTGGATAAAATACACACCACGGCTCGGAGAAAATCGAGTAATAAACCAACTAAAACACGAAATGCACTGTGAATCTTTTCAGTTTCTTTCTCTAAACGTGTTCAAAGATTCACTTTGTTATAGTTTTATCACACACAGAGACTTAGTTTCCTTAATTACACAAATTCTTATACGGAGCACAACAAAAACGATGCGTACGCGATGCTACCCGCATGAAAAATGAAAAGTAATGTGTCAGGTGTTCATTTAAAACGCTCCTTCTATGCTTTAGTTCTTATTCTGAGGGCTGAACGCAACTGAATAGCGGCATGCAAGTACCTGAACTTGCTGTCGACTGTACGTCAGCGTTTTAATTTAGCGAAAAACACCCAAGATAGAGAACACCCTCGCTTTATAATTAGTAGCTTACCTATTTACGTTAAAATGTGCCGGACTTTTTTTTTGACTTCTCACGTATATATTTGCTTTTTTGCGCCTTTGAAAAGTTTCAATATGTACGTAACTTGGAAAACAAAGTCGTTGGTATATAGTACCGGGAGGTTGGGTTGGGATTCGAACCTACGACCTACCGAATGAGAAGTTGACGTTCTACTGCTCTACGTACATTTTTTGGACATCTTTATTTATTCTGGCACGGATAGCCAGAGGTTGCGGGTTCGAATCCCGGCAGGGTGAAATTTTTAGCCTCTAAATAGGTTTTTTTACATCTTTATTTACTTCGGAACTTTTATCCGAGTGGGAAAATGTAAGGTACATTTGTGAAGTTACAGTACCAATCCCCTACTTGACTCGTATCAAATTTGACGCGATAAATTAATATTTCCTGAAGTATTTAACGTAAGAAACTGAAATTTATTGACTTTGCCAAATTTTTTTTTATTTGCAAATTATGTAGCCATCCTACGTACTTAGTAGGATGGCTACATTATTTGCAAATAAAAAAAAAATCCGCTTTTAACTCGGAACGGTGAAAACACTATCCGCCATGTTGGAAGCACCTTTCGTTTGTAAACAAACATTTGTCGGCCAGAGCCAGTGGACATTGATTATTATAGGACTTACATCAACGTGATCTTCATGTAAATAAAGTACCTATCGGGGTCTCTCTTGGCAAGTTTGAGCCAATTTTTTGAATCCACAACTTCCCGGGGGTCTTTATTGACATGATTTTGCATTCTCGAACAATGCAATAATAATAATTGCTATATTTTGCATGTAAACTCGAAGAAATCAAGGTTGCGTCGTTGTTTTTTCACTATGCTCACAAATCACTTACAGATGTTGTATGTCAAACTTTTTACAAGATTTCAGGTCTTCAAACCATAGACAAAAATGGCTGACTGCGCTTTTGGCCGTTTAGCAAAGCAAAGTTTTAAAATATATTTGCTTTTAGGTCCTGAAAAATTATAAGTACTAAAACATTTTTGGTCTAATGGAAGAGATATTTACCATTTAAGACTTACTTAAAGAGAGAGTCAAATAGCAAACTGAGTGCGCCATCCGAGTAAACTAATACTTCTGATTGGACGGTTTTTCGCGACAGCACTCGGACCGAGCGCACTAAGACCGTGAAAACCTGGGTTACGTATAGATATTCAGCCTTGCAAGCGTTAATTATTTTATGAATGAAAAATTACACGCGAACATACTGTTGGCGTAACCAAAGCCTACACTATCTCCCTCTGAGAGAAGGCCTGTGCTCTGCAGTAAAGGAAGGCCAATGAGACGAGTTAAAGAATGTAAACAAACGGACCGTTACTAAGTTACATTGCGATAGTCAACAACAATAATTATTAGCTCTGTCCTTGTCACACGTATGCGGTAATGACGACATTTGATCGACGACAGCTGTCGTTGCGTATTTCGTGGTACAGGAAAACTTTCAGTGCGGCAGTTGTCAACATTTGGTATCATCCGCCATTTTGTGAACTATAAGTTCATTCCTGTTTAGATTGAGTTCGAAGTGATACGAGGACAATTTTTATAGCCATATAGACAACATGACTGATAATACTATGGATAGTTTTGTCATAAATACGGCTGATTCGTACTCTTCCGGTGAATCATGTTTGACTAATACAGACGACTGCGATTAGAAATTTGTATAACTATAATTTATTCAAATAAAAATGTTTAGAACCCCTGAAACTTTGTTTACATTCTTTATCTCGTCTCATTGGCCTTACTTTAGAATATTTATAAGCTACCTTAAAAAAAGTTATAGCATTACTTTAGGTTTTATATTTTACTGTCATAATTGTTAGTGCATGTAGTCCACCGTCTAATAATAATTATCGTCAGTTTACTTTAAACTACTTTTAGATGGACCTAATACTACACATGTGCAAAAATAGGCTTGGATAGATTAACGACGGTAATATACTTTCCAATTTTCGTAGTAACCACAGGACGTATTTAGGCTGCCTAATTACACTGCATTAATTTTTCAACTAAGAGCGAAACATTCAGGTAAAAATCATCATCAACCCATTATGTCCCCACCGAGGGGCACGGGTCTCTTCCCTGAAGAAGGTATAGGCCTTACTCCACCACGGGGGCCAAGTCCGGATTGGTGGAGGCTTTCAAGACTAGAGACTGGTCTTACTGTCCGAATTTTTCAAGCCGCCCTAAGGCCTCTGCCTTGGCTTAACGACTGCCATCTTTCGAAGGCAGCCGACATCAACTGCTTAAGGTGCCTTGTGAAGCACGCAAGGAAAAATACCACTAGCGTTAGTCATAGTTGGTCACCCATCCATACGCTGAACGCGCTATGTTGCTTAACAATCGTGAACGTTTAAAATCACTCGGGCAGCCGGGGCTACGAGCTATTCCACCATGAAAAAATGCGAATGGCGTTATGCACTTGTTCTTTGTTACTTTCCTCGAAATGAAGACAGCCGAAATTACTTTCGAAGTGAAGGATTTACGGCCGCCGTATACTATTTCAGTTCTACCAACCTGAGGGTACCTAATTTCCGTTTCCGTCAAGAGACTACTTGACTGGTCCCGACCCTTGTTATTATTATTAACGGCTAACATTAGCCCTTTCATTAATTTAGCTGTACATCTCCTGATAAATTGAAACGTTTACTGGCTGAAAACTATTGAGGTAGATTGATAAATTAAGAAATAAATGAAGGAAGAAAGATTGACGAAACAAATATATATTGCGAATGTGAGTGGAAGAGCTGGTAAGGGACGTCCCAGACGGACTTACATCGACCAAATAGGGGATGTATTAGCAAAGGGAAAGATAAAAAGTACCCGGAACCGGCGTGCGTGCATGCAACGACTCATGAACGTTGATGAAGCGAAGGTGATCTGTCAGGATCGTGGCAAGTGGCAGTCCCTGGTCTCTGCCTACCCCTCTGGGATACAGGCGTGAGGTTATGTATGTATTGATAAATTAATATTGCAGAGCTTGTAACGGTGCAAACCTCTTTACACCATTTTTTATATTTCTTTTTCTATCTATCATTTTCAAATATTTTAATTATGTCACACATTTCGAATTTTCCCCCATTTTTCATCATTATTACCTCACACGTTGACTAGATCTGACTATTTTACCTGCTTATCCGTTTTTATCCAATTTTTCTGTTTTATTATAAAATAACAGTACCTACCTATCTACTAATAAAGCAACAGTTGAAGTCGTTCCAGTTTTTATTATTTATAAAAGATAAACAACATAACAAGCTCTTAGGTACCTAAACCTATTATGTTCCTTACACCTTATCTATATTTAGTGGAAGATAGTTCACAGCAATTGACAGCAAATAATATTTTTCTCGAGCAGCGGTAGCCCAGTGCGTATAATAGTGCCCAGAACAATGGACTCGGATGCAAGATACCCAGGTCCGATTCCCCGTACGGGCATGCACAAATGAATTTGTTTTCTAAGGGCTTATTTTTCAATCCTCGGATAAAACTTATCCGCCTAATAAAGTATTACACAATAATATGAAAATGTCACCGTGAAATAACAAAAGAAAGGCAATTAGAACAGATTTTTGAATCGGTTGTTTAATACGATATTCAACAAATAACTTTTATCTAAGGATTGAAAAATCAGTCCTAAGTTAGGTATGTACATTTGTTAAGTTATATACCAATACCACTCGCTAACTGTGAAGGAAAACGTTGTGAGGAAACCTGAGTGTCTGAAGTGTTCAAGTTCCTCAGCGCAATAAATTGCCAATCCGCGGAGGGCACGCGTGTTAATTAATCCCATACTCTCTCACTGACAGAAGGCATGTTCCCTGCAATGGAACATTTATAGGCTACATAAAAAATGAGCACTTCAGAAGCAATAACTTCATTTAGTTACATACTATGTTGTCCTAAAACTTTCGTAAGTACAACACATTGTAGACTTTTAGTCCGGATCTACTTACGGGTGTTGTGTGAGACGAGCAACCGACGACGACGCGAGCTCCGTCTCTGCTCACCATGATTAAGCTCTGCGAATCGGAGCGAAACCTGTTCGGAGTCTTCCGATATAACAACACCCGTAAGTAGATCCGGACTAAAAGTCTACAATATGTTGTCCTAGTTTTTTTGGGTGGCCTGCCATTCCAAGATTACAGATCTCTGATATAGTTCAGGATCCATCCTGAACTATATCAGAGATTCAGAGTTCAGGATCCAGTCTTACTGGTTCACTGCTATTCTAACTAATTTGTGATAAAGAAATAAATACTATTTGTATTGTATGGATGGTGCATGCCACAACCAAATAGGCATAGAAACGGTACCTATCGGCAAACGTCGGAGGTGATGGTGTCAACGATTGGAGAAGATCTCAAGAAGATAGGCATACAAGAACTGGCGAAGAGGCGCACGGGCTCAACAGAAAGAAAACTAAGGACCAACACCTGTAAAGGAATGTGGCGCCACACGAAGGAGATATATCGATTCTATAAATGTAGATACTTTCCATAGGGGTTTTACCTTTTTTTGTATGAAGTAACTTGTTTCCGAAGGCTTATCTTTGTTTCCCTTTGGTTTTTTCAAACGGTTAACATTACTGGTGGCAGGTCCAGATAAGGGCTTGTAACCACCCACTATGGTTATACTCTTTTTTTTTAATGCTCTAACCCGTGATAAGGACAATTTATGAACCTATTTAGAGGCTATAAATTCCGCCTATGCCGGGATTCGAGCCCGCGACCTCTGGCACGGATAGCCAGAGGTCGCGGGTTCGAATCCCGGCATGGGTGGAATTTTTAGCCTCTAAATTGCTTTTTAAACCACCCCCTATTCAAATACATGCGCTCGTAGCCTAGTGGAATCGAGTTATTGGAATCAATTACTAGGGTAAAGCAACAACAGGCGCGGTCAGGTGCTGGATGGGGACCATCTAGTGACTACCACTAGTGGCATTTTTTCCGAGCGCTGTGAAGCCGTGGATGCCTGCTGTCATGTAATGACAGTCGTTATGCCATGTCAAATTTCTCATGGTCAATATCTGACATTTACTGTCATAATATAATAATATATATTCAAGAACGTTTTTAAAACATCCTTGTATATATTACATCTTGAGATTTAATAAGTTGTCGCTCGTCATACATTTTGTACGAGACCGATTCACACTGTGCTATAAGAATATTATAGCTATAAAACTAAATGTATAACGAGCGATAAATTATTACTTATATCTCAAAATGTAATATAATATATTACGAGTATTATTATTATATTACATCCCATAGTAAAAAGACGGCCTTAAGGCCCGCCACTGTCTTACAGTCCACCAAACCGGACCTGACTGGATGCAGTAAGGGACCCATACCCCAGCAGTGGGGACGTACAAAGGGTTGATATCACATACAAAGACACGCCGCAATGCGATTAGTCATGTTCCGGCATGGTGTCTGGTAACTTAAGCCAGCGCCTACACAGAAGGAACGTGGGGGACGCGGAAAAGACGCAACACTTAGTATACAATTCACGCCCTCGCCCCGTCCTTTCTATCTTGGTTTCGTCCCGCCCTTTAAGTACATTTTGTATGAAAAGTCTTTTTCCCGCCGATTCTGTGTGACCAGAGCCTTTTATACTAAGGCTTAGCTAACTAGTGCCACCAATGGATTAAAAATCAGAACTTGTTTTATAATACATTGTTATCTAAATCTGGACATGAAAAATATTAAAAACTTTACTGTGTACAACTAATTTTTTAGAACGGTCTACAGTCTAGAATCTAGTTAGCATTCCGAACCGCGTAGGTAAGTCTGAATATAAATACCACATACAGCGCCATCTTATGCAACCTTACGGAACTTAAGTATTCACTTTTTGCCTCTGTGAATTCAGCTTGTGTAGCGTAGGTCCGTGCCAACGTGGTGCCAACCTTGGGCCGTCCGTCCGCATTATGTACGGGTACTACCGTAGCCCCATGCACACAGGACGTGAGACGAGGCGCGGAGAAGACGGGACGCGCAGTCCTCGGCCACACAGAAGGGGTGTGGAACAGAGGCGGAAGAGTATTCATTCAAAATGTAGGTACTGTAAATATACATACATAAGGAACGGGACGAAGCCTGCACAGAAAGGACCAGACGAGGCCGCGGATTCTAAACCTACAGCGATTTGCGTCTTTTCCGCGCCCTCGCTCCGCGTCCCTTCGGTGATTCCGTATTTTATTCTGTGGTAAGTTACGCCATCTATTGGATTTTTTTAGAAGTAGAACAACATTAGGAGCAGCATCATTTTCGGCTGATTTGACAATTTTGCACAAGGGGGCGCTAGTTACTTTTTGACGGCGAACGCCATCTGTTAGAGTTTTCTAGAACTAGAACGGCTGTTGACAACCAGTCGAACAAACACAACCCATTGGCTACAGTTAAAATGATTCAATATTTTTTAACCAGATGTCGCTTACAATTTTGATCAGAATTTATTAGAAAAGAAAACTAAATTAGTAGACATGCAATAGGTATAAAGTTTTTAGCGGAAATCGATTAAAGTTCTAACCTTTATCATAGGTTCTAGACTGTAAGTTCTAAAACATTGTTAAGATTTCTCATGTTTACTTTTAGATAAAAACCTATTAGGTATAAAGCAAGTTATGATTTTTTTCTATTGGTGGCACTAATTATCGCCCCAAAACGCCTTACAACCCTTAAGGCGTTTTGGGGCACACGTCAATTCGAAAACCTTTTTCTATGAGGAAAACTTTGAAATCGATTCTTTGCTGCGTTTCGTAACTTTAAAATGGAAACGCGAATATGTTTTTCGCGATTTCAGAATTTCCACATCTAAAGTACGGCCGCTAGAACCAGGTTCAGGTTCAATAATGGGGATTTTTCTTACATATTTATCATCAGGCTATACTAGTCCACCGCTGGACTATGGTAGCCTTTCCTAATGAGTACCATAACGCCCTGTCTTCAGCTTTCCGCATCCACCATCTGCTTGCAGTTTTTACTAATTGTAGAGTCAAATTAGATCAGTCGACTACGCTTACGTATCGTATCTGCATTTGTCGGGAACCGGGAGAGTTTTGTTCGCAGTCGTCTAAACGATCATCCGTACTGGCGACATCGAGCCTCACCCCTTTAGGGGCAGTCAGTTAACGCCTCGCCGGAACGTCAGTGGCGATTCGTTACACGGACCGGGGGACGCACTCAAAGAGGAAAAAAATAGAAGGCATTTTTCCGAGCCCAGACAAACAGCTGAGTCACCACGAAAAAGATATGTAGTTGTTGCTTTCGGGTTTGGTCTCACATAAACAAAACCGTTGAGAAAAATCGTTAAAACACGGTATGGTATAATATATATGATGTTGTTATCTAAATAATTCAAAATACATCAATCTCTATCATAAATTTCCTTCTTTCAGTAAGAATCATAATTTTTTTCCACTGTCCATGGACATCCTCAGCCTTCTTCCAAAACGCGGTCTAAATTTAGTACTGGGATTGTTACCAGGTTTAAACCATAGACCAAGTAAAATGTTATTACAAAACGAAGTTTATCGCTACGTCAAGGACTATCTATGGTACCAAAGTTAAACTTCTGATACCCCTAGTTTATCTATGGACTAACCTCCAAGTTGACGTTTGAATTTCTTTGGTTTTGTGTGTGTGATAGATTGCAATAAATAATTGATATTATGGACGCCACTGATATGATGGATTTCGATGATTTGGACGATTAAGCCATGATTTGGACTTCGTCATCGTGTGAATCCCTTCAAATTAAGTGACGAAGATTTTCGATACAAATATAGGTTCACGTTTTTCTTCAAATGTTCCATTTTATTATTATAATAATCAACAACGAAACCGCCCAAAGTTTAAAAATTAATAATACCTATTCCCAGTATGAAACTATCAGAAAATTTTTGACGTCTCGGATTGGCGCGCGCGCCGAATATTTCACTCCATTTCACACGAGAGTAGCCATTTGATTATAAAAACGCTTCAATAACAATATAATAATTAATAGTGCTCATTTTAGTTAGATTGGAACCTAAACAAAGAACAGTTTACGATGTATAGGTATTTTAAACGCAATAATGAATATTTTTGCGTTTAAAATGTGAAGATTATATCCATTTAGTGAAACGGAACGCAGCATTGAATGAAAGCTGAATGAACGAATCAGTGAATACAATTTGAACCATGGCTGATCTCTGGTTTAACTGATCCTCGAATAGTCTTCTATTTGTAATAACGACACACATTTGATCTGGGTCTAACTTTGATACCGTAACAATCCTAGATCTTTTAGTCTTGGTTTAAACCAGGACTTATTCAGGTTTTTATAATAAGGCGGCCTATGTCTAGGATTTGGTCAAACGTGATCGAGCAGAAAGTGAAAAGTTGAGGACTCGAAAATAGTAGACAGCATTCATGAAAAGTGAGCAAATCATGAAGTGTTCGAACACGTAGTGTGGTAATAATTCTACGATTTGACCACGCCAATTTTGTGCCATTGAATTTCAACACTGCATAATTTTTCACTGGGAAAAAATTATAAGTATCTGAAATCGAAATACAACTGCTCTTAAATCAAATAGGATACAAAAACTGAGAATCCATGTACCTATTGCCAAAGGGCAAGGTAAATGGTACCTACCCAACTCGCAGACTAGTGCTCGTGATTAGCCTAAGCCCTAATACGCCCCTGTGCTCAGTCTGGCCGTAGTCTGGCGCCCTTTGTAATTTTATTACATTAGTAGAAGGGTAAGGCCGATGTATAGCTCACATCAATACCGCTGGCATGCCGGTTAATTCCACATTGATGCAGGGACTGGAAGAATTCGTATAATGATGATGTAATAAATAATAGTACAGCCTACATACGTCCCCATACGAGAGAGAGAGAGATAGAGAGAGTATGGGCTGATGATGAATAACGATTAAGTATTTAAAATTGTAAGCTTATCGGATGACCCGATGAACGATGACATTAAGAAGGCGGCAGGAGGAACAGTTGGCACGACGGTGAATTCGCAACAGGAAGCCTCTTTGATATTATTTCATGGGCCTTATTGGTAGATAGATAGAAGAGACTCAGGCTGCAGATTGCCAGACAAGGTCTAAAACATTTAATAATTCTTTATTTCTGAAAAGTTATACATAATTGTGGCGTAATTTGGAACAGAATAAACTCGAAAGTAGAGAGGCCCTTCTTCCTCTCTACTCTCGATGTCATTATGTCAAAAAAACATTTATTATCGTTTGTAATCATGTAGTTAAAATCCCAGCAATGACTTCGTTTTGTAAGTTACGTAAATTAGTTAAGTTGAAGCCTCTCGCTAGCTGTGAAAGAAAGTATTCTGTGGAAACTCAAGTGTCTGAGGTGTTCTTCACATACCTCAGGGCCTGAGATTTTCAATCTGCGGTGGGCACGTGTGGGTAATTAAGCCCACACACTCTCTGTCTCTGAGAAAAGACCTGTGTGGGAAGTATATAAACTGATTATTTTCTTTTAAATGCACTAACCCATGCTAAGGATAATTTTTAAAAACGTATTTAGAGGCTAAAAATTCCACCCATGCCGAGACTCGAGCCCACGACCTGGCTAACCGTGCCAACGCTGTCCCAACTGAGTTAATGGGCGGTTCGAGTAAAATAGGTTTTTAAAAAAGTATATAGACTGTATAACAAAAGCCAATAGGCAGTCATCAAGAGATATCGCACCAATAGGGAATCGCCTAACTGCAGCATCTCTACACTAGGGTCCTCCGCTTTGTGCGTTTAGAAATAATTACAAACCCTTCCTCTATTGGGTTGACTTCACTCGCGGGACGTGTCTCTACGCTCGTTTACACGCAGCTACTTATGACGTAACCTAAAAAAACTTTTTTTTCACTCCTATGTGAAATGAGATGTCCAGAGATAAAAATAATATTAAAGCCTTTAGTGGAATGCCAATTTTTATTGTAAACGAACATAAAGTACCTATGTATATTTTCTTAAGTACTAAAAAGTACTTGAAATCTTATTTTACCTTATTAATTTGATAAGATTCCGAGTAGTTTTCAGTACTCCATAATCGGCTTACCTACATGCAAGGACTAGTGTATGTTTAGGACTTGAAAGAGATCTGTCAGAATCGTGGCAATTGATAGACCTTGGTATCTGCCTACCACTCCGGGATATATTGAGTTTAACTTATTTTAAGTTTTAATTAAGAATCACAATTATCAAGCAATTTTGGTTAAACATCAAAAATGTAATACCTGACATCAAATTATTTTCTGTTGCTACTGTAAAACTATGTAATACCTAAGCGTTAATTTTAGTAATTATGTGTAGAAGTCATTGATCTCATTGCATGCTTGGTCCCGTGGTAGTTTATTAGTGGGTGTGGTATATAAAAGTCACACAGTTTGGTGTTATATGTGAATCTAGATTCTTAGTAAGGAGTACCATTAACTCAGTTGGAAAGAGCACTGGCACGGATAGCCAGAGGTCGCGAGTTCGAATCCCAGCATGGGTGGAATTTTTAGCCTCTAAATAGGTTTTAAAAAAGCAGTACTAATTTAGCAAGTATGACCAATAATATAGGTTCTACTTGTCAGTACGAACTATTTTTAATATGGAAAAAACTTGTAAATCTTCTTCAAAGACTCCGTTCCAAGCAAAAAATTTCACCTGTGTCTTAAATTGTCCGGCAAAATTTAATTTCAATAAATCCAAATTTAATTTATTTTTAACAGTGGTAACAACGATATGTGTCGAAATGAGACTTATTTATTAAACTATGGCCACGCAAAAATATTTAAATGGCTCAACTGATTCCGATGACATTTTTGTGTGACAGTGTTTATTATCGAACTCCTGCGGGACAGCTTCACTGTATAAGTTTATAAGAGATTAATCTTTTGTTCTGTGCAATTAATGGTTATTTATTACGCATTACGAATTACGGATCAGCAATTAGTTATAGAATAAACAAGAGGGTACAGCACGGCCTTATTATTTATAGTATCAAACCGGATTGTTTGCCTGTGACCAAGGTTTTGATGTCATGTAGAGGCGACCGATAGCAGCGGATGTATGTGAACAGAAGAGCTGCAGTAAACCTAAGGTAAATGGGGCATCGATGGATCCCTTCGCCATTAAAGTTGACTTCGTATTAGAAACCAACTTGAATGCGAAGGAATTCTATTACGTTAATATTAACGCGCCTTCTTAATTGCAACGGTATTGTTAGAAGCGTTTAGTGGTTACGAAAAGGCAAAGCAGGTGAATACTAAGTTTTGAATGTGGAATCGCATCAATTCTGAAATGTAAATTTGTTAGTGACCTGAATTCGTATTAATTTACATGCTTTTTTGTCGAAAGAGTTCGATCAGGTTTCGTTCTAATTCGCAGAGCTTAATCATGGTATAGTCATCGTCAAACGGCTTGTGTAACTAAGAAATAGATCACATAATTTGAAGTAAGGCTACGAGATTGATATGAAGTCAAATATCGGCAGCAAAAAATAATGAAACCCATCAAAAAACAATGCCTCGGGCTGCCAGCCACGCGCCGGCCACTACCCACTTCAGCCACAACCCTCCATTATTTACAAAAGAAACATAATCAAAATGAAAGATTGTTTTCAGAGGGCTCGAGTAGTTTTCGCAGCCGCGATTTTCGCGATAGATAAGTCCAATATTTCACCAATGGCGGCCTGGTGCAAATGAGTGACAGACACGATTGATGGCGCCGCGCTTGTTATTTGAAAAAGCTAAAGGCCATTTCCGCCATTCCGCCAGAGATATATATCATTGGAAACGTCAACAGAGTAGAAAATTAAAGTCAATAAGCGCCGGACGGTAGTAATAAGTTGGCGCCCGGCGGCGGCGGTTATGAAAGGGCTTTATCTCAGTGACAGCTGAAAGAATTGGCTAATTTGTCAACAGCAAAACGCGTTTCGCTAAGTGCCGTTTCATTGTTTCGGGGGTGCGCTTTTTCTTCCCCGCGACTTTATTAAAATTCTGCGTGATGGGAATGTTTGATTGTTATTTTTAAGCTTAGTAACGCTGGCTCTACCTCCGACGACGGTGAGACAGTGGAAATGGTCCCATTTAGTAACACCTGAGATTTCCGCCGTTCTTGCTACGGCCCAACTATGACGCTAAGTGCAACAATTTCTCTAGCACAATAAATAATTTAACAACAGCAAGAATTGTTCGTGTTTACGCATACGACCTCATATTTATGAATATTAATAAATACTAAAGACTTTGGTACCAGTTGGAAAAGTAGACGTGTTAACATTCGTGCCTATTTGGCTATTTGGTGGCCTCGGTGGCGCAGCAGTTTGGCACGCTGACTGCAAAACCGAAGGTCTCGGGTTCGATCACTGGCCGGGTCAAACTAGGAAACGAACTTTTTTAGTTTGTCTGGGTCTTGGATATTATCTATCTATTTATTTTATTAAATCTATCGTCGAGTTAGCACCTGTAACACAAGTCATTTAGTTGTACTTAGTACAAGGCTAACGAGATCTTGTAATATGTCCATTAATACTCTATTTATTAATTAAAATCAAATCGTTGGAATATTCATCACCTCTAGCTTTGCAAGCGGCGGCGTCACATTTGGATACGATAATATTTGGTGATGTAGTAAATTATATAGCAAGAAATAATTGCACGCAAGTGCACCAGACTTACGTCCGACTTTTCATCGTATTTTTACTGCACGATCAATACTCGTACCGCACCACCGCTCCAAAAGCAATAACCGATTGTGTTCAAACAATAAAACCGTGGATGTGCATAAAATTGCTTAAATATCTCTTCATAGACAACATATCGTATCTCGTCGATGCCACAAACTCGGAGCTCAATAAACGACCCATTGCAGATAAATGGGACCTTAAACCAAAGCGGACCATTCTTGAAGAAGTTGCTGAGATAGAATCACTCCCATCATAAAACAGTAACAAAAGTATTGCTCGTAGCTCCGGCTGCCTGAGTGATCTCAAACAATCACGGAGGTTAAGCAACATAGGGCGCATTCAGTGCATGGATGGGTGACCGTCTATAACCAATGCCATTTTCCAAGTAGATTCATAAAAAATCATGAATACGTTACACAGATCTCGTTAGCCCTATATGACTTTTTTGTGTTACAGGTGCTAACTCGACGATAGATTTAATACAATAACTACATAGATAACATCCAAGACCCGAGAGAAACTTGAAAAGTTCGTTTCCTAGTTCGACCTGGCCGGGGATTGAACCCGAGACCTTCGGTTTTACAGTCAGCGTGCCAAACCGCTGCGCCACCGAGGCCGTCGATCCGTGCTTCGCAAGTCACGTTAAGCAGTTGGTGCCGGCTGCCGATAGATGGCAGTCGTTAAGCCAAGTCAGAAGCCTTAGGGCGGCTTGAAAACTTCTGACAATAACACCAGCCACTAGTCTTGCAAGCCTCCACCAATCCGGATTTAGGCCTCTTGGTAGAGTATGGCCTATACTTTCCTCCGGATAGAGACCCGTCCCCTCGGTGGGGATAAAATGATGGTGGGGTAGATGATGATGAACAAAAGTATATCTTAAGCTGTTTTTAAATTCAACTCTCTTTCTATAATTTCTACGCCTCATGAAGCAGAGCATGGCTAGAAGTAATCAAAATGTTTTTTTTCATCCTATCAATCTACTTGTGGTTCAGAAATAAATATCTTTGTCTCTGTCTTTAAGGTGTTGCTAATTTTTTATAGTTATGTCCGTAATAAAATCAATAAAAGAAAAGTCATTAACTTAATACAGATTTATAATTATATAGATAGAGAAAACTATTGTGAAACCAGAAAAAAGCAATACAAGTTCATAGAATAATAAGAATAAATCTTAATACATATGGCTCTATGTTTTAAAAAGAGGTTATTAATTAATCTACTCATAATATTAATTTTTAAATTTTAAAGGTGAACCAAAGATTTCGTACAATATTTATAATGTTTTTTCAACAAAAGAGCATGCTTGTTCGTCTGCGTAGAGCTTTACTGGGGCAAAGCTGTTTTGTACATTTTATCTGTTATTGCATCCACTGGCGCGTTATCGTCTAACCGTGACTGATGCTTAGTCGAAACACTATCGCACGTGCTGTAAATCATTAAAACAATAACAATACTTTATGTGTGATGCGATTGTAAAAGAATTATACACTCTGTGGCGGACACTTTAATGCTTTTTGTCGATGTCAACGACTTTTGTACATTTTTTTTGTCGACATAGACAATTTTAATTAATATTTCCGTTGTTATTGATTAAATCAACATGGCTGATGATGACGATGATGCTGATTTAATCAACATAGCTGATGGTTACGATGATAAGATAAGAATATTCTTTTCCAGTGTACAAACTGGAAAAACAACAAATACAAAACAATTGCAAATATACATAGTACAATTGGCGGACTTATTGCTAAAAGCAAAGATGATGTTGATTTAATCAACATAGCTGATGGTTACGATGATAAGATCAGAATATTCTTTTCCAGTGTACAATCTGGAAAAACAACAAATACAAAACAATTGCAAATATACATAGTACAATTGGCGGACTTATTGCTAAAAGCAAAGATGACGTTGATTTAATCAACATAGCTGTTGATGACGATGATGTTGATTTAATAATCATCAGCCATTTGTCGCTCACTGCAGTACACAGGACTTCCTTAGGGTAGAAAAATTATAATTGTATATAAAACTAGAACTAATTGTATGGCAATTGTTAAACCATATCAGAGGCCTTACAACTTGTGACAGTTAAGCCCGCTACTGCCTTACAATCCTCCGCCACTCCGGACTTGGCCTCCGTGGTGGAGTATGACCGAACGTGCAACGAAGCGTTACATGCGAAGAGACCCGTGCCCCAGCAGTAACATACGATAGGGTTTTTACAATCACACAAAACTAAAGCAAACAAAATAGTGAATAAAACAAGGAATTTTAATTAAGGTAAAAAGTTAAGGCCGTGTCAGCCAGTAAGGTGCCTAGAAAGCTGGCAGAGTATATAATTCTGAAACATGACAGTTCAATAAGATTTAAATACGACACACCTATTGCAGAAGATAAGACGTGACGAAGTGAAAATTACTACACCCAATAAAAGCAATGGTATAGACAGACGAAACGGTATAGAACAAAAAAAAAACGGCACAGAAGAGGATATACTTTATTGTAAATCAGAAATAGATTACAATACTATAGTTCTGATTATTGTGAATCAGAAATAGATTGCAACGATAACGTTGTAATCTACTTATGATTATTATATCATCTACTCATGATCACGGCAACTGTTACGCTGCCGAAACGTCGGGAAAACAGGTGATTACTAAATAATTAGACGCGTTTAATATATAACTACGTATGAGTATCGCAAATCATTAAGAAATACTATTATATCCTCTTCTGTCCCGTTTCGTTTTATTCTATTCTGTCGCGTTTTATCTTGTTTTATTTTATCGTCTACAATACGTCGTCGTCAGGCTATACTAGTCCACTGCTGGACATAGCCCTCCCCTAAAGAGCGCCACGTTGTGCTATCGTAGGGGGTAATGCCCATAATACCCACGCTGGGCATGCGGGTTGGGGATCGCAGTTCGGTGGAATTGTACTGCAGGGGGCGCTGCTGCCCACCCCCCAGTTTGTGTCCCTTAGTCGCCTTCTACGACACCCGCGGGAAGATTGGGTTGGTGCTATTCTCTAGGCCGACACTACACAGCACCACACTACAATACGTATGACAGTGCAAGAAAAAGAAGTTATGTACTTCCAATGTCTACTATGATATTTGTTCGAAACAGAATGTCTAGGAATCCATTCGACACCAGTATATTATGGTTACAATCTTAGTGGGAAGTAAATTACATGAGTAGCTCATTAGCTCAGTAGCCTGTACCGTAGTGAATGGTAGCTTGTACATAACTATGGGAAACAGGATTTGGCACGTAGCATTAAGTAGGCATTGATTTAACGTTCACGTTCCTTGGCCTTTACCCTTGATCAAATAGGGGATGTATTAGCAAAGGGGAAGATAAAAAGTACCCGGAACCGGCGTGCGTGCATACAACTACTTACTTAACGTCAGGATCGTGGCAGGTGGCAGTCCCTGGTCTCTGTCTACCTCTCTGAGATACAGGCGTGAGGTTATGTAATGTTATTTATGTTCCTTGGTATTGTAGCGTACAATACCAAGTATAGTCGGCTAAAAATCTTGTTTGAAAACTGACTGAGTTGGCTCAGAGAGCAGAAACCATCAATGAAATCGATACCAGTACCTAACTCACCCTCCGGTTTGAAAGTAAAATGCGCTCATTCAAATTACTTTCTCACTGCAAATGTAAGCTTTCCCGTGCATGAAATAAACTAAAAAATACATTTTCATTGACAAAGCACCGTTTGGAATTCCAAAGTTGCATTGAGGGATGGACCCTAGTACTTTTTTTTTTCAAAAAGCCTTCCAAGCTCCTTTCATAGACAAAATGTTTTAACTAAATTAATCTTCTGGGATGTACAGGAAACATGTTTATGTGATGACATGCTGCCTTTTTATATCCGTGCACTATAAATACATACAAATGGCCCCTGGTTTTTTAATAAAGCGAGGGTAAGCCGAATATTAGACTAATATCAGCGAGTGCAAACCAATGTTGCCCTCAGCAAGATGCAGTCACGATATTTTTTTATGACAGGAGCTTTTTTTTATAAGCACCTAATATGTGGGTGAGACAAAAAGGAAAGTAGCTAGAGATAAGACCTCGTTTCATAAAATTACAATTCGTAGTTTTTGTTTTATAGCATTCGAGAAAGAGAAACATTTATTGCATGAACAGTCACACACACAAAACATCTAACAAATACGAAACAGACTTATCGGACAACGTAAGGGTAAGGTAGTACAGACAATTTAAGCAGTTTTGTCGCGGTGTGTTTCCGTTGCTGCAAAAGGCAGCTGACTCAGCATTTTGCCCTCAGCGCTGGTTTTCAGTCAGTACCTGATCAGTACTCTCACGAGTGTCCCAGTGCGCGGGTCGGTATGTTGCAATTTAAATAAATATCGGTAGTACCTATGTACATTATTTGACGACTTGAATTTGACGACTTCTGTGGCGCATTGGTAGCGCATCTGCCTACTGGGACAAAAAACCTCAGGTCTTGGATGTTTACATGTTTGTGATATCGCTATTTCTGGTTCCCACGGCACTGGGATAAGGCCGCCAATTGTACTGTATATTTGTTATTATTTTTTTGTTTGTTTTTTCCTGGTGTACAATAAAGAATATTCTTATCTTATCATATCTTATCACTGAGTATTCTAGCGTGGGGCCAGATTGCCAGAAGCAATCTATGTGCCTGTACGTAAATGTTATGTTATGTTTTAGTTTATTGCCGCAATTTGATCCACACTGCGTAGGCGAGTTCCTATTTGTTAAGTTGCGGGTTAATCGACTTTGCAATGTATATCGAATTGGCGTAATAGACCATGAATTGTAGTTTCAAGAAATAGGGCCCTTTAGATATTTAAAAGCCGGTTTCTGAACTGAGAATTTCACTAAGTAAATACTTAAGTAACGTTCTGTCACGCTCTTTTATTAGAAATTCGAAGAGACAGTACTATAGTTAACAATTTACTAAGCGAAATTCTTGATTCAGAAACTGGCTCTAAGTAAGTGTAATAAAGTGGACTTCATGTGTCAACGTACGGGAAATGTTTTGATATATTTCTGAGTTTTTTTCAAGTTAATAATCTCAATCGGGTTCGTACAGTATTTTGACCCGGTATCATGATAATGAAATTATATGAGGAATTTGTGTTTTAGCAGATAGCGCATAATTTTACGAATCTGATTTGCCCAATTGTATTATTATTATTATTAAAATTCTTCATTGCAGCAATATTATACTAAATATTGTACAGTAGGCGGGCTTAACACTAATTAGTATATTATTCTAGTCAACCAATGGGTAACGGGAAAAGATGGGGGTAGTGCCAAACCGCGAAATTTTAAAAAATTAACACTGTTTTAAGTAATGTAAATAAAAAAAAATTATATAAAGTAGAATAATAGCATACCTATGATATATAAATTTAAATAACAAAATAGTACCTATGTAATACTTAATAAATTAAATTAATTAATCAAAGACTTAATGTAGAGAGATACATATTATGATTATCAACCATTGATATCTGCTCTTAAAAACTCCAGCCAATGCCGACAAAGCTTGGCCAATTTACTGACGTAGCGTTTAAACAGAAGACTTAAGGCCTGGCCAAACCAAGGCGTCCAGGTCGCGTCCGCGGTGGCGTGCGCGGTGGCGATAACTACGCGTGCAAAAGTTGTTCGCACTGTCGCGTTTATTCTTGCGTTCACCAGGCTGGAGTCACGTCATTAACTACAATGCTCTCTGATACAGAAAGTGAAATTAAAGAAGTTTTACTTTTGGCTGCTCTCATTGAAGATGAAGAGGAACAAGAAAGGTAAGTACAACACAATAACAGTAATTCTAGTGAACGTTAATTGTAAGCTAATATCTCATTAGGTATGTCTTTTTTTTTTCAGAATAACAAGAGTATGGGTACACAGTAAAACCAGAGAAAGGGAAGGTGAATTCCATACCTTGCACTGGCAATTAGGTGAAGATGAAAAGCGATTTTTCATTTACTATTGAAGGTTTTTTTCGTATTCTTATAATCAGACTGAGACGTATCATATAAAAATGGGTATTTATGAACCTCATTTATAATTACTTCCGGTTCCATCATGAATACTTTCTAGCTGCGTGCAGCGTCCTAATGTAACAAGCGCGATCTGATCGCCACCGCTGCGTGCAGACGCTGCACCGGGACGCCGCGGCCAAACAGAGGACGCCTCGATGTGAACACGTCGCTACAAGTTCGTACGCTAAAACTGATCGCTACCGCGCACGCCACCGCGGACGCGAGCTGGACGCGTTGGTTTGACCAGGCCTTTAAAGCACTACTTGTAAATATAAATGTTTCGCTTATTTACTTAAAGGCGCCTATGGTATAAAAATCATAAATTATTTTCTAATACGATGTTACATAAACGTGACCATGAGAAATCATAACAACTGTGATAACTATTTTTAGAACCTACAGTCCAGAACCTAGGCTCAACAATCTAGGACTTAAATCAATTTCCACCTATTTATACTACGTTCTAAAAATTGTTACCACAGATTTTAAGATTTCTCATGTATACTTTTAAAAAAAAAACCTATTACAAAACCAGTATTATGATTATACTATTTTTAATGCACTAACCCGTGCTAAGGACAAATTTAAAAACCTATTTACGTAATACAGAGAATAGTGTAAAGAGGTTTGAAATTTCACTGATGCCGGTGAGTCGCCCATTGGCTCAATTGGTAGAGCGCTGGCACGGATAGCCAGAGGTTGCGGGTTCGAATCCCGGCATGGGTGAAATTTTTAGCCTCTAAATAGGTTTTTAAATCAGTATTATGATTTTTATTCCATTTGTGGCGCTGGTTAGCGCCCCTAAGCGCCTTAATAAAATTTGGTATGGAGTTAGCTGACGCACTGTATAAAGACAAAGGCTACGTTTTACTGTGGGAAAAAATGTTATTCCATAAAAAAATGCGGATAACGCCACGGGGCACAGCCAGATATAGTATAAAGTAATAAAGCAAAAACAATATTACCGTTATCAACCCTTGTATTTCCCCACTGCTGGGGCACGGGTCTCTTCCTGCATCGCAGGAAGGTTAGGCCATACTCCACCACGGGGGCCAAGTCCGAGTTGGTGGAGGATTGTAAGACAGTGGCGGGCCTTACTGTCAGAAGTTATCAAGCCGCCCATAAGGCCTCTGACATGGCTTAACGACTGCCATTATATGACAGCCGGCACCAACGGCTTGCGAAGCATGGAAATGGTCGGAAAAATGCCACTAGCGGTAGTCACGGGACGCTCACCAATCCCGTACCTGACCGCGCCTGTTGTTGCTTAACCACGTGATTGATTCCAATCACTCGGTTCGCCTAGGCCACGAGCGCTTCAGTTCATCGTAAATATATTATAATTTATTTATAATAATGTAATTTAGAACGGAACCCTCGATGCGTAAGTCCGAATTGTACTTGGCCGGGTTTTGCTTGGTAACGTTTATTTTATTTCAAATTATATTTAGCAGAAACCAATTGCATTTAGCAAAATTTATAAAGTAGCAAAAGTGAATGTAATAAATGAAATACACATACAGAACTCTCAAAAAGTGTTTTTTTGTAAAAAAATATTAATACAGTAAAAAGTAAGTTGGTAACTTACGTTAACTTGAAACCCACAATATGCTTTCCTTACAAAACGCAGTGGCATACTGCACCCCACACAATGCAATACGATATTAAAATATTGCATCGGACCCTGCATTTTTTACGTCGCGCGTACCGAGCCAAAACATTGGCTTTTTCCGCAATAAACAGTCACTCCCCACAAGATAATACAAGTATTTGTACTCAAGTTTTTTCTTTCGTTTTTTTATAGTGAGGCCTCTGGGCGTTTTGATGCTTTATGGATATTGTAGCAGATAGCAAGGATATTATGTGCTGTGAAAATGGTAAATTCAAACATAGTTTATTATGGTTTCAGCAATATTTGTACAATAAATAATATTCTTATTTTATCTTGTTTTTAAGTTTGGAATATAGCTTTCAGGAATATTAGATAATTATTGTCTTGGGTATCGATGCTACCCGTTGAGTAGTTATAAATCCATTAATTGAATATTCTATTTATTTATTCTTTAAGTCCGCATGCAATTCCCATAATAACATACATAACACTTAGTCTCTGAGGCGACCACGAAATTGAAAACATTCGCTGCCAGAACAGTTCGTTGAATTTATATTACAAAAAACAAGTATTATACCTAATTCTTAAGGTTCTAAGCCTAAGAACAGCAAATCAAGAAACGAAACCCTTATTGGGTCTTATTGTTGCCCGTGCGTCGATTTTTGCGCAGGAAAGGGTAGAGAAGTAGACTACTCCTCCTTTTTAAAAACCTATTTTAGAGGCTAAAAGATTCGAACGGGATTCGAACCCGCGACCTCTGGCTAACCGTGCCAGCGCTCTTCCAACAGAGCTAATGGGCGACTCACCGGCATCAGTGAAATTTCTAACCTCTTTACAACACTCTCTGTATTACGTACAGGCAGCGACAACTGGCTGAAGTAATTTGCATTTCTTGCAGCCCCGAGTACCTAATTTGCAGTTAGGTTTTACATCGTAATGATATCGCTGTACCCACATGATTATATTCTTTTTAATGCACTAACCCGTGCTTAGAACAATTTTAAAAACCTATTTTAGAGGGTAAGAATTACACCCATGCCGGGACTCGAACCCGCGACCTCTGGCTAACCGTGCCAGCGCTCTCCCAACTGAGCCAATTGGCGACTACCGATATCAGTGAAATTTCGAACCTCTTAACAATACTCTCTGTATTACTTACAGAAGAGTATTACTTACTTAGAGAACGTTGTTGACTGAAATGAGATTTAGTAACTAGAAAAATAAGAAAAAAAATTGCGTTGGTTGGATGAAAGAGTAGAGCAATCAAGTTTATATTTCCTCTATGTGGTAACACAGATTATACATGAACTTGCGTCCCTCCCTCTCTTCTGTTGTCATTTAGATACTAAGAGCATCTGTTAATTTCATCAGATCTAGTAAAACCGTTTTCAGTGTGATTTAATGGTGTTGTGTTAATTAATCAAACACTTTACTAACTCTTTATCAATCTTACGATAAAGATTTAGAATTTAGCTTTTTGTTTTAATTAATTGTAACAAAATTAACTTTGCACCTTCCTGCGATGCAGGAAGAGTTCCGTGACCCAGCAGTGGGGACACACAAAGGTTATTATCGATTTTTGCATATTAGTTGTATAGGAGTACCTATATACTCTGCCACTGCAAAATCATTTAATTTTTTGTCTACGCAGAATCTTTAAATTCTTGGGTCACATTTCAGTAAAAATTTAAAAAACTGATGGTCACAAGAAAAATTGAGAACTGACACGATCCAGTTAAAGGAGCACTATGAGGGATACGGTGATCCGACCAGATCCGCATTACAATACCCACGCACACTTTGTCATGTACTTGGCTACATGAACCACTGGTGACCCATCATAATATGTGTAAAACTATAACATGTATAAATAATTTGGACCTAATAAGGCATCGGAGAAATATTTCAACGTAAAATAATCCTGTTTGTTGAACGTCAATGTACAATTTTTATCCGTAGTCTTCGGTCAAATTATTGTAGTAGACAAAAAGACAGCAATAAAAACTTTGAGCACTTTGACCATATTTTCTCAAATCATTGTATAATTATTATAATCGTGAGCATCAGCCGTTTGACACCCACTTTTGGACAATGGCCTCCCACATGGTTTTCCGAGCTTTCTGGTCTTGAGCTATCCGCATATAAAGGGGCTTCTAAACGGGCCATATTTTCACTGCAATATGTGGCCGGCAATTATTGGTTTCCCTCTCCTACTCATATGTTGGAGAAAGACGCCAATGGTTGTCGGCCAAGTATTGCAGTAAAAATATGGCCCGTTTAGAAGCCCCTTAATAAACGGACGCATGATAATTATTCTATTCTGATAATAATAATTAATTCATTCATTCTTACAAAAGTTGGAAAATACCAATACTGCGGTGAGACAAACGGACAACCCGTCCGAAGGGAAGGTTACTATGTACCCTAGCTTAGGAGTGGGACAGGATTTTTTGCTGTGTGGATGTTAATATTACTGTTATGTTTTATTCCTGTCCTATTTTTGGGCATGCTTAACCCTATACTATCTTTGGTTACCCCAGCCATTATGGAAGAACACGTCGTTCCACCATATCTGTCTTCGTCGGCCACGTATGCGGTATCCCACCTCTTAGTATGCGTTTAATAGGAATTTTCATCTAGTTAGAATATTTTCGGGGCTTAATCGCGTAGTAATTTATTGCTATTTTACCTCGACGTTTCGACGACGTTACAGCCATCGCGGTCACGAGAAGACTGATGGCTGGCACCCGTTCGCATCTTCGGCTGATGAGGTTTCAGACTACCCTCAATCAGCTATCACAAAGCACTATTAGGGTTGCGACACACTACACTGACAATGTCGGACGATAAGCCATGCAACTTTTTTCCACTCGAACACATCTTGATGACCGGATCCCACGTTTGCGACAGTTTGAAACCACATTCCCGATTAAAATTTTTGTGTTTCTTAATTTCAACCGCTTCACGCACAATTCGGCTATAATAATGGCGATCGTTGGAAAGTACCGAATTTTCATCTGTCGATACAGCTTACGTGGTCTATCAAATGCTACTTTAGCTTAGCGTTGCAAGCGATTTTGGTTCTGGAACGCAGCGTGGTGTTTCAAAGTTAGGTAGATAGATAGATGAATCAAATATTTCCATTTTCACACACACAGTAAGATCAGCATTAAGCAGACTATACAGTAGTAAAAGCAAATACTCGTAACACATAATTATATTCTTTCTGTCCTGTTGAAATTGTCCTTAGCTCGTTCTAACCCGAGCTAAGGACAATTTTAAAAACCTATTTAGCTCAGTTGGGAGAGCGCTGGCATGGTTAGCCAGAAGTCGCTGGTTCGCGTCCCGGCATGGGTGGAATTTTGGCCCCTAGTTGTTTTTAAAACAACACATAATTTACAACAAAAAAAATACAGTTCATACACACAGCAAGGCATTATCCAGTGTCTCTGACTCAGTTTAAGTTGGAGGGTGATACCCTAGCGCTGGTCTTCCGTCAGTACCCATAAGGTAACCCTTTACACACTCGGGGTGCCAGGATGCGCTTTAACGCCCGCATTATTATTTTTATTATTTAAATCCCGCACTCTCTCTCTCTCTCTCTTTCTCTAACTCTCTGTCCGTCTCTCTCTGAAAAGGCCTGTGGCCTACGATGGATCGTATATAGGCTGAATTATTATTAGTTGCTTGAACGGATTTTGATCAAAAACCACACCAATGGATGCCAAAAAGCAAAAAGTAAACATGTTTAACCAGGTATGGTGGCTTATTTTAAACCTTTTATTTTCTTACACAAAATAAAGTAATTTTATTAATGGGACAAACTTCGTCCCAGGCGGAAGAAGTCGCGGACACAGTACTGCGTCTCACGAACTGAGCATAGAAAGGCATAAGTAAAATAGTTTACCAAGTACCGTGTTTCATTACTTATCTTCAGACGCATCAATTCGTAGCATTTATTATGTAAGGCAATGGCTCGGCTCTCGTGTGTCAAAACAAGGAGCAGGGGCGCGATGTATTGCATTTGGCAATCTTAATGCCCTTTCCTCAATATCTTTACCGTGACACCCCTCGATATGAGTAATGTGCCATACTATCTCGCCCTCAAATCTCGGGCGAGGTACCTCTAGGCGAGAGTGAGTTGGAGATGTCTTAAGTGCGATTGGGATTCAGGTTTAGGACAAATTGAACCGACTTCTTGAGACGCTTAATTTTTTTTCATAATTGCTGCAATGTACATAAATAATAATAATTAATGAATAGTAAAATTGTTTACTTTAATAACCAAAAATTACAACAATCGTTTGGTGCTAAATCTGTTGTATTCTTGTCGTTGGATCCTGTCTCCTAAACTAGGCGAAAAGCCTGTATCATTAGGAGAATGTGAAATTAAATTAAAACATTAAAAATAGGCGTACACACTACAGAACTATTTGTTACTTATATACCTTCTAACAATTGTTAACAAAAAGTATAATCATGTGGGTACAGCGACATTATTCCGATGTAAAACCTAACTGCAAAGTAGGTACTCGGGGCTGCAAGTGATGCAAATTACTTCAGCCAGATGTCTCTGCCTGTAAATAATGGAGAGAATATTGTAAAGATATGCAAAATTTCGCTGATGCCGGCTCTTGCCCATTGGCTCAGTTGGGAGAGCGCTTGTACGGTTAGTCAGAGGTCGCGGGTTCGAGTCCCGGCATGGACGGAATTTTTAGACTTTAAATAGGTTTTTAAAACTCTGCAACTTAACGAACACTAACACTTAACACTCTAATTTAGCCTCTGAATACTGAAAAAGGCCCTACATTTACGTTACTGTATTTGAGTATTAGGTAAGTTCTGGATTACCGCAAAACAGATAAATCAAAATCTAATCTCCGCAAAAATCTATCGTAGAATCCGATATCAAACTGCATCGTATCAGAATCAATTTTACCATTATAATACCTCTGCCATAAAGCGTGTTCACGTGTTGTGATTTTCAACTAAATATTATTTCATCGTCAGGCTATACTAGTCCACTGCTGGACATAGCCCTCCCCTAATGAGCGCCATAGCGACCTGTCTTCAGCTTGCCGCATCCAGCATCTACCGGCAGTTTTTCGCAGATTGTCATCCCACCTAGTCGGAGGGCGTCCCACACTACGTTTGCCGAGTCGCGGTCTCCACTCAAGGACACGTTTGCTCCAACGGTTGTCGGTTCTTCGCGAGATATATTATTTACTTTTAAGTAACAAAATAGAGCAGAGAGATTTTTAAGTCAGTTTAGTTGTACAATAAATACAACATCTCATCATCGTCGTATTTTTGAGTTGGACTCTTGTTGGTGCGGCATTTTTATGTAGCCGAGAAATTTCAGCTCTGTCACAGCCTAGAGATGATAAAGGACATCAAACCACTTCCAATGGACAGAAGCTTAAAAGTGTGGGTGGCAACATTTTGGGTGATTTTCAAATCTGATACTTTCATAATCACTGCGGTTCATGCTATGGTATTTTTTTTATTCCTGGTTACTAAAGTGCAGGTTTTCTCAGACTGTGACCTGGAAAATTGCTTATCTGTGTGCGTATATTTAAAACCCATATTTTTAAGTCTTGTACAGTATAGACTCGAGCCAGATAAAGTACAGCTTAATAAAGGAGGTAGGTATATAGTACGGAATAGCAAAAAACTAGATATTGTATGGAATCAGGCGTTTCTTTGCGGAAATCCATAATACCCCTAGCATTGAAATGTGAAAATTACTTTGCTAAATGTAGCAAAGTAATTTTCACATTTTAATGCCAAAAAAAACTAGAGTTAGCTCATCGACTATATATATTTCCTATTATAGTTGGTTTCAGTCACAATTGTCCTCTCATTGGGGTCAGTTCCTTCGAGGTAAACCAGTTGCTAAGCTGGCCTAATATGGCAAATCATTCTGGTGAACCTTATCAGGTGGACCTTTGCTCTAATTATACTTTAAACTTCTATGTACTAATACTAAGATAACATCCACAATAAACTTCCACAATGAATTCACAGAACAAATTTAATATTTTTTAAACATACTTTTGAAATTCAATAAGTCAATGACCCGGTTAAAACAAAATTCTTCATGTTTTCATAACTAATCTATGTAGAAACCTTTCATGGAGAGATCTGAAAAATTGACTCCATTACTTAGCAACAAAATTTCATTTGGGGCATCGCAAATTGCCAAAATACGTCTTTTTATCTCTCGACTTGTTATTTCATTCACGGAGTAAGAAGTTCAAAGTAGGAAGGGTCCAACCTTATCTCTTTTTATGTCTGTTTGTCTTTCCCCGTGAAATTATTGCTAAGAGGCAACATTTGTGTGTGGTTTGTTCGTGCCATTACCTATCTGACAGGGGCCATAAATATATTAATGCGTTTGATACATGTTCCTACATCTTCATGCACCCTTGAAAATTTCTTTAGACATAGGGGTTTGCGGTCTCTGGATACTGCGAAAGGTAATAACACTGAAGGAGGTACAAAAGTGAAACAGAAAGAAGAAAGGAATACCTACTTTGCGGTTTTATATACAATCGTTTTGTTCATTTACAACAATAAGCAATGTTCAAGATTCTCATACAAATTAATCTACGAAACTGGAGCATCGATACCTACTGTACAGATTGTTGTCATTTTAGACTGTTACACGGAAAAGATGTCGAAAAATATTATTTTTAAATGCCCACATAGTTCACATGGTAATAGACAGAATTAAGAAAGAGTTATGGTATGACAAATTCCTCGGTACAAGAAAGAAATAATTTAATTTAAATCTCAAGTGGATGAATTTAAAGCTCATAAATTACGGATTTTAAATGTTAAAACTTTTGACCCTGTGTGGTCCGGAGTCCGTGTCAGGCCGAAGCTCGCCTCTGATTGGCCGAGGCGTCAACTAATCAAATTAAACCACACAATTGTTTGATAAAGGTCCGACACTGTATCCAAATATTGTTGGGCAACAGATCTTATATCGACTTTGTTGGAGACTAATTTCGCCGTTAATTCTACAGACAAGTCCATTTTATTAGCGTAATTGTATTGGATGTTGTTTTCGGTAAAAACATGTTAGATGAATGGGGACATTAGCCGGTGTAAATTCTTAATCGGATCTAAAACAAGAGGTGAGATATTTTTTACAACGATGTTCACATAAAATCAATATTAACTACCTACAGCTACGCACACATTATATAGTTATACATTAAACGGGTCAAATCGCGATTATTTATTAGGTAAAACGTAATTACCTTATTTCCCAACACCACCTTGGGGCTGGTTTTGGTCCTAGAGAACCCTAGGTCGAGGCCGAGGAGGGCACACTGTGCACAGGGGGGACACTCCCAATGTGGGTTTAGGGGTCCCTAGGACCAAAACCAGCCATATAAATTCTCGTGTCACAGTGTTTGTTTTTGAGCTCCTCTGCGGCCTCACCGATTTTTTAGTTTTTTTGTGTATATTTGGTAGGCCCGCAAATAGGTCGTAGGTTACTTAATATGGCAAAACCACGTATGCCGAGTCATCGAGTGTACTATAAAGTTTTGCATTATTATAGTGTGTCTCGCAGAGAGCTACGGACTTCAATGGCGTAAACAGTAGATTACCATAGCCATTCTTAGCAACATAATGACTATGTGCTAACTTACATTTTAAATCACTACTCTGTCCAGAGTCTGAGTCAGAGTGGTTATTTTATGTATCTATATAAAATAAGTTTTATGTTAATATATTAAATAAGCAGAATTTACCTGAAATATATTTTTACAAATGACCTCCTCAGCCTTTACCAGGCAATGCTATGATAGTTTCCGAAATAAATTGAACCTTATTACTTTTAAATGAAGACCAAAACCACTAAAAAATACACTAGATCTGTCCGTAAAAGGGTTAACTCAGCAGCGTGTTTATGAATTCGCGAGTCGTACCAATTGTTCAAGATCAATGAGTCAGCAGAATAAATAAACCAACCAATACCGAAACCATTAAAAAGTTATACTGGATCTGTCCGTAAAAGGATTAACTCAGCAGCGTATTTATGAATTAGTAGTAAGACTTGTTCAAGGTCAATGAGTCAGCAGGATAAATAATTAGGTAGTTTGGCGTGCTTTAGCACAAAAGTAACTCTTATTCGGATATTTTGATAATGAAAATGTTAATATCTTAGCTAAACGGCATTCCGTCATGGTAATCAAACCATCTAAGACAATGTGACTTTACATTAGATTAGGTTAACTAAAAACTTTTTATTGTACACACTCGAAAATAAAGTACTTTACTTAAAAACGCTGTCTTTTATATATGTTAAATGTGTTCGTAGAATATTATTATCGATGTCGATGTTGAAGTCAATTTACAGGCACCACTATAGAGTGTAAGCTGTCGTGCAGGAACTGTGACGGATCCGTTTGAGGCGATCGGGATCGTCTCCCGACAGCCACTTGATATACGACGGGGAGGGAGTTAAATAGACAAAAGGTCATGGGTAAACGTTATCAAGCCTTATTGGAATATTGTAAAGAGGTCCGAAATTTCACTGTTGCCGGTAAGTAGCCCATTAACTCAGTTGGGAGAGCGCTGGCACGGCTAGCCAGTGGTCGCCGGTTCGAGTCCTGGCATGCGTGGAATTTTTAGCCTCTACATAGGTTTTTAAAATTGTCCTTAGCACGCGTAAGTGCATTAAAAAGAATGTACTAAAGTGATACCATTTGCATTAAGGCATGAGATAGGTATATTAAATATTTAATTACGTAAAGGATTACTGTCTCCGCGATAACAATCTTGCATTCTATGTGTTTTACAATCTTGCATTCTATGTGTCTTTTAGCAGCCTGTGACATAACGAAAATACAATTTTACTTAAATTTAACTCGGTTGCATCAATTGTATCGGAGAAATAGCAAGTTAATAATCATTAATAATGAATTTCTAATATGTTCGCTTCTAGCCAGTAATCAAAGTTTAAAAATTGCAATGGGGCAGTCCAGTCGCTATCCTTATTTATTCGTACATCTTTAAACTTCTTGTCTTTACAAAACAAAAGAATACCACGAAGAAACAATTCACAAAAGAAACAGTGCCCCTTCAAGCACTTGGTCATGTGCCAAACTTTTTAATCGAGCCAAGCTTGATTCACACAACAGTCCCGGCGTGTGCTCGCAAGACACCGTGAAGTGTACGCATAATAAATATCCTTTAAAATCCATTTGTATCGTGTTAACAAAGATTTACTGCCCACTAAAGGGGTTTATGCATCATTTAAATGGCATATATTAGCTGTCAATATTATCAATCAACGTTCACCCGCATGAATGTACCTACATTAGCTTCGTGTGTTATTTATTTGTATTTAAATGCCACAATAGACTTACAAAAAAAAATACAAAATGTTTATTTCAACTACAAAAACGCAGCAATATCTTTATGTTACATTGAGTATACAAGCAGAAGGTCCATTACTAAGTTGTTACAGTTTTTATGGCAGAGTTTACTACGAATCTAATTTACTGTGGTTTCCACACTAGGTTATACCTGTAATGTGGAGACCATTTGCTTTATCAATGGTTTTATCAAGTCGTATCTAACTTTTGGTTGCTATTCTTTGTTACATTCGAAAATATCTTGTAGTCATAGAAAACAACTTCAGTTTATAGCCCGCATGTCTGCCAATAGTTGAAACTTTTCTAATGTGAACGAACACGTACAGTCAGACAGATAAATAAAACCTGCACATAATAGCAAATCACTTGCTTCCTACCTACTGATTCATATCAACACACGAGGAGGCTTTGTAGTGTTCCAACACTAAAACAATTTATACGGTGAGATAGCAGACAAAAGTTAAGATTTATCTACTGCATCCGACAAACCCGGAGAAGATGGGTGGAAAGAAAAGTATTGATAGGCTTACAACAGAAAATACAGTGGTGATACGTTGCAAATGACACAGTCTTTCGAGCGGTAATGATCTACATTCCAGAAAATTCAACAACTGCATAACATTTTTGGGTGGCTGCAGAATACAGTCAATTTCAAAAGAAAAACTGTAAAAAAAGCAAATGGTTTCTTGTTCCATATGTACTAAGAAGCAAAAAGGTAACTAAAAATTGTTTTTATTGCTCAGTACTCAACAGTATTAAGCAATAAAAACTAGCTTCTATTCAATTATACGAGTAAGTGGTTAAAAATTTTATAAATACAAGTGCGATTTAAAACCAATCTGGAACGGCAAACCCATCTATGGATTTCAAGCAACTCCAAGAAGAAAAATCAATTCCTATTTGGAGATTCCACAAAAGTTCCACAGATAGTTCCACAACCAAACTCTTAAAGAAATATCAAGCGCTATATAGCATATTAAAAGTGATGAAATCAACTAACTCCTAACTAACTATAATTTATATTTAAGACTATTTCACAAGACTATATTACAAGGAAATTACAAGGACAAACTAAATCAATAAACTAGCTAGGCACCTACCTACTTAAAGTTGACTCAAACAATAAACGCGTAAGGCTATGACAAAACTCTTACAGCCTTACAAATAAACAAACCAAGGATATGGCAGTCTATGGATGGTCACCGAAACTAAAACAAAACCACAAAAACTCGTTGGGTACAGTATGAGTCTACATCAGAATTAAAATAAGTAATAAGAAAATGTGGAACTGCGCATTTTATTGCTGTTTGTATTCACGCCCACGACAATATTATTCTTATTACTATTTTCTTGCTGGTTTCTCGGCTATACTTGAGAATTCTGCATAAACACGTTCCTATCTTGTAATGTGCCTTGTTTGTACCAACTGTGTAATTTTAAAGGATTATTCGCCTTCTTCGGCAAAAAATTGGGTACATCCACATTATGTTCATCACTACACAATTTTTACGTTGCGTTGCGTACGGGTGTATTTTGCGTGGAAAACAAACAATTGGCATTGAATTTACGAGCCGGTTCGAGTGCCAAGTCGCTTATTGAGACGTGGTTTTGGCTCAATTTAAATTCTTCCTTCTTTATCGAAGGGGAATCGTGATTGAGTGCAGAACAGCCTTATTACATACGACCAAGATTCAAATATTTAGAGGTTATGAACATGGTACAGTTACACGGCTGTGTCTATAAAGATAAGAAATAGTATTTTATTATATGCCTACCCGTTAACATTCAAAGGATAGGGTAGGACGCGTAACTAGTTTCTTTAAGTAGACACATTGATTATGTATTCCTTACCAAGCGCTTAAATATTTCCTGTCGAGACGCTTGTGCCGCAATAAAGGTATCTCATTCAGACGTAGCAGGTTTTTTGAGTGGGCGCTATCCCAGCCACGTAGTTTCAAAGTGTTATCGAAGATAATTGATCTTAATTACGGAGTTAAGACTGCTATTTAGATTCCAGGGGGATCGCTAACGAAGCACCATCTCATGCCACCGTCCGCGCTAAATATGTCGCCTCGGATTTCTTCAGCGGTGCCGATCACTAATCAAACAATGGGCCCGAAATGACGGGCGTTTAGCGTTAGAAATGTTCACCGTAAAAATTTATTGTTGTGGCGGTAAAAACGTAAATACTAAGACGGCTGGCAGCTGACGTCAAAAGTTAGGGGCGACACGGTTGAAGCGCGACGACAATGCGATGTATGCAGTCGATATCAATACTGAGTTGAGCACTCGATGCTTTTCATCATATGCCGCCTAAACAACATCGAGCTGACAGCGTTTCGACCTAATCGTTCACGAAACAGGGTCGAAAATCCCACTTTGGTGTGCAAAGAAAAAATTCAGCAGCGTTGCTCGCAAAAGCGGCTCGCGTCGGCAGCGAATATTGGATTTTCAACTCTTTTTCAAGTAATTTTTGAAAATGGAATCGGTGTATGTTCGTTGGCGGGCCGGAGTCGGCGCAGCGCCATTTGTCTTCGCAAACGAACCGATTTGTGCGTCTGCAAATGGGTAACGGATGTTGCAGGAAGGCGGCACGTGTCCGCCTCACTAACTTATTGGTTGCCGAACGTTATTAGACGCCCATTCGGGGTTCTATTAGGGAAATTAGTCCGACTCACGATATTTGATTCTCATTTTTATAGCTTAGCATTTCTTAGGTATAATATTTATATTACGCATGTCTTTCACGTGCATGAGGAAAATCTGTCTCTTAGTATTTCGTAATGATTCGCGATGCTCAATTTCGATTTCTTAATGATTCGCGATCGCGATACGCGATATATATTTTGACGACCTCTGTGGCGTAGCGGTAGCGCGTCTGCCTACCATGCAAGAGGTCCCGGGTTCGAATCCCGGCTGGAAACAAAAAAAAAAAAGTCCAGGTCTTGGATGTTTACATGTTTGTGATGTCGTTGTTTCTGGTTCCCACGACACAGGGTATCCTAGTGTGGGGCCAGAAGCAATGTATGTGCCTGTATGTAAATGTTATGTTATGTTATTAAACGGGTCTAATCGCGATTATTTATTAGGTGAAACCTAATTACTTTAATTCCCGACGAATTACGTTTTACTTACTGAACAATCGCGATTGGACCCATTTAATATGTAACTATAACTGCCTCTTTTTCTCGCTTCCTCTATCACTCACTCGTTTTCTCTGTCTGAAAAAAAAGGCTGAAATGGTTGTGTTTACGCTATTTCCTCTATATATATATTAACATTGAAAACCGACAACTTGTCTCTGTCTTTTTCCAATTTGACCTTATTGCTTTTATTGCGTTTAATCTCTAACATAAAAAAAAATATTCAGTACATCGCGTACGATATTATGCTACCCTACCACAAATGAAAGTCGTACCCAGCCCTGATAAAAAAAACATAAAACTATAAAACAATGCAATGCAATGGCACGGAGAGGCTGTGGCGCCTACTCTCTAACTTTTTAACTTTAAAAATATGCCTGCATATTTTATTGCATACTCTGTGCAAATTTAAAATGTTTACCAATATTTTAGGAAAGTTTTCTTTGTATCGATGTAAAATTATATTAATACTTCAGAAATAAAATTGTTGTCGACATTTTCCTCGTTTATTACGAAATAAACTATAATCACAAATCAAACAGGTACAGTCATGTTGGCACATGTCGAAGCATCCTGGCGTGAAAAACGGTTTAAACGGTATATCTACGTAAAGTGTTGAATATTTAAATTTAAAGATGTCTCCGTAAATGCACTAAATATAGGAAAGATAGGTGTCTCCGTAAACATAGTTTTGTTTTCATCTTTCGCCATCAGGTGGCGATATTGTGCTCTCTTGGTGAAAGACTGTGCTCTTGGAAATGTTTTTTTTATTTGATAAATAAAAAGTGTCGTATTTTTATCACAAATCTTACTCAGTTGTATTCAAATATAACCCCAATATAAACAAGTTAATTAACTATCGATTTTGCCGGTGCTGTACATAAAATGCTTGAGAAATAAAACATTTTATTTTTTATAACTTTTATGCTGTTATAGTCTAAATACTCAGCTGTAATATAAATGAAATAAAATGTTAACTAGTACTTACAACACTTTATTGCAATTATGATCCCAAAAAAAAATGTTATTGTAACCAGTTTAGTATTCGGTTTCGCTAGATGAAGTGTCTTCCAATCTGAAATGATCAGTTGTTGTCAGCAGGTGGTAAAAAATATAATTAAGGACGTAATTATGTTCTCCATAGTTGCCAAGAAAGTGGATTCTTACGGCAATTTATTTCATTTATGTTATCAAGAGAATAAAAAAACATGAAAAATCTTACCACGGCTTTTTCTTATACATAAAAATATTATTAGAAATAATTGATAAACTGCTGATAAATGATTCAGCTAAATTTATGGTAGTCCAGCAAAAGAACCAATTGGATTGAAAACCCTGCTGGATAAAATCCCTAGCTAGTCTTTTATTATAATTTGTTTGTATTGATAACCCCTTAAATTTTACTGGTTTTTTATGCATCGTAATCGTACTATACAATTGCTTTTTCTGGTCCCAAACTTAGATACCATTCGCTAAGTTAAGGACATCACTAACATGAAAATATACCCAAACTAAGTTATTTGTACAAATCAAATAGAGCAGCCTCGAGTAGGAATCAACCAATGTTAAACCAACCAACTAAAAACAATTGAATTAACCAACTATAAAAATAGTCAACGAGGCACATATTATAATAGAATTAGGATGTTTATTAAGACATGATTGCAACTTATACAGGTTTTTTTGATCTTTCTATTTTTATTACTGTGCTTGCGTTGAAAACTAAGCAAAGTATAACTTACGAAAATAGAGGAGGATTGGGCGTCTCGAGTAGGGGCCTTTCGGCGTTTGAAAAGTTTAGGGGAGTTAGTGAATGAATAATTCAGGCTGCGAATCGGCAGTCCGTCACGGCACTGAGCTGGTAGCCCGATGCATGCGCTACGTAAATCTGCCGTAATATGAACGGGAATATTTCACCCTGTATATGTGAACATGTTGCATGCATCAGTGTTTACTTGAAACAGTGTTATTAAATTTCAAAAGTGCTTTCAAGAAGTAAATTTGAGTTTTACCAAACTCTATGTTGTTATGTTTTAATTCTGCCATATTATAACTCGTTGATCTACCACGTGTGATTACCATGCCGCAGGCTGTAGGTTCGATTCCCACTGGGAGCCACCGTACCTACATTTGTAAAAATGCTATGTTTGTAATGTTCTGGCCTGAGTACCTTAGCACAATGTATGTGGTATCCTAGTTTGTGACCAGGACAAGTGAGAGTGTTTCTTGAAAGTTATTTAATATTAAGTAAATTTTAAAGTTTGCTGTTTCTCCACGTTCGTCCATCCTCCACCAACTCGGACTTGGCCCCCGTTGTGGAGTATGGCCTAACCTTCCTGCGATGCAGGAAGAGACCCGTGCCCCATTAGTGGGGATACACAAGGGTTGATATTGAAAGTTTGCTGTTTAAGCATGGGGTCCCAATACCAATCCAAGTGTTAAACCTTTTGGGAGAGCGAGTCGCCTTCCAGGTAAAATAAATATTAAAAGCGACATTATGTTTGCGAATTAAAGGTTTCTATATTTCACCCCAAATTGGATTATAAATTACACAGTAGTTTAATAAAATTTTAGTAACATATTTTGAACTACAAAAATAGAGAGAGAAATTAAAAATATTTAAACTTTGGACAAACTCTCTACAAAAGCACGAAAAAGATACCGGCTTAAAGCTGCTTGTGTAATATTGAAAAATAATAAATAAAAATCATTCCAATCTAGAAATAAGTTCTTATTATAAGACAATTGACTCGAATCATAAATCACTTCTAAATAACTGACCTCTTCTTTTTTATACGTTCAGTTAGACTATCTCACTTAAAATAAAATCAAACTACTGCCCGTTCCATTTAACTTCTATTTATGGCTGTTACACAAGCAGGTAGAGAAAAATATAGCGAAATTCCATAAAACCCTAATGCAATTGCAATTTAGGTGCCCCGACGGCCATCGCTCTCCATTTTAATGAATAAATAAACAAATTAGCTGCCCCAACATCGGTATGAGTGAAACGACCTAAGGGTGAGGGCACACCGTATGCGACTGACGCGAAATCTCGTACACACACAGATTTTATCTACAGTCAACAGATAAAAAGAAAAACTATTTGAAATCAGTTCCACCGATCGTAGCTACAGACTAGAACGTATTTTTTTATTTGTGCTTAAATACTGGTTGAAATCTCTTCGTTCGTATAACATTTGAATCCTTGTACATTGTGAGTTTAAGGGAACGGTTTGGTAGTGCACTGGCAGCGTAGCTGTAGAAAGTGGGCTGCATATTTGAGATGTTCTTAGTTCGATAGTGACATGAACTTTTTTTAGAGCGTTGTACATTTGTGAATTTGTCGTTATCGCTAAATGCGATGGAAAACATTTTAAGGAAACCTGAGTGTTTGAAGTGTTAGATAGATATATAGATAACTCTTTATTGTACACCAGTAATTTACAGAGATGAGGTTTCTAACCCTTGAATACTCGAGTGGAGTTATACAGACCCTACTAGAGTAGTTTTAATTCTACGGTCATTATTTTTTAATAGCTTCCTAAAACTCCGTTACCGTTGATAAAGTATCGTGTTCAGCACTAACGAGTGTGATTGTGTCGTGCAGGACACAATGTGTGTGTGTGTGTTTCTTTGCGGTGAATCTGGTCTCTGCGGTCAATCAGTCAATCTCGAAAATAAAGATTACATAACGTAACGTAACCTCACGCCTGTGTCACAGAGGGGTAGACAGAGATAAAGATAAAGCTTGTGTTAAACAAAGGCCATATTATTATTTGTGGAATACGCATAAAACTATTTACATACCAAAACTTGTATGCTCATAACAGTGCTGTTACTTAACTATTTTGCTTAGTTTTAAAAAAAAATACCAAAAGTTTGAAGAAACAAATTTTTGTGTTATATTTTGTTTGGTTATGTTTAGCAAAGGCCTTATTATTATGTGTGGAACATAATATTATATCAAATTATTTCTATGGCAAGAAATGACTTGCTCATAGCAGTGCTGTAATTACTAAGCTGTGTTTATTATTTTTTAGAAGTAGAAGCGCTCGTGGCCTAGTCGAACCAACTGACTGGAATCAATCACTTGAGTTAAGCAACAACAGATGCAGGATGGGTGACTACCCGTAACCATCGCTAGTGGCATTTTTACCCAGCTCTTACGTACTTCGCAACGCCCGCTAAGTCATTGGTGCCGGCTGTTATGTAATAGGAGTCATTAAACCATGTCAAAGGTCTTATGGGCGGCTAGATAACTTCTGACAAATAAGTTCTGTCTGACAATTCGCTACCAAGCCGAAGTTGGCCCCCGTGGTGGAGTATGACCCAACCTTCCTGCATTGCAGGAAAAGACCCGTGCCCCAGTAGTGGGGACATACAAAGGTTGAAATTGAATATTTTGCATTCACTTGTGTTTTGATTTGAATACTAGATATACTAGATAACGCATACGTCTCAAATAAGATATTTATGTACTTGTATGTCATGTTTCATGTAAATCCGTTTAGTCAATTTTTCTACAGATGTAAGCCTGACTCATCGACAGCAACTCAAGTTGATGTTAGTCCACTGCTGGACAAAGCCCTCTCCGAATGAGCGCCATAGCGCCCTGTCTTCAGCTTGCCGCATCCAGCATCTACCGGCAGTTATTCGCAGAACGTCATCCCACCTAGTCGGAGGGCAACCTACAATACGTTTGCCGAGTCGCGGTCTCCACTCAAGAACACGCTTACTGCAACGGGTGTCGGTTCTCCGCGAGTTGACTTTTCACTTTTCAGAATTATAAATGTGTCACACGTTCTAAGTTTTCCAACGATAAAAATTGTATCAAAACTCGCATTTGCTGAGGTAACGAGTGGCTACGTGGCAAGTGTGTCTAGTCCTTTACGCCACGAATTGAGCAACGTTACGTCGGCGGCATACGAAGTATCCATTTGAGAAAATGTTAATTTGATAGGTTCTTCGGAGTTTTGCGGTGGTTGCCCAAATCGATATTATCGCCAAAAACAACTCAAATTCTTTGACTGACAAAAAACTGACTTTCAGGTTAATTTTGAAACATCATATTGAATACGCCGATGGACCAAGACTAAACACGTCTAAACGAGATTCATAAAAATAAGGAAGTTTACTTACTGTGTTTTAATTGAAATTGGGTTTAAATCTTAATTTCACCCAAATAGTTTAATGTGTTTTTGTGTATGAGTTTTCTTTTTTTTGTGTTTAGTGTTAATTTCATCCAAATGCTTAATGTGTGTCTTGTATATGAATAAAGCATTATCTTGTCTTATCTAGTTCGGGTATCGGTATTGGTATCGGGTTCGATTCCCGCCTGGGGACAAAAAAAACCCCAGGACTTGGATGTTTACATGTTTATGATGTCGCTGTTTCTGGTTCCCACGACACAGGGTATCCTAGTGTGAGGCCAGAAGCAATGATTGTGCCAGTACATACTGCATGGCAACACAAAATGCACAAAATGTAAATCTATACAAAAGTTAAAATGGAAATGGGGCCGGCCACGTAAGTCGTACAATATTTATTCTATTGATATAGGTATTATTCTATACAAAATATAAGTATGTATTTTATTCGATATGGTACTGCCCATGATTGTTTCGCACCGCAGCCTGTGACGCTCGTGGGGTAGAACCTGGCACTGACTGAAAATCAGCGCTGAAGGCTAGTCCATCAGCATACTGCTGAGTCGTTTTTCTTCTTTGTTTTTGTTTTTTGTGAGTGTCATGTTTAGTAATATGTTTTCAGTTTGTTTTGTTGCTTTGGCGTGTGCACTGTTTTTATAATAATTGTTTTTCTTCTTCTGTATTGCCCCAGACAGATGGGCGAAAGATGCCATTGACTAGGTGCCACGTGACGGATATCGTAAACGTGGCCAACCAAGACAAAGATGGGGCAAACTTTCTGCCGGGGTGGCAGGGAATGGCCGAGGACAGAGCGGAGTGGAGAGCAAAAGGGGAGGCCTTAGACCTGCAGTGAGAAACTTAATTCTTTATTGCACTAATTACATGAGTAAATGTACAAGAGCGGTGCTGAATGCAAGAAGCATTCTCTTCCAGCAAACCTTTCTTCTTCTTCTTTTTCTTCTTCTTAAAGTGCCTCTCCATTACTGGAGGTTGGCAGTCAGCTCTTTAAAGCGGGCTCTGTTCTGAACAGCACCTCCGCGGTAACATTCGGTACGCTCTTAGATGTTGCACAACCGTGACATCATTCTTCTGCCCGGCCTTCTCTTTCATACCACCTTGCTCATCAAAGTAGTCTGCAGTAGATAATTGGTATTTACTGCATCGCAGCACTTGGCCTAAGTATCTTCTTTGCACCATCAAGCAAGTAACAACTTTCTTACTTGCTTGATGGTGCGAAGAAGATCCACCTACGTGTCCATCCGTCTAAAGACCTTTACGTTGGTCACTTTTTCACTCCAGCTGAACCGGAGCATTCGTCGGTAGCGCCACGTCTCGAAAGCCACGAGTCCTATTTTTTGAGTTCTTCTTTAACGGAGTGGGAAACTAAACCGGCTAATAAAAAAAAAATAAGCTTACCAGGTTTTGGAAAGCCACTATGAATTAATAGAAAAAAAGGTTTGCAACGGGTGGCTTGCATGCATTTTTTCTTAAGCTTTCTTCATAGCACAAATTGAAATAAAAGCTCTCTTAGACATTGCACTTTCTTAGAATGTGTCGAGATGGGTTGAAAGAGATTCCTTTATGTTGAATCCAGTGGACTGCTCGCTTTGATTTGAAGATGAAGTTATCTAAAAATGTTTCCTTCAAAACATTCAGCCATGTCGCTTTTAACTGAAGCTGAAAAGCGGTTTTTTGATATTTCCTAAACAAAATAATGAACGAAAATTTATTAAGCGTACTATTTCCTCTCCTCATGATGAGAGAGTGTGCTTCTATGGCCATACAATTTCAGTTTGTACAACGTTAAAAAAATCATAAAAATCAAAATAAGGTGCGTTGGAACAGGTTTCTCCTGTGCGAACTCGGAACAACCTAGACCTCATCTTCAACCTCATGCTAGATAGATGTTAACCTGTAAATTGTTATTAGATTGCAATTAGCACACCCACTAATTACTGGGAAAATCGCGGGAACACGGCGGCGTTTCCCGTAATTCACTAAAACTATGATAACTTTTCTAATATACGTCCGATTTCAGTTTCGTAAAGAGTTTTGTAGCCTTCCATTCCTTATTTTTTTATGTAGCCTAAAAATATCTCATTGCAGGGCACAGACCTTATCTCAGAGAGAGAGTATGGGCTTAATTGCCCCGCATGCCCACCGCGGATGGGCAATTTCAAGCGCTGAGGTATTTGAAAATCTCAGACACTCAGTTTTCCTTACGAGGTTTTCCTTCACAGTTGGCGAGCGCAATTATTAGTAACATCTGAATAACTTCGCAAACGTACGAACATGACTTAGAAAACAAAGTCATGGGTCAGAAAACATGCCCGCACTGGGGATCGAACCTGGGTCTCTCGCTTCCTAGTCCATTATTTTAACCCACTGAGCTACCGCCGTTTATAAAAAAAAATCCACAGCTGTATATTTAGACGGCATAAAATTGCAAAATACATAAGACCGCGCAGTGCAAAATAAAAATAATCCTCAACTTTCAACTCATGCTACGTTTGCTGAAGCTCGAGCGAGAATATCTTGAGAGCGTCATTGAAAGTAAATGTTGGTGTAATTTCTTTGCAGCCAGCAGTTTGGATTGCATTTAGAGACGTTAGGGGATGAAAACAGATAAACTTTATGTTAACCGTTTACAATAAAAATCACCTTTATGGCACTACGTGGAATGAGTACGTCTCTATATCGTTTCGCGGTGGTCGCTTTCGCATTTTCGAAATGAAATGTGTATTTTACAATTGAGTTTACTGTGCCACGTTTTAAATGAATAGGTTGAAATACATTCAGGCCCCATTTATGGTCCTTTGGTAGGTTTTAAGTGTAAATAATGACTATGAATCTGTAGCTCGTCGCTAAGCTCGGAGATAAAAGTTTTCGAATGTCACAAACGTGTTATATAGAGTTACTAATGTATCGATATCAACCCTTGTATGTCCCCACTGTTGAGATGTAAATCACTTCCTGCATCGCAGGAAGGTTAGGCCATACACTACCACGGGGGCCAAGTCTGGGTTGGTGGAGGACTCTAAGACATTGGCGGGCCTCACAGAAGTCATCAAGCCGTCCATAAGGCCTCTGACGTGCCTTGCGAAGCACGGAAGCGCTTGGAAAAAATGCCACTAGCGGTAGTGACGGGACGGTTACCCATCCTGCACCTGACCACGCCTGTTGTTGCTTAACTCAAGTGACTGATTCCAATCACGCGGTTCGACTCGGCCACGAGCGCTTCAACATACTAATGTACGTTGAATCCAAATGTTGAGGTTCAAAGTCAGGTGATCAAAGGCCCTTGATTAAAAAAAATCGGAAGTGTACCAAGACAATTTGTAACGTATTTTTATTACGTATGTATAAGTATTAAGCCCGCACTCTAACTCTCTGAGAGTAGGCTTCTGCCCGACTGTGGGATGATCATAGGCTGCATCACAATAATAATAATTATTATTACAATGTATGTTTAAGCCATAATGAACTTCTTAAATAACGTGTAACTGAAATAACGAAAGAACAGAAAACCGTTTCCTCTGTATCAATATAGCTACGCCATTTCCGAAATGGCGTAGTTATTGAATTTGAGGGATCTGAGTTACGCTCATCGAAGCCTAACTTTAAAATCGTCAATTGAAACTATTAAAACGGGTTTGCATTATTTCAGTGAAAGGTCATGTTTATCCAATCAAAATCGCTTGGTATTTAAAATATGTTGAAAGTCGCAATGTTGCAACTAGCGAAAATCTAGGGACGTATCAGTTACGAATTTCCAATCACTGCTTTTGATAAAATGTAAGAAACGAGTGCTTCATCCTTATCTGAGGAAGATAAGTAAGTATATTTTTTCTTCTTTTTTCCCTTGTAGCCTATAAACGTGCCTGATACAGATCATCTCTCGGAGATTATGAGCTTAATAATCATGCGTGCCCACCGTGGATGTCACTTTCAAGCACTGAGGTTTTTGGTAGGTGGTGGTAGGTAGATTTAGTGAGGTATATATCAACACCTCAGACATTCAAGTTTCCTCACGATGTTTTCGTTCACCGTGAGTTAGTAATACTATTTTTTAAAAAATCTGTAATAGTTTGCCTTCACATGTAGTATAAGTACCGCCCGGGCAAACTACGCATACGTTTTCTCCGTAATAGCGACTGCGGTTGTACCAATGGCCTCGTATCCTTATGAACGGATGGGCCGGCGCACAAGTGGCGTTAGGGGTAGCGAACACGGGCGTGGAGAAAGTAAACGAGAATTTCCCGTTTACGGTGAAATTGGCACTAAATAACCCATTGCACAGTTTAAAAACCAGATTATTTACTTGAGAAACGTACATTTCAGAAATCATGGTTGTAATCTTGTTTTACTATTTGTGCAATAGAGTATTCTCTATATATATCTATCTACATGACATCTATCTATTTTTCCTATATAAGGTTGCCTGGGAGAAATTGCTATCAGCAATTGTACCTTACATGACCCGTTGCACAGTTTAAAAAGCAGATTATTTATTTGCAAAACTTACATTGAAACTTAGATTTATGAAATCATGGTTGTAATTCTGTTTTTATATATCTATCTACATGGATATCTATCTTTTCGATATAAGGTTGCCTGGGAGAAATTGCTATCAGCAATCGTACCTTAGATGACCCGTTGCACAGTTAAAGATCAAATTATTTTTCTGAGAAACATACGTAGAAACACAGATTTAAGAAATCATGCTTACAATTCTATTTTTCAGGCCAGAGTGTTCTCTATATCTATCTGCAAGAATATCACAGTTAAAGACCAAATTATTTTTGTGAGAAACTTACGTAGAAACACATATTTAAGAAATCATGGTTATAATTCTATTTTTCAGGCCAGAGTGTTCTCTATCTATCTATCTACATGAATATCTATCTTTCCGATATAAGGTTGCCGGGGAGAAATTGCTATCAGCAATAAGGCCGCCAATTCAACCTCTTCTTTTGTAACTGTAGACCCTGTAATTATTTTCTGGCATGCACAATAAAAAATATTATCTCATCTACATGGATAAGCAATGTAGAACTTAAAAGCCTTCGCTCTGCTATATATAATCAAATTAAGGGTCCTAATCAAAGGAATCTATTCAAATAGAAGACAGCTAAACTTAAATATGGAACGATCTTCCTCCACTATTGAGAACCCAGATGAGTCAGCAGGTGTTCAAAACTTAATACATATCACTGCCTAATGCACTACTTCAAAGGATTTGTCCCTTAAACAATAGTATTTTTTTTAATCTTAATAACCTAACTGTATTACATATTCCATGTCGTATATGATAATACAGAAGCAGTTAGCCAGTTAACTAATGGAGTTCTAAACATGTTTTAAAAAAACGAAACAAAAACCAATTAAAACAAAAGAAAAAAAAACGATTTTTATTTTTTTTAAAAAGAATTTACTATAAATATACACTGGAAAATTTTAAAAATCACCTAGCCTTGCATAATATTTACAGAACAATAAATGTGAAAGGTACTCCTATGAGAATCAGAAAATGTATGTGTTTGTGTGTGGGAGTGCCATCCACCTATCAAGAACCTGACCGCGCCTGTTGTTGCTTAACCCAAGAGGTTGATTCCAATGACTCGCTTCCACTTGGCCACGAGCGCTTTGTCAGCGCTTCATAAAAAGTTACATCAGTTGTCAACTAAACATTAATCTTTACATGTGTGCTTTCGTGTAAAGCACCCTTTGCAGTTTTGTTTGCGACAAAACTGCAAAGATTGACCGCTTTCAACTACATGGCTCAAATCCTATAGTTCCCACAACCCTGCAATGTGCATGCACGTATAACGGAGCATGCACATTATAGCATGGCGTCCAAACCGCGGCGACACACTGGCGCCATTACGTTGCGTAGGCGGGTGTTAAAATTAAAACGCATAAAGATAATATTTGCCATACTCAGCACGTAATATCCTGGAAAACGGTGTCCATTTTATTTGTTCGCGTAATAAAATCTAGACAGCGTGAGGCTTTTGTTTTTATTTCTCAAATGTAGGTATTATAAAAAGTCGCCGATTTGATAATGCAGCTAGTCAAGTAATTTAAAGGGATGCCCGTTTCGTTTTCCATAATATGTTGGGTCTGAACTGCTAAAATTTGAGTAATATTAGCGAGTAATAGACGCAGAATATTTGAATTCTTATGGTACGAAATCGTGCTTAAATAAGCAAATAAGACGATTTCAAATGAAATCCATATTTTCAGGGTTTCGTAGTCAACAGGAAACCCTTATAGTTTCACCATTCGTCCGTCCGTAGGTCTGTCTGTCTATCTGTGTATCCTCTTCTTCTTCAGACTATATTAGATTAGTCCACTGCTGGACATAGACCTCCCCTAATGAGCGCAAGGTTGTGCCATCATTAGGGGGTAATGCCCATAATCCCCACGCTGGGCATGCGGGTTGGGGATCGCAGTGTATCCTCTTAGCTTAAGTCAATTATTCTGGAATGCTGCAATTTGGCGTAGATATTTATCTTATTTGTCGGTAAAATGGTAGAATGAATGTTTAAAATAAATTTTATAATACTCTTCCATTTACATATTAGGGATGACTATATTAGTGTGGAATATCGTTTAATTTGTTATTAAAAATATTACAGGTGTACAAAAACCGTAAATTTACCGTAATTTGTAAAGTAATTTTTTTTTATTTAGAATGTTAGAATAGTGCCTACTGCAAACTGGCAATTTTAAAAGCGCAGAGATAATTGATTTACTCAATTACTCAGGTTTCATCTTTTAGTACACTGTGCGATGAAATTTCTAATTCGTTTTCATAAAAAAAGCTCGGAAATGTTTAGAAGACGACTTTCTACGAAAATAATGATATTTCAAATTTTGCGACACTAAACCATTGATTTTCAAAAGATTAAAAATACAAATGAAAATTATTTTATTTTCCCAACCCCTTAAACAAGTGCAGTTTATGTATGTACAAATAGTACATGCGTATAGCGAAATTTGTGAAAACACTGGTTCAACACAATTTGTAGTAAAACACAAATAATATGAAGAGTTTGAAGAACGATGTATTTTAGACGGCAACCTTATTTAAAGTAAAGACCCTGCAGTATCTACTCTCCTACTGAGTATCATTAACTGCAACATTTACGTAAAGAATTTTTCATATGAATAATTTTCACAGGAAGCTAAGAAATGTTGGCATTATTTAGCATATTATCCATTAGAGAAATGGCAGTGGCACTATCGCATGTAGACTGTCGCATACGGTCACATTCCTACTGACAATTACACGAATATATTAAGTGAGAATGAACGGCGTAGAGTGTAGAGTATTTTCTCATTTACATGTTTTAATTTTACAATAGGAGAGCGGAAAACGGAGCAAATGCAAATTGAATAAACACTGGCATGTAAAAAATAATTAAAAATAAAAACCGCCTAAATGCAAGTGAGACACTAGGACTGTGGGTTGCATGCACTGCAAATTTGTCTTTAAAAAAAGTACTCATTTTTGGCTATAAGACGCTACGCGATGCTAACCAATAAATAAACATCATATCTTTATCCTTGTAATTATTTTATGTTTGTTCTTTTCTGGTGTTCGTTATCGTTATCAACCCTTGTATGCCCCCACTGCTGGGGCACGGGTCTCTTTCTGCATCGCAGGAAGATTAAGCCATACTCCACCACGGGGCCAAGTCCGGGTTGGTGGAGTATTGTAAGACAGTGGCGGGCCGGGCCTTACTGTCAGAAGTTATCAAGCCGCCCATAAGGCCTCTGACATGGCTTAACGACTGCCATTACATGACAGCCTGGTGTATAATAATAATAAATAAATAAATATCCATGGACATATTACACAGATCTCGTTAGTCCCATACTAAGTACAACTAAATCACTTGTGTCACAGGTGCCAACTCAACGATAGATATAATACAATAAATATATTGATACCATACAAGATCCGAGACAAACTAGAAAAGTTCGTTTCCCAGTTTGACCCTTCCGGGGATCGAACCCGAGACCTTCGGTTTTACAGCCAGCGTGCCAAATCGCTGCGCCACCAAGGCCCCGAGGCCCACCACTAATAATAATAAAGAATATTCTTATCTTATCTTGTTTCATAACGCCTCTTTGGAAATTGTACATCATAAATTTTAATAGATATAGTACGTCTTGTATAAACTTGCCCAGTTTATTTAAAGGATGTCTGCCTGCAGCAGCGTAGGCTTAGTATGTAAAAGAGTCTCATTGACACCCCTTAGGTATGGATCCCTAATAAAACTTTTTCAGAAAATTTATATTTCTTGCTGTCTGCAGGAATTTCAGACACCGAACTAATAGGTTAGGGCGTGCCCACTCACATAATCGTCTAAAATTACGCTCGAGAACAAAGAAAGGTAGATTCCTATTCTCGGATCAAGTCTGATTCGGAAAGGGGTGTGAAATTGCACGAGGGACAGTAATTTATTTTAAATGTGACAGAAGATAGTTGTGACAGCCCCATGCAATTATCATAGGAGCTTAGTCTAATTACGTTGAACCTTTAGAGGTTTAACGATTGATTTATGAACGTGGTGGAAGTAGATAGCGTTGTAATTTTTCTTTAGAAACAGAATAACATCATGAATATTGTAGAAGATACACGGAAAAGGAATATTATACAAGATATACATAAAAGGTATACAAATAAATTTATACTGCGAAAACAAGCCTGAGCGGTGTTACGGGGTACATAAATTCACTCGCTACACGCCTAATCAACATAGAAATACTGATTCGAATATTGGCCTGCCATTACAATACATTTGCATACAGATTTGGCCGGATTGAATTCCACTGGTTGCTGCAACCTTGTAATTTACCTAAAAGGGAAATAATCGGTCGGAGAAAAGTTGTTTTCTGAGAGCCGAAGGATAAATCAATGAAAATGGAAAATCTATTTGATCTTTAGTTCTGTTGTGTACTGTGTAAAGAAGAAACATTGGCGGCAAATCATCAACCGTTGCTTGAGATTTTTTGTAAGTCACGTTACTGGCAAATTTGTTTATTTGAAGATTTTCAACAGCTGGTGGTGCAGTGTTTCCAAGATTAGCCGTGGCGGTAGAAAGACGCAATACTAATTTGCACAAAATACCGGTAAAGTAAAAGGGTTATTGTTAAAATTGGTAGCTCAGTGGGTAGAACCATGGACTGGCAAGCGAGAGCCCCAGGTTCGATCCCGAGTGCGGGCATGTACCAATGACTTTCTTTAATTTCAAAGTTATGTACATTTGCGAATTTGTAGTCGCAATACCACACGCTAACAGTGAAGGAAAACATCGTGAGGAAACCCGCGGCTTGGTTGGCTCCGCACGTATTGACTAGTCTTTCCTGTGAGCTAGGCCGACTAAGCTGTCAGGATGGTATAGGTGCTGGGCAAGCCTACGCCATCTTTAAAACCATGTCCCAGGCACTACCAGCGTCGGAGTGGTCCCTTCACCCATCTAGTGTGAATGAGGATACCACTGGACGCTGTATAAATCATCTCATTACGTAGATGCAAACAGCCAGTCATCATCATTATCATTGTTAAAATTGATGATGAAATTACTGAAATTAAAAAATATACATATGGCAGCCTTAGCAAAATAATACAAAATATAACGGCTCGTCCACGTTTTCTCTAAAAACTAGCGTCTATACTAATCTATACTAGCGTCATCTTGATACGAGGTTCTCGGTCGCATGTCCAAAAATTGCAATTTATATAACTGATATACTTGAAAAAAACAAAGCCAAATAATTCTTTTTTGGAAAAGCGATTCGAAAAACATGACATTACGAGTATTTTGGTCATTAGTAGCGCTACTGAATCTCGTGGATTCCCTTAATACCAATTATTTTTTTCATTATTTGGACTCCTCTTACTTACGCTTAAGAGTTATTGATTGTCATATAACCATTTACGTTTGGCTATACGAAATTGTAATCGATAGATTACGTACTAGATCTAGACATAGGATTCTTACTTGTTTTGTCTAAATCCGAATCAAATGCAGAAATCGTTAAAGAATAAACCTTTAAATAAACAATTACGTTCTTTTTAATGCACTCACCCCTGCTAAGGACAATTTTAAAAACCTATTTAGAGGCTAAAAACTCCACCCAAGCCATCACCCAGGGACTCTGGCACGGTTAGCTAGAGGTCGCGGGTTCGAGTCTCGGCATGGGTGGATTTAGCCTCTAAATAGGTTTTTAGACAATTACGCTTTGTGGATATAAGACCGTAACCACCGTAACTGCCAATGTACAGGTCTATCCATGTTACAGGCAAGCAATGAGCGGGCGCAACTATATAAACTTAAATAAACCTTATATAATTTCAAGCTTAGAGACTACAATAATAGCAGAAAAAAATGCTGGCCTCGTACAGCCGACGGGTCATCATGGGGACTGGTTTATTTTCACTTGTTTATTGAAAAATTTAATCGCGAGCGCGTCGTGACCATTCAGTCTATCCGCATTAGAACGGGGAATGTATGGAAGCAACAATAAAAATCAAAATAGATAGATAGATAGATAGATAGATAGATAGATAGATAGATAGATAGATAGATAGATAGATAGATAGATAGATAGATAGATAGATAGATAGGTAGGTAGGTAGGTAGGTAGGTAGGTAGGTAGGTAGGTAGGTAGGTAGGTAGGTAGGTAGGTAGGTAGGTAGGTAGGTAGGTAGATAGATAGATAGAACACTTTATTGTACATAAAAAAGGAAATTACACAGGTATTTCTTAACCTAAGAGTACAGACGGCGGCCTTATCACTAAAAGTGATCTCTTCCAGACAACCTATGGATGGACTGGAGCAATATATTGGAGAAGGAAGTAGATGTACAAATAAATCAAAATATTTCAGATACATTGAATAAAACATGCTTAATTAAAAAAATAATTATACTAACCCTAAATAGATACATACAAATAATGATATACTTACATAAGAATATAGAAAGAATAGAAATAGAAAGTGATATAAAAATATATATTTTATATAAATACATACATACAAAGGCATAACAATATATATGTAGAGGACATAAATAAAATACCAACAATAGCAGGACAGTACTACAAATAACAGCAAAAGTTTTAGATAACAATAGCGAGATAGAATTCCATTACCATAGTTTTAAAAATAGGAAAGGACTTGGCTCTCCGTACTTCCACCGGCAGACTATTCCAGAGACGGACTGCTTGCACGGTGAAAGAGCAGCTGTAGAAGGTGGTGTGATGGGAAGGGATTTTTAGGAGAAGGATTTGGGAGGAGCGAAGAGTAAGGATATGAGAAGAGTGAAGGAACTCAAAGCGCTCTTTGAGGTAGGAAGGAGTAGCTGGATTAAACAGTATGCAGTAGAGAAGAGAAAGTATGTACGTATTCCGGCGGAGGCGGATTGGGAGCCACTTGAGCTCTGTACAAAATTCGGAAACGTGATCATATTTGCGCAGACCAAATATGAACCGGATGCAGAAGTTTTGAAGACGCTCAAGTTTATTCAGTAAAATAAGAAAAATAACGAGCCTTAAATACGATTTTTTTTCAAGACTACAATACTGTAGCCCACAATGAAATACAGCCCGAGCGATTGACTGCTTGCCCAACTGCGCTATAGGTGGTGGTTATGTTTTTCGAGTGTATTTATGAACGTTCGTTATCAACCCTTGTATGTCCCCACTGCTGGGGCACGGGTCTCTTCCTGCATCGCAGGAAGGTTAGGCAATACTCCACCAAGGGGGCCAAGTACGGGTTGGTAAAGGATTGTAAGACAGTGGCGGGCTTTACCGTCAGAAGTTATCAAGCCGCCCATAAGGCCTCTGACATGGCTTAACGACTGCCATTATATGACGAAGAAGCGCTCGGAAAAATGCCACTAGCGGTAGTCACGGGACGCTCACCCATCCTGTACCTGACCGCGCCTGTTGTTGCTAAACCAAGTGATTGATTCCAATATCTCGGTTCGCCTAGGCCACGAGCGCATCACCTGTTTTATTCATATCTATGTATCTTTGTATATTTAACGGCTACGCCTGCATGAAGTGCCGGCTCGTTGCAATGGAAATAGACTTTAATCGTCCCCGATGCGCTCGCTGCGATTTTTGCGGCCCGTCATATTGCCACCGCATTTGGATGATTGTGCCATTCGACAATTGTCTGTGACACGCGCCACTTCGAGGGCTTTTGTTAGCGAATTGCACAGAAAATACGCCATTGTCAACAAATAAGCGGTATAGCGCAATATAAGTTTCTTCTCCCTCCGAAATTGGAGGTGATGTTACTTAAGCGAAATTGTCCTTTAATCTGACGCCATGTGGCTTAGCGCTTTCTAAATACATTTTAAAGCGGGCTTATTTGACAAAATTGATGCAGTTTAAAGGGTGCATAATTTACTTTAGGCAAATTATATCGCAATAGGGTTGCACAGCTGTCGGGGCGAAGGGACGATACGTATTAAGTTCGCGAAAGTTTTATTTGTTCAGACGAAGTTCACTGAAATGAAATTTCTGTCATGAAAAATTTATACAGCGAAAAGGAAACAACGTCGAACGTTGAATTTGAATTCAGTCGAAAGTTTAACAAACTAGGGTCGTGAATTTAACAAAATGAGATTTGTAAAATACGTGAATTGGGAAAGGGGACTCTTGTGACCGCGAGCGTCCGTCCCGCCCCGAATCAGCCGGACTAATTTCCAATTTTCTATACGTGACCTTTCTCACTCGAATGTCACATGTTCACCCAGCGAGGTGTCTTTGAAAACGTAATTAGAAAATTCCCAAACGACATTTGATTTTCGTGCCTTCCACCCGGATTAGATGAGCTCACTTTTACAAATTAGTTCTGGTTTCCGGATACTTTTGATGCTTCTACGGCATTTCTTTCCGCGCCCGAAGAAATAACAGTAATAACTTCCACACAACACAATCACTTGTTCTGGCGCTAGATTCTAATACTTACAAGATTTTTAATAAAAAAATAAAATAAATAATAAATAAATATTTACGGACATATTACACAGATCTCGTTAGCCCTATACTAAGTACAACTAAATGACTTGTGTTATAGGTGCTAACTAGGCGATAGATTTAATACAGTAAATACATAGATAACATCCAAGACCCGAGACACTCTAGAAAAGTTCGTTTCCTAGTTTGACCCGGCCGGGGATCGAACCCGAGACCTTTCGTTTTACAGTCAGCGTGCTAAGCCGCTGCGCCACCGAGGCCGTCAATAGTAATAGAATGATATAAGTAGGATATTGGTTGTTATATGCCTTAATTTGGTAGTCTCTACAAAGCAATAGCAGTACAATATCATTCCAGGGACATAACCCGCGCAAATTAAATAGGTATCTCTCGCGAAGAAGATCGAATCGTGCAGGCACCGAGTTAACTAGCTTGGGTTATTGCAAAGCGATTTATTACCATACAACCGATAGTGTGAATGAAACGAAAATTACAGGACTAATATGACACTATTGAACGACTATGTGTTTTAGCGACTCACCCCCACCCCCCCCCCCCTTGGACCCATACTAGGATATCCTGGACTATGGTAACTAGCAAGGACATCGTCGTACTCGATGTCATCGTCAGGCTATACTAGTCCACTGCTGGACATAGCCCTCCCCTAATGAGTGCCATAGCGCCATGTCTTCAGCTTGCTGCATCCAGCATCCGCCTGTAGTTTTTCGCAGATCGTCATCCCACATAGTCGGAGGGCATCCTGCGCAAGGACATCACAAACATTATAATACACCCAGACTGAGGTCATTTATACTGATCTAGTACAGCGGTTCCAAGAAAGAATCGAATACACGACCTCTGTTTCTCTAGTGAAACGCTTTGACCGTTGAGGCAGTCAAACTGTAAAAGAATACATCTAGAGGAAACCTGAGTGTCTGAGGTGTTGACATACCTCAACGCCTGTAAGTTGTCAATCCGCGGTGGATAAGCCTGGTAATTAACCCCATACTCGTTATCTGAATGAAGGGCTGTGCCCTGCAGTGGCTTATACATGCGACATAAAAAGAAACCTATACGTATTTACTTTTCCTTTGTGTAGTCATTATTAATGGGAGGTTTTCTTTTTGACTATTAAAAAAAGTAGTTCCCAAGAACTCTGTAGATGGCGCTGAACTGACTACGTTAATAGCCGTGCGTTCCAAATAGCGATTTTTTTCTTTTCCTTATTAATTGACTTCAATATGTCACGTGATTTGACAATGGCATAATGTACATATTTTAAACTTTCGCGACTTGTACACCACGATGACTGTAACGTCGTCGAAACGTCGAGGTAAAATAGCAATGAATTACTTCGCGATTAACCCCCAAAAATATTCTAACTAGGCATAATGTACGTTACCTTTTATGACGACCTCGGTGGTACAGCGGTTTGGCGCTCTGTCTGTAATATCGAAGGTCTCGGATTCGATTCCCGGCCAGGTCAACCTAGGAAACGAACTTTTCGACTTCGTCTCGGGCCTTGGATGTTTTATATGTATTTATTTTATTAAATCTATCGTCGAGTTAGCACCTGTAACACAAATCATTTAGTTGTACTTAGTATAGGGCTAACAAGATGTGTGTAATATGTTTTAATGATTTTTTTATTTTTTTGTGATATAAAATTACATTCAAGGTGATTCAAGGGAAATTATTAAAATAATGTGACGTTCTATTCCTTGCAGTAACATACCAAGTTCAACGCCATATGTCTAGCGACAGGGAACAGTTTTACAAAAATATAAGAAAATCCCTCACTCATTACGAGTTCTTCAGTTGTACACTATATATCAAAGACACATAATTTTTTTATGTACTCCCACAATGTATGGTGTGAGTACTGACCTAATCTAATCCGTTGATTAACCGTTGACTTTCCAACTCACATAACTTTCCACATCTAATTTCCGTAAAGTCAACTAGGTAGCTATATATTAACTTTGACAATTACAAATAAACGTGGGGCCTATGTAAATGTAGGCATGCCATATTAACATAGGACTGGAAGTTACATAAACGGTCGAGTGTCATACTTAACTTCAACTGGGTTATCATTTAACTTATATTTACTCAAACTCGATGTCAAGGCTTCTTGGATAAGGCCGTTAGTTGATACACCCCTTTGTGTTCGCTCAGATCAGTCTACGACTGTGAAGCGCTCGTGACCTAGTCGAACCGAGTGATTGGAATCAATCACTTGGGTTAGGCAAGAACAGGCGCGGTCAGTTGCAAGATGGGTGACTACCGCTAGTGGCATTTTTTCCGAGCGCTTCTGTGCTTCGCAAGGCATGTCAAGCCGTTGGTGCCTACTGTCATGTAATGGGAGTCGTTAAGCCATGTCTGAGGCCTTATGGGCGGCTTGCTAACTTTTGACAGTAAGGCCCACCACTGTCTTACAATCCTCCACCAACCCGGACTTAGCCACCTTAGTGGAGTATGGCCTAACTGTGGCGAGCACTGTCAACTTCAAATACAAATTCCAACATTCCTGCATCGCGCAATCAAAGTGTTTCAATGACATACCATAAATATAACTTCCGACTAACAACAGTTGGACCGGCCGTCCCCAAGCATACGATCTGCATGGCGGGAAATTTGTCTCTATAGCGGAAGAGCACGATCACCCGCTCTTCTACACTAACTTTAATGCGATGAAGGAATAATGCAGCCTTATAAGTCCCACTGTAGGGCATAGTCCTTCTCTCGGAGAGAGAGTACTGTATGAATCAGCACGTGTGCCCAGCGGAAATTGCCCATTTCAAGTACTGAGGTATGTGAACGTTATTTCATTCAATCGTTGTTTTAACCGTTTTCAAAATAAATATGATCGTTAGTATTGCAAAAAAATAGTCTGTAGCGAAGTCTATCCTTTTAAAGTAGACTGTTCGTGTTTTCATAAATAACATAACATTTACATACAGGCACAAAGATTACTTCTGGCCCGACACTAGGGTACCCTGGGTCGTGGGAATCAGAAACAACGACATAACAAACATGTAAACATCCAAGACCTGAAGTTTTTTTTGGTCTCCAGCCGGGGTTCGAACCCAGAACCTTTTGCATGTTAGGCAGATGCGCTACCGCTATGCCACAGAGATCGTGAAATAAAACCCTTAGTATATTATCAAAAAGTATAAATATGTATTAGCTGTCCCAGCAAACTTATATGATTCTTGTTACCATGGTAACGCATTAAATAAATATCCTCTGGCTTGAAAACTAGTTACGGTAACAATAAAATATTATACCACGTGAACGTATTACCATGACATAAAGTATCCTTTGTCTTAATTAAGATGTTTGCCTATCTGCATGCCAAGTTTCATGTAACTACGGTTAGCCTTTACTGCGTGATTGAGTAACAAATATTCAAAAATTTATTGCGCCAGACAGACTACTTTATCCAAACAATATATTCCAAGTTTTATTTAGTCCATCAAAAAACAAGATGGCGTCGACCGATACATTCAAGTTTCGCGTGAAATAATAGTATTACCCTTGCAGCCGACGCTGTGGCGTACTTCTATAATTGGTTTAGATAAATTAGCAAAGTAGTTTCAAAGAGTGATATCCCAAGGGGAGACAATTTAATTGTAAATAGCCCACCCCTTTGCTGTCAGGTGGATATTTGTGTTTTCTTTTAAGCACGGAACAGGTACAGTCGACACAGGTCCACCTTTACATTTTTGTTGCAAAATTGCCCGTAATGTAACTAAATAGAATGCACGCGTGTGAAGGTTGATGTGGGGTTTACTGTACCTATGTCGTATGGTTGAAATGTCGTGGTTTAATTCCCAATTCCAAGTAGGTGGTTTTAAATTCAAAGTTTTTATTTTACAATAACTTTGGTTCCACGCGTTGTATGTCAGATGGATATTTTTATATGATGGATATATTACAAGGTGTTACTAAAATAACGCCTGCTTGCAAACCCTAAGAAGAGTTTCTTCAGTTTCGATAATTCATCGCACTCTACAAGCAAAAGTGAAAATTGTCTCTATTACTTTTTTTTAAATATTTGATATAAAATGTGTGCTTAAAGTTTCAAGATTGTATAAAAAACTACAAATATACGATTGAAAATTCTGTCCTTCCACTTCCAATAAGACACGACAATAAGTAGAAACGTCGCATACAATACTCTCCAAGGATTTAAGAATGCTTTATTGTACGTAAATGCTACCAAGTAGCCTAGAAATTAAATAACCAAATTTCAACCGGTGCATCTCAGTCCAAAATCGTGCCGCAACAAAGAACATGCATGCATGCGGATTGAATATCATAGATCAGATACAAGCCGCCGTGCTATCGACGGCCGCAAAGATATGGAGCGTGGCCAAACTGTGTAAACCAAGCGTATGATAAGCCGGAGTCTGAATAAATCTACATGATATTACTGGCTCAGCCTGTCGGTGACAGGATGACATAAAAAAATCATTGCACCGCACAAAGCACGCGAGGGTTCCGTCAAGACAACGACGCTGATATTTGTAGTTGAAATCAGGCCTATATCCTTTTATTTGGTCGTTTAATAGTGTCTGCTATGTTTGTCGGCTAATTTTACATCGATTCTATATGATAACATAGAATCAACGCCTTAATTATGTAACTTTTAACGTATAGGTACACGTATGTACAAAAACAACACCTACTGGACTACGTCGTACAACTATGTGGCTCAATATCACTATTACGTACCAGATATTCACTGAAATGTGATATCTACTAAGTGTTACATATTACACTTTATATCCATATTACATAATTATTACACTTTATATCCATACTGCAGAGCTAAGTAAATATTCCCCTTTTGCACAAAGATTTCTGTGTGAAAAGTTAAATAGTCGAGGAGTATTATAGAAACAAATGCAACTTAGGTGTAGGAAAAAATATCCTCCGTGCAGAACGAAAAAGATATTTTCCGTGAGGCTTTCACTGTAACAAGCTCCTTCCTACATGAAAAGTGAGGGGACGTGATGAAGGAATGAAATATGCACGCGAACATTCGTGCACTTCCCCCAGTCTGGGAAACGCAAGAGGAATTCCGCCGTGTCTGAGTCCTGGAATGAACAAAACCTGGAATAAATTGGTCAATGTTGGATATTATACCCTCACAGATACAACTCAAACTACATACTTATAGCTTAGCGTAATATTAGCCTGCGGCGAAAATTAACCCCTAGTTCGCTCCCTTTGTGGATTATTATTAGACTGTGCTGACATAAACTTATCTGCCTATTCAGAGGAACAGTGAGCGTGAAATGAACAGCGGGACCCTTCGGTCAGGTCCACCTCAGGCGATGTCACATCGCCACCCCTCGTCTCCATCGAGACGGGCCCAAAAATTGTCCCGTGAATAGACCGACGAAATTAACGTCAGCCACAGAGTATGTGCCGGACCGCTTTTTAAGCTGATTGTCTTTCACTCGATTCACGGGATGGCTTCTTTTTCGCTTAGCTTTTTCTCTGCCATCGAAATGGTTTGCTATCGTTCTAGGTGCAAATTACGTTCATACTCGTATTATGGTTTTTGAAATGAAAGTAAGTATTGGTCTATTCCCAACAAAAAAGTATTTTCTTTTTCACTTGATTCCGATAAAGAATCAAAGCTAGTAGTGTGTATTGCATACTGAAGTTATAAATCGCATATTTTCTTCTTCTAAAACATTTGCATAATTCTCTTTAAACTGTTCAAAATATAATATAAATAAAGATCTTGTAAGTATACGTACCGTATTAACCACTTAGAAAGTTTTTTTGTCTAGTAAATCTTACTACATAATCATCATCATCATCAACCAGTTATGTCCCCAACGTGGGGCATGGGTCTCTTCCCTGAGGAAGGTATATGCCATACTCCAAAGCGGGGGCTGAATCCGGATTGGGGCCAATCTAACCACATAGAAATATGATGTTGCTACAGATTAGATGTCACATCAATTTTGGAAATCGAACACCGCCAAATTTTTTTCAAATGTGTTAAACCCATTCAAAGCATTGTTGTGTCCACTGTACTAAGGCAGACAGCTAAAAACGCTCACAGCGAAGGCAGGGCACTTCAAAACAACTCAAACGCAAAATATACTTATAAACGCGGGCGTATTATTAAGCATATAACACACTTCTCTTATTTGAGGGGGGTTAGATAATACGTTCCTGTTTGTTCCTAAAAACGCCTCAGGCTAAACTGGTGATACAGAAGTTAGTTGCCGAAGCCGCAGCCGTGTCCCCGTAGACGCAATACACGCGGTAATTGGGGAAATTTCGTCATAAGCCTCACTCGTGTAGATATACACATATCGGCGCTATCTCCACTCAGGCTATTTGAATTTTAATTTGGTCTTCAGAAGATGCTTGCTCGGTATTGCAAATGCGAAGGAAAACGTCGTGAGGAAACCTGAGTGCCCAAACTTGGAAACCACGCGTAGTTTTTTACGCGTAGTCTGGTTGTATTTTCATGTTTGTGTTGTCCTGGTCTGGTTACCACAGCCAATTCTAGTTAGGGACCAGAACAAGTGTTTGTATTAAATATTAAACGGATGTAATGGCGATTATTTATTGGGTAAAATGTAACCGTTTAGTAAATATATACGGTAATAAAATACACACTGCGGTTCATTAAAACTACTAGTGACCTTATTGATAAAAACAGCAATTCCTTAAAATACTCTAAAAACTGACACTGAAATTGCCTGTGGTGGAGATTTTATACGGAAAAACGTAATGAATAAAGCCCCTCAGTTTAGTAGTGGAATTATAATTTTATAAATTAGGCCAAAAGTGTTTGTGTTGTGTGGAAATTAGTATGACTCTATACTTTAATTCTTAAACAAAAGTCATACAAAAACACAAAATTTATAAAATAAAAAAGTAGGTACTTTTTCCCCCTATGCATCCATCTCTAAGCTGGAGTAGTAATTTTCTATGTGTATCGTACTTACAGGTTTCTACGTCGCAATATTAGATAATAATAATAAATAAATATTCTTGGACAAATTACCCAGATCCCCTTAGGCCTATACTATGTACAACTAAATGACTTATGTAACGAGTGCTAAGTCGACGATAGATTTAATACACTAAATACATAGATAACATCCAAGACCCGAGACAAACTAAAAAAGTTCTTTGCCTAGTTTGACCTGGCCGGGGATCGAACCCGAGACCTTCGGTTTTACAGACAGCTTGCCAAACCGCTGCGCCAGCGAGGCCGTCAAAAGATTATCTTTATGTGGCTTTGGATTAATTCTCCAGTAATCTAGTCGTCGTCGTCGTCAGGCTTTACTAGTCCACTGCTGGACACAGCCCTCCCCTAAAGAGCGCCACGCTCTGCTATCATAGGGGGTAATGCCCATAATCCCCACGCTGGGCATGCGGGTTGGGGATCGATAATCTAGTATCCTTTCAATAACCTAAACCAGAAAATTAGCAAACAAATTTTTTTCTATGTAATTGTGGCTGCTTCTCGATTCAGTTCAATTCCGAGCTGTAGAGGTTCCATGACCGAAAATAGCCTATTGTACGTAGTAGTTAAAGCGCCTTATTCAGCGAGTCGGTTTACAAGCCCAAAGCCTAACCTCTTAAAGAGTCAAGCATCCTAATGTCGCACATCTCAGTGAGCAAACTGATTGCGGCTTCGTAATGCCAGGCATCGACATTCGGTTGCAAATGGCCATGAATCACAGAATATAGTCAGAACAGAAAAACTGCGCCGAAAATGGAATACCCTCCTGGCGCAGTAGGATAGTGGCAATAAGGTTTTGATTTCTTTGCAGAGGGTAGTTTTCAACGATTTTATTGAATTTTCTAAGGTTAACACGAGCAGTAGACATAATTAAAACTGTTTTTTATACGAATTTATGCTCGTTTATTACATTTTTACAATTTTCCGACGTTTCGGCACTTTTTCAGGTGCCGTGGTCCCGGATGACTGAGGTGACGGGCGTCTTTTAGAAAGCATTAACAGTTAGTTTACTACCCTCGGCAAAAATTACAAAAGTTAATTATGAAGTTACGTTCCAAAATTGCCTATTTTTTACCACTTATTTTTTATATAAAATCAACAATATTGATTATTAGTAATTGAAATTAAAATTAAATTTATAAACTAATTACATTACATGAACTTAAAAATACTGATTATTAATTGAAATTAAAATTTTTAACTCTACAGTCACACTTCTAGCAAGAGGGTCTCATGCACTTAAGTACTGGTTCCCATGCTACCGGTATGTTCCAACCACAATCTCTATTAAAATTTGGATGTCGATCTCTATTGCCTCGCGTATCATTCTAGGGAAGAAACGGTCTTCTCGGGCTACAACTTCAACTTTATCGAAATGTATAAAGTGGTTGGTACCGCTAAGTGTATGTTCGCTGACTGCAGATCTACAAGAGCGCTTATGTTTCACATCCGCGATATGTTCCTTCACCCGCTCAGCTAGGGTACGCTTGGTTTGACCAATGTACGAGGAACCACATTCACAGTCAAGCTTGTATACTTCTGCCTCTTGTAAGGGAATCCTGTGCTTGACACTTTGCATGAATTGGTGTATCTTTCTTGGCGGCTGGTATATGGTTCTGATTGAGGCGCGTTTCAAAATACTCCCAATTTTGTCAGTCACTCCTCTCACGAAAGGCAGGTAGGCTGGAACTCGCTCGACTGTGTCCGGTTTGACACGTCCTCCGCGACGGGCACGCGGAACTTGCAGCTTGTTTGCACGAAGTACTCGTTTGATATGCTATAGTTCCGCAGGTAGATGGTCCTTGTCGCAGATTCGGTGAGCCCTCTGTAACAGAGATTTCCCAACGGTAGACAACTGACACGGTAGATGGTGAGACTCACCGTTTAGGTATCTATCAGTATGGGTCTCTTTCCTATAAACTGTATGTCCTAAGGTTCCATTTGGATTCCTGATGACTAAAACATCTAAGAAAGCTAAAGAACAATCTGCTTCTAACTCCATTGTAAACTGGATCTTGTTGTTTATAGAGTTAAGGTGGTCTAAGAAAGCCGTTATTCCACTAGTAGGTAATATAGCAAAAGTGTCATCGACATATCGCTTATAGAACCTTGGTGGGATGGGAGCAGTTCGCAGGGCTCGCTCCTTGACGTCTTCCATGAAAATATCGGCTACAACGGGAGAAACAGGGGAACCCGTCTATCTGCATGTAAAACTCACCATTCCATATCAAGTAGCCAGTTGTTAGGCAGTGATCTAACAGTTCTGCATATTCCACAGGCAAATCATGTTCATTGAGCCTTCTCTTATAAATCTCAATGCAATCCTGTATTGGAAGACAAGTAAACAAGGATTTAACATCGAAACTCACCATTGTTTCTTCCAATGGTTTTTAAAAAGGCGGCAAGGGTGTTAGTATTATCATTGAATTTAAAAAATCAATGGTATTATTAAGCCGTATCTCTGACGTAATTTTACGGTTACGTCCTTTTAGAATAAGATAAAATTCAAACAGAAAATTATGAATGAAAATCATCGAATTTCCGAACATAAAAAAATATGGGTCGTTTTATTTCGTATCTAGTTTCCTTTAAGACAGTAAAATACGTATACTAAAAAATTGAAATAAAAAATCTTCTTCGTTTTATGGTCTTTAGAAGCTCTAAATTTTGTGTTCATTTTTGTTGTTAATTACTCTGTTACCTCTTGCCAGACGTGATAACGCTTGACCAACGAGGCAGTCAAACTATGTCTGTTAACCACAGCGGTAGTTCTGTCCTATTTTACTCTGTTTCCGAGCTCTCAAGTCACCTGCATGACTGGACCAGTCAAAAAGTCACGGTCGAATTCGCCCGTCCATAAAATTTCCCCGCGAAGCGGTAAAGTGGTTCATTGATCGGCTCGCGATGAAAGTTTAATATCACAAGTATATTGAACTAATAGCCGGAACGTGACTTCAGTATCGAGTCGTTTGATAAAAGAGTTTCAAGATAATGCTTGTCTAGCGTGGATTTTCACGCATTTCAATAAAACCGCTATGAACTGGATTAACCACGCAATGAAAATTACACATAATTGCAATGTAGTCTTTATACATTCCTTTGCACTTTAAAATATATGAACTGTAACATAATGATTATATATAATATAATAGGTTTTAAAATTTGTCCTTAGCACGGGTAAGTGTATTAAAAAGAATATAATCATATGGGTACAGGGATAAACCTAACTCCGATTCCGATGTAAAACCTAACTGCAAAGTAAGGTACTCGGGGCTGCAAGTGATGCAAATTACTTCAGCTAGATATTGCTGCCTGTACGTAATACAGAGAGTTATTGTAAAGAGGTTCGAAATTGTAAGTCGCCCATTGCTGGTGCTGCTAAGTCGCCCATTGGCTCAGTTGGGAGAGCGCTGGCACGGTTAGCCAGAAGTCGTGGGTTCGAGTCCCGGCATGGGCGGAATTTTCAGCCTCTAAATAGGTTTTTAAAATAATGTTATGAAAACCTTAGAGACAGAGGTTTCCTCACGATGGGAGTGCTATTGGTACTACATACATACATAACCTCACGCCTGTATCCCAGAGGGGTAGCCAGAGACCAGGGTCTGCCACTTGCCACGATCCTGACAGATCATCTTCGCTTCGTCAATGTTCATAAGTCGTTGCATGCACGCACGCCGGTTCCGGGAACTTTTTTATCTTCCCCTTTGCTACTACACAACATTCACAAATTTCTCTAAGTAACAAAACAAAGTCATTAGTACTTTCCGAGTTTCGAACCATCATCTCCAGTTACCAACTGTCTACTGTAACTTCTATAATTTATAGAGAACCCGTAAAAAGGGTGAACGACATTGTATGCTAAACATTTTTATCACCACATAATAATATGGAAATCTGAATGGTTTGTGAATAAACTTCGTTTTATTGCTGTTTAGTTTTTGAACTTAGTTGTTTTTTTTATAGGCCCCCATTAAAATACAAATTAAACGTGCAGATAAGAAACAATATTGCTACGGGCCCCTTGTATTCGTGCTTTTATTTCTCTTTAATGACTTTTTTTTATTTACTCAGGTTTCTTGGGTCCATTTCTGTACAATAACAAATAGAAGAACTTTTTGTGGTCAGTGAAATTTCATTGATGCCGGTGAGTCGCCCATTAGCTCAGTTGGATAGAGCGCTGGCACGGATAGCCAGAGGTCACGGGTTCTCCTCCCGGCATGGGTGGAATTTTGCCTCTAAATAGGTTTTTAAAATTGTCCTTAGCACGGGTTAGTGCATTAAAAATAGTATAATAATTGTCACTGTCATTGAGTATTAAATTTCACTTCAAAGGTAGCTTCATCGATTTTTATGAAATGTTTTGTGTAGGTATATTTAGTAGAGTCGCTGGATGCCGACGGCATAAGACCGGGAAGCTTTTGAAAACCATGAGGCTAAGGAGGCCTATGTCCTGCAGCGGGCATCAAATTGTTGATGATGATATTTAGTAGGTCCATGAATAGGTCGTCGCTAATAAAAATGGCAAAATGTTTGCGAAGTCACGTAGTAATCTTCTATAATAGAAAAATGAATCGCTGAATGTGTTGGTAAGCGCAAATCTTGAGAACAGCTGAACCGATTTCGCTGATTCTTGTTTTAGAATATTCCTTGAAGTACGAGGATGGTTTTTACGGAGAGAAAAATAAAAAAAACTTAAAGAATCGACTGTTAGGCGGTACGAAGTTCGCTGAGTCAGGTAGTCTATATTACAACAATGAATCGCTGAATGTGTTGCTAAGCGCAAATCTCGAGAGTAGCTGAACCGATTTCGGTGATTCTTTTTTATTTAGAATATTCCTTGAAGTACGAGGATAGTTTTTTCGGAGTTCGAGAATATTCTAAAAAAAGAATTACCAAAATCGGTTCAGCTGCTCTCGAGATTTGCGCTTACCAACACATTCAGCGATTCATTTTTATATTATAGAAGATATATATCTGCAAAAACTGTCAATATTCATATTAATATAAAATTATTCATGCATGATAATCACTCCAACATGTAAATAGAAAGAAACGCCCCAATTACCAGTCCCAAAATGTAGGAACGCACAATGAGTAAAAAGTAGGATTTTTTGAACTCCACCAGTACGAGTACCTTGCAAACACAAGACTAGCGGAGTACTCGTATCTTATACTTAAAATAGCAATATATTTTAAAAACAACCAAAATCAACCATACCAAAAAATGCTTTACTAACTTAGATGTACATAGCGGATTTTTTTCTATATTTTGGTATATTTATTCAACTGATTCTATCGGCGTGATTAACATTTCTATGCTCGGAGTTTCTCTGAAGGATAGGATTCGTAACGAATGCATCCAACAGAGAACCAAAGTTATCGACATAGCTCAGAGAATCAGCAAGCTGAAGTGGCAGTGGGCTGGCCATATCTCGCGAAGAACCGACAACCGTTGGAGTAAACGTTTTCTTGAGTGGAGACCGCGACTCGGCAAACGTAGTGTAGGACGCCCCCCGACCAGGTGGGATGACGATCTGCGAAAAACTGCCGGCAGATGCTGGATGCGGCAAGCTGAAAACAGGGCGCTATGGTGCTCATTAGGGGAGGGCTACATCCAGCAGTGGACTACATAATATAGCTTGAAGAAGAAGAAGAAGAAGATTAACTTAAAAACCTATTTAGAGGCTAAAAGAGGCTATTTAGAGGTTAAATTTGTCCTTAGCACGAGTTAGTGCATTAAAAATAAAAATAGTATAAGAAGATTAACGTTTATGTAAAATTTCAGCTTTCTAGATTTTATCGTCACCGTGCTAAGCCTTGGACAGACAGACATACAGCCCTGCGGACATGGCGAAAATAAACTGATGTTTCATCCTTGATGTTGATGGTAAATGAACCTCGTGGAGTCCAGATATCTTCGATTCTCGAGAGCATTTCACAAGTATATTAGTCTGGGTGTATACATTATTAGTTAATAAAGATTATAGTATTCCGTATTCTTTGGATCCCGATTTATTCATATGTGGAACAAAGCAAATTAAAATGGAGTACAGCATTTGCATTTGATTTGTGCAGCATTTAATACGAGCATGGCTTCATAAGTATGGGTGAACAATGCTTACATTAATAGTGTCAAAATTAACACAAGTAATTTGTTGAAATTAAAATTCCCGCGGCATTTGACAGCAGATAAGCCTGCTGCGCAGTAATCGGACTCTATCGCACGTATTGTCTGTTTGCCTTCTACATAGGGGCGTGATATTGCGTTTTATGATCGTAAATCACATTGTTTTGCTAATTAAACGCAACTTTATTAGGTGCCTCTGGTCTGGTTTCCTGCATGATATTGTTTTTTTGCAAACTTTGAATCAAGGAATAAGTCGCGGTTAATATTTATGATAACAACCGACTTACACTACAATCCTACTTAATTTTATAAACGTGATAATTTGTGAAGATGTTCGTTACTCAATCACACTATTAGCAATAAACGGATTTACATGAATCTTGTTGTACAGATAGACACAGATGTGAATTGAGACATCATCATCATCATCATTTCAGCCTATTGCAGTCCACTGCTGGACATAAGCCTCCCCCAGGGTGCGCCACAAGACCCGATCTCCCGTTTTCGCCATCCAGTCACCACCAGCCACCTTTTTTAGGTCGACATTGAGACATAGGGTACTTAAAATGCCGGTAGTGCGACCAGCACTACTCCTGCCCAGACGAAGACGCGGGCACCAGCGAGTAACAATGTACTGCGACTATCCTAAGCTAGCTAGTGTCACGCGTATTTCAAGATTATATAATTAGACTACAACATCTCTTGACAAACACACTGACTAAGAAGCCGTTCGTACTAGGGAGATTATCGCCTCAACATGACAAATTGCTTGTCGCCCGCCTAGCTTCCATGTTGAACTACAACTGTGATAAATTAAAACATTATTTATTTTAAAGCGAACGAGCGGACGCTCACGTATATTTCACTGTTTACTCCTTTGTCAACATCTGACAGAAGACGATTCAATTTCTACGCGGGACGCTGTGAAAACACGCTGCAGTTGCGCGAACGGTAATGGAAAAGTTCCTATTTTCGGCTGTTTTTGTTGGAGATCCCTTTTACTGATTCCTTTTTATTGAAGTGTAAAATAAAACAGCAGTTAGCGAGTTAGTGCGCCCGCGAACTTTGCGCCGAATGTGACAAACTTCGTTGCCGTTTGAAAACAAGTTGGCGACTAGACGCTACGGTTTACGGGCTCACGTTTGTTTTTTTCTCGATGTTTTGAAAGATACATTGCTTGTAGACAATGTTTTTGTTCGGCTTTATTCAATTTGTACTCAACGTGTCTCCCTTTGTAGACAGTACTGTTGAGGCAGCACGAAAATCCGTATGGGGGTGGCTGGTTTTACTTTCTAACATTTTAGTATGTGTTCATCTTCATCCAGCTACTAAGTGTGAAAACAGCCTTAATTCATGTCGGTGGAGTCCAAGGGCTGACATTACTGCCTAGCTGGAAACGGCGTCATGGTGCCAAGCAACTGCAGCGTTCAAGTTGATCACCGACTCACTAAAGTTTGAAAATTACCCGCTTCACAAGAAAGTTTTGTCTCAAAATCGACTTTCTCATAGAAAACCGACCTTTTTTAGTATCATCATTGCAGGCCGAAAAAAAAGTTCCGTTCTTCCTGAGTATTAACAGCTTTTTTCTCATGATCATGCTTTGCCGCGATGAAAGGAAAGAGTCTCATGCATTTCTGAAGTGAAATTGCAAGAAGTTTGAGGGCTTATTAAAAATGCACATTGTTTTAAGGCAAAGACACCGAGTTGAGTGGGGCATGAGATAACAAGGTTTAGTAGGTACGGAAGTTTTTTTAACTTTGCCATTTAATAATAGGAGGCGAGTCCACCCCACTTCTCGGGTTCGAGCGCAACAAAAAATACCTACTTGAACACGCGAATAAAATTTAATATGCATACCGCTTAAGGTTTTCTTTATAGTGTTGCTGTTCGCGTTTTGTCGATGATTGTATGCTCTCAAAAAATTTTCTTTTTACCGGAGTTAAAAGAAACAACATATTCTAAGGCTAAGCGCGCACGGATTACTTTTGTCACCTCTGTAGATATGTATGGAGAAGGGCGAAATGTCACCCAGTTGTCACGCAGTAACATACACGCATCTCTATACATATCCACGGTCTTGATAACAGTGACGAAACAGTCACGGTGACAAAAGTGACCCGTGCGCGCGCAGCCTAAGTGTAATAGTTTAATACGTTATTTTTCTTATGTTCAGCTGTCAGTTGTCACTGTTTTATTATAAAGCCATTTAACGTTCGATTGCAGGGCACAGGACGCCTCTCAAAAAGATAGAGTATGGGCTTAATTACGACGCGTCCCCACTGCGGATTGGCAACTTAAAGCGCGGAGGTTTTTGAATACCTACCTCAGACACTCGTATATAACTACAAATTTATAACTTGGGAAACAAAGTCATTGGTACATCAGATTGGTACATAGGATGCGAACCTTTGACCTTGTCAGTTGCTGAGACAAGTGTAAAAATAATTTATAGTAAGCTATGTCTATCTAACGTGTTATTGAAATACATACCTACGTTGAATTTCTAATTTCAATATTTCGAGTTTTCGAAACGAACACGTCTTGACGCAACGATGCGTTTCGCTTTTGCGCTTGTCTAGATGTGAAAATTATGTAAATAATATCCATTAACTATAAGTTCAAATGAAAGAAGTTTGTCGGTCGTTGCTTGATAAACATGAACCTCCTTGAAGTACTCTTCTTGCAAAAAAAAAAAACAAAAAGATAATTGTTCAGTGTGAAAAGAAAGGCGCATCTTCATGTCCTTAGGACCTAGTGACCTATTTGAGGTACTAAATTGCTACTTGTGTCGTGCACACCGGGGGATTTTATTACTAAAAATGCCAGACTGATAAAAACTAAATTTTTTAATTCACTCATGGCCGGTTTCTGAATTTTGAATTTCACTAATACACTGAAGTAGGTAACGTTCTGTCATGTTCTTTGCTGAGAAATGCGAAGAGACATCACTACGGGTTAAGTATTTACTTACCGAAATTCTCAATTCAGAAACTGACCCTCTAACTTAAGTTGACTAAGATGAAATTCCAAAAACAAAATGAAAGTATAGGAACTCTTTTGTTTTTAAAATTTTATTGTTGTGGTTCACAGATAAACATAATTGATTCCGATTCTATTCATCGTAGCAATAAATTGATCATTTTTGGCTCAAAAATACAGTTTGCAACAAATCACCTATACACTGAAACAAAAATATGAATTCACTAAGAGGTCTGTCACCACCGAGTAGATTAGGTTTTAGTTATTAAGATGAGTCACTATTAATTCTATATTAAGACCGTAAAACGCGATTTTAACAAACTTATTCAGAGTACCTAACATCATCAGTACCCGGAGTGTACCCGGAACCGACGTGCGTGCATGCAACGACTTATGAACGTTGATGAAGCGAAGGTGATGTGTCAGGATCGTGGCAAGTGGCAGTCCCTGATCTCTGCCTACCCCTCTGGGATACATGCGTGAGGTTATGTATGTATGTACATCATCAGTCTCGTCTGCACCTACCGTCGGCCGTGTATTTACCTCAATGATATAGACTCTCGGTGGTCTCTGATCAGCTAGCCTCAAGTACACTTTACAAATTGCCGTGTGTACAGTATGCACGATTTTATTAAGTAAGCCAGCCAATTGTGAACCACTATTATTATAACAGTAAACGTTTCCAGTTTGATGCCCTCCACTGGTATGCGATGTTGCTCTTAAAATAATCTTAATTGGAACTGAGAACAATTTTCCTTTATTCCACTTTTTCTCTACATGTGCTAAAAATACCTCTCTCATAATGTCTTCCTTACATGTGGCTTCCTCCAGTACTATATTTTAAAGCTTTTATCACTTGTTGAGGTTGAGGCTAAGTAAAAAGTTTAGCCGAGTTGCTAAGATACAACAGGTGTACCCGATGCGAAGATACTGGCCTTAAAAGAATACTGTTTAGAAAAAAGGAAAAGTTTTCTTCATATTCAATGAAGGAAAAAGGGGAACTGTTCCTGAGAAAAGTCGTCTTCTTTTCTTCCTTCCTCCATTTTGATACAGAGCGTCTTGGAAAAGTTTCCTATGAAATACACAATTTTGTAACTGCACTAAGACTCTTAACAACGTTTTCTTTAATTTCATGTCTCGGAGTACAATAAAACTTGCCTGACAATTTAACTCTACGAATCACTTGATTATGACCCCACAAAACATTTTTCGTATGCCGACTCAATTGCTACATAGTATAAGAATGGTTATTGCATATCTTGAAAATATTTAGAATAGGTGCCTAAAATATTACTACTCAAACACTTCGTTATCAACCCTTGTATATCCTCACTGTTGGGGCACGGGTCTCTTCCTGCATCGCAGGATGATTAGGCCACACTCCACCACGGGGGCCAAGTCCGAATTGGCGGAGGATTGTAAGACAGTGGCGGGCCTTTCTGTCAGAAGTTGTCAAGCCGCCCATAAGGCCTCAGACATGGTTTAACGACTGCCATTATATGACAGCCGGCACCAACGTCTTAACGTGCCTTGCGAAGCACGGAAGCGCCCGTACCATGAGCGCTTCTCAAACAGATACCTAATACTAAATACACTTCTGCTCCACTTGACTACCAAAACAATCGTGGGATAGATTCCCACTAGAGGTCTCTAGCCTCAGTCTGGATGTATTTCCATGTTTGCGATGTGTTACCATATTACTTGAAACTAATTTTTTTATTTCCTATAAAAACAAAATGTTTACTTAAATGAATGCTATTAATGCTATTAGTCTCACAATTAATATGTTATGTAGAGAAGAAGCTAACAAAAAAACTGAACATACATTATATTCAAAACCCATTTTAACTTATTTAACAGAGTTTTCAACTTTTAATTTCACATTTTAATACTATACATGATTGTCTTGTAAATAGTCCTTAGTATGCTTTTTTGCAGAGAATATGCTTAGCAAATTTTGTAATGGTACATTTTTACCGCGATCTCATGCTACTTAAAGGTAGGTACTATTTAATAAAAAATTACCTTACTTTTTAATTTACACCGAGAATTTTCCATTATAATGCTCGTTCTGGAAATATCGCGATCATGAATTATACAATTAGATATCCTACTCCAAGCCTGCTCCCAGAGACACTACGTAAAAACTAACTTCTTATATTGTGCTTTAAAAAATTAGTTATGTATAAAAACACATAAAAATACATAATGTTGACACAAAAATTTTAAATATTTACCTGCATATATTTTGGTGCTCAAGTATAATTCGCCCAGTGTTTTCGTTCCAACCCCACCTGCTTCATGACAAAAATATTAAAACAACCAACTATGACATACATAACTCACATAGCACAGGTCAGAATAGTTTAAATGTTTAACAGAATTCTGAAGAGCATAACTCTCAAACATTGACCCCAAAACACTGAAATCATTGCAATAAGCAAATCTCAATCTCTGTTTATAATTAATAACGATACTCCGTACGGGCATAATTCATCGCTTCATGCACCCTTGATAATACGAGATGAAGTTCCTTTATAGGCGTCGAGGCGGGCGGCGGCGGCGCGGGGCGTCGGCACAAGCCGAGGGGCGGAGTCTCCGTGGCCAGTTCAGTCGGTGGACAGCCGGCAGTCGCGCCACACGCGCCGAGATGCCACGCGAACCGCGATGTCACTTTCACCGCGTACATATTTATGACGAGACCCAAAACAGTGACGGCTCCCTATAAATAACTCTAGATCTCCATGCATCGCCGAAGCTCGCGCATGGTCGTAAAATGCCAAAACAAACTTATGTGAAAAGACTGCGGACTTTTAATCGAATAATAGTGTACGTGTTGTTCTTCTGTCATGCTTGGCGGGCGGGCTCCGCGGGCGAGATGCCACGCGAGTGTGCTTACCGCAGCCCCCAGCTGGAGACTTCGGAGGACGCGGTGCTTTTCTGCCGGATCCGCACCATCAGCGGCTTGGACCACCTGTTACAGAACATCAGTCGGACGCAGCTCAACGAAATACTCTCCCTACACGTTCAGTGCAGTGAAATACTGTTCTTTGAGAGTTCCTTGAAGGCCGACAAAGTATCCGGCAAGCACGTGGTCCCATCTCAGCTACGGGAACTTGTCATCGACAAATGCAAACTGCGGCTGATACCGGCGCGGGCGTTCGAGCGCTACAAGGACCTCAAACGCTTGCACGTGACAACCCATAACAGCGAGTGGCCTACGATGACAATGGAGCTGCATGAACAAGCCTTTTCAGGTTTGAACGAGCTAATTGAGCTTGAGCTCAGCGACAACAACATTTGGAGTACCAAAACAGAAACGTTTTGCTCTTTGTATAGTTTGAAAACCCTAAATCTTACGTTGAATCATTTGCAAAACATAAAGACTATTGGTTTTGCAGATTCTCCTAGAGAACAGAATTTAAGTGTAAAAAGTTGTAATTTAGTTTTAGAGGTACTAGATTTATCGTATAATGATCTGATTGTTATAAATGACAATAGCCTTTCGAAGCTCCGCTCGCTATCTAAACTGTTATTACAAAATAACGCTATCTCTACAATAGAGGACCGTGCTTTTGGGGGCTTAATCAGTCTACAGGTATTGAATTTATCGAGTAATTTTTTGACCAGTATTTCTCCAGACCTTTTCACAGACTCAAAGTTGTTGGAAATAATTAACCTCAGTAACAATACAATAAATGTACTCCCACCAGGACTACTAACAGGACTAGAACACTTACAAATACTAGATCTTTCTCACAACCACCTTACGAGTCAATGGATAAATAAAGGCACTTTTGTAGGTCTACTTCGAATGGTTATTCTAAACCTTTCCTATAACAGGTTATTGAAAATCGATCGTCACATGTTTAAAGACTTGTACAGCTTGCAAAAACTAAATTTAGAACATAATGAAATATTCAGCATTGAAGAGCACTCGTTTGCAGAACTGAGAAACTTGCATTCATTAACTCTCTCCAACAATAAAATTCAACACATCCACGCACACTTGTTTTCGGATTTACACGTTTTACACGAACTTTTCATAGATAATAATAATATAAAGCACATTGAGGAAAACGCGTTTGATAATATGACCACAATTGGGGATTTGAGTTTAAATGCCAACTATTTGACATCAATACCACCGGCTATACGAAAGTTACGATCACTGAAATCACTCGATATCGGCACAAACAATATAACGCACCTCTATCGAGAAAACTTTCGCGGTCTCTCGGAACTTTTTGGGTTGCGGCTCGTAGATAACAAAGTTACGTTTTTGAATGAAGATACTTTCGAACATTTACCCCAGTTGCAGGTACTTAATTTGGCCTCAAATAAAATAAATCACGTGGCCACCGGTTGTTTCCGAAAAAACGTAAAACTGAAATTGCTGCGAATGGACGGCAACGAAATAAATAAGTTCGATGGAATATTCAATACTCTAGACACTTTAGTTTGGTTGAATATGTCAGAGAATAAAATAACTTTCTTTGATTTCAAAAGCTTCCCTAGCAGTTTGGAATGGTTAGATTTGCATAAAAATAATATTGAAAATTTTGTCAATGATGATATGACGTATTCTCACCTGAATATAAAACTTTTGGATCTAGGATATAACAATATTAGCCAAATAACTGTAACTTCAATACCGAAATCAGTGGAAAAATTATATTTGAATCACAATAACATAAATTACATTCAAGCCGGGACGTTTTCCAAACTACAAAGGTTAACAACAGTGACGCTTAATAATAACAACCTAACACAACTTGATATGAATGCTTTGAGGTTAGATCAAATAGATGAAGATAGTGATTTACCTGAGTTTTTTGTCAGCGGTAATCCATTTATTTGTGACTGTTCCATGGAATGGATTCAACGTATTAATTATTTGAGCCACAATCGACAATACCCACGTGTGTTTGATTTAGATAAAACATTTTGTTCCCTAGTACACTCTCGTGCTAAAGAAAAGAAAATAATAATTGATATGTCACCTTCGGACTTTCTCTGTCCTTACGATAGTCATTGTTTCGCCCTATGCCATTGTTGTGACTTTGTTGCCTGTGACTGTGAAATGATTTGTCCGAACAACTGTAGATGCTATCACGACATCACTTGGAATGCGAATGTAGTCGATTGTTCTAATGCCGGTTATACGGAAGTACCGGACCGAATACCCATGGACGCTACGGAAATATATTTGGATGGTAACGACATTACCAATTTAGGTAATCATGTTTTCATAGGCAAGAAAAAGCTTCAAGTTTTATATTTGAATAACACAAAACTGGAAGAAGTTAATAACCAAACTTTCAAAGGCGTAGACTCTTTGAGAGTTTTGCACTTGGAGAATAATAAGTTAGTCGAACTTAAAGGTGATGAATTCGTTCATCTAAATAGTTTGAAAGAATTGTATTTGGACCACAATGCAATAGCTCAAGTAGCCAACAATACGTTTTCTTCTTTGAAATCACTTTCTGTACTAAGGATAGATGACAACAAACTGGTTAACTTTTACCCTTGGAAACTATTAGCTTCATCTTCTAAGCATTTAGCTCACGTTTCGATCGAGGGAAATCAATATTCGTGTGATTGTAAAAGCATCGCCGAGTTAGACTCTTGGCTCAGAAGAGACCCCGGGGACCCTGAGAAAATGTTGTGTACCGACACGGAGGGCAACCCAACTACAATAACGATTGCTTCAGTATTAAGTCACTGCAAAGAATACATGGGTTCTGTAGGCGACCCAACCGTCTCTAAGAATGAAATTTCAAATTCAATATTTTTACCTGATAATTATTTCGCGATAATTTGTGGTGTTATAATAATAGTTGTTGTAATTTGTCTAATAGGTGCTATCTTTTATGCATTTCGTTACGAAGTAAGTGATTGGTTTTACACGAAGTACGGCATACCTTTGTTCAAAGAACAGTCATGTCCAAACGTCGATCATGTTTTGGAAGGTAACCCTAATCACATGTACGATTATTACGTGATATGCAATACCAAAGATACGAATTTTGTTTATCATAATATTATGTCAGAACTCGAGTTCAGAAAGATGGCATCAAAAAAGCTGACAGCTAACGAGTCTTCCCTCAATATATTAACGTTGGACAGCTTCTCTAAGTCATCGAAACTGTCGAAACGTCTCATTGTTGTTGTAACAACAAATTTTCTCTGCAATGACTTATGTGACATACATTTTAAAAATATATTCTATAGCTACTTAAAATCTTTGAATCGTAGCGACTTGAACAAGGTTATATTCGTTAAGTTAGTAGATCTCAACCAAATAAATGATGAGCTTAGTTTTGTCTTAGATAAGTACAAAAATATCTCGTGGAACGATTCAAGATTTTGGGACAAATTCGTCGCTTTACTAAACTCTACGGACACAATGATTACTCTGAAAGGCTCCGAAAAGGGTGTGTTTAAGAAATCTCTACGCCAAACGCCAACGTTAAGATACACTACAATGCCGGTAACAAGTGATAGTAGCTCGAAGCAGAATTTCACGAATTCCTTACAATATTGCAAGGGACGGCACGAGGACGACTCGCCAAATGAGAGCTCGCCATCCTCCGAGAACAACACATACGGGGATGGGAACAATTCGAACAATAGCTACATGTCGATTGACAACAGAACATGTACTCGGTTTAATTACGACCTGCGGCTGAACCCCAGCAATGGTCACGTATACTCTAGGGTGGAAGATATTTCCCCTACAAATGTACCACGCTCTATAGCCGCCAGTGCCTGCGCGGAAGGGCGCACGTACTTCGTTTGAGCCACGAGATCTTATTAGTATTCCTCATGGTGCCCCTTCATAATAACGACTTGTTTCTTAAAAGGTAACCGTCACGAGAATTTAATGCGCGAAATTTTATAATGACTCGCGGAAAGTTTAAAGTGTTAATGGCGAAAATAAAGTCTTTGAATGCCGTAATTTTTAAGGAATTCTGTCAATTTGATTTGTAAAATGTAACACCATAAGTGGTCGATTGTAATTGTGGATCCGAACGGAAATATTTGTACAAAATTAATTGTATAAATAATTAAGACTTATTTTATTATATAAGGTAATTTTCAAAAGAACATAAAAATGGATTTATTTCGTTTTTAAAACGCTTTTGATGAGAAAAATTACACTGTAATGCAACACCAAATAGTTAAGGCAAAACAAAAGATGTTTATATTCAAATAACAGCTCCTCTTAAGATTCACAGTTTTAAGAATTAATTGTAGGCTAGGTAACAGTTTTTATTAATAAAAACACACTTTATGTCTCACGAGCTATACTTTTGCTAACAAACAGGCTATGTATGTACAGGAAATTCTTTTAAACGCCTGAACATGGCGATTCTACTCGTCAATACAAATTGCAAACAATTTTCACTTTGGAGCAAACTTCGAAATCACTAAAGTTCCCACCTGCTTGATTAAAATGTATGGAACAAATTATTTTTGTTTTGATATGAAAAGTTGTTCGTATTTACCAGTAGGAATCCCCATCTTCAGTTGTTTATGGGAATTGCTACACAATGTATTATTAAATTACGGTATCCTTATATTGTTTACGGCTGTTTCTCAACTTTTTGTGCTTTTGTAGTGTTTTATATGTATGCATTGTAAGTATAGTAATATTCCAAGCTAGGTACTTACTCGTTGTTTTTTTTTATTTTATTTTTTTGCAAAGTCCCGTTATATATTTATAAACATGTATTTAAGCTAAATCGTGATATTAGAATTAATAACATTAAAATACTTAAAAATAAATGTATTTTTCGCGATGTAATTACTTAGATCGTAACGAATATTATTGTTTTGTATAAATTGTACAAAGATATCTTGAAATCATAATTAAATTATACTGACGTTTTGATACTTACTATTGTCTTTTATTTTAATTAATTACAACTTCATTTACTCTGAAATAAAATATGACAGTAAGAAAAGTTTTTTGAAAGGGTTTTTGTGACATAATTTATTACGCAAATTAGTAAAAGTGGTGGAAAATATACTCGTAGTAATTACAATCTTAATTAAATTACTTACCTGCAGAAATACATTGCTAATTTTATACATACGTCAAGTCACAACTGTATCGTCCAGGAGCTCTATGAAGTAATACCAGAGTCACCATTGGAAGAAAAAATAATCTTTTTTTACTATTTTTTTGAAAAAAGTGTTAGATTACACACTGCAGCATAGTACACACACTCGCCCATCACCTTCACTCCTTAAGTTATTACCTACACATATTGCACCACATACATACATACATAGTCTCACGCCTGTATCCCAGAGGGGTAGGCTACCAGGGAATGCCACTTGCCACGATCCTGACTGAGATGACCTTCGCTTCATCAACGTTCAAAAGTCGTTGCATGCACGCACGCCGGTTCCGGGAACTTTTTATCTTCCCCTTTGCTAGTACATCCGCACATTCCCTCATTTTGCACCACAATTCTTTATTTTATCTTTGTTACGTGTTTCAATTTTTAATCTATTATATAAAAATGAATCGCTGAATGTGTTGCTAAGCGCAAATCAGCAGCTCAACTAATTTTGCGAATTCTGTTTTAGTATATTCCTTTAAGAACAAGGATGGTTCTTACGGGGAGAAAAAAAATCGGTATAAAGTTTACCGAGTCAGCTAGTAATTAATAAATCACATTCCTGTAACATTCCACAAACCCGAACTTGGGCCCCGTGGTGGAGTATGGCCTAACCTTCCTGCGATGCAGGAAGAGACCCGTGCCCCAGCAGTGGGGACATACAAGGGTTGATAACGATTCTTGTAACCCTAAAAACGCTACAATGTACCCATACATAGGCTACTACAATTCAGGTCCGACTTTGTGCGGTGGCTATTGCTAATATCGTAGTTATAGCTAAACGTGTTAAAAAATAAATTTATTAACAATAAATTTATTTTCATCTCATTTCATTAATCTCTCAATATAGTTAATAGTGATGGTTAGGATCCACCTTGTACCTCGGTATGAACGAAAGATTGTTCGTGCCTCGTCTCACGGACCAGTGACTAGATAACATTCAAGCCAAAAACTTAAGTCATGACATAATTATACTATTTTTTATTGTTAATGCACTAACCCGTGCTAAGGAACAAATTTAAAAACCTATTTAGAGGCTAAAAATTTCACCCATGCCGGGATTCGAACCCGCAACCTCTGGCTATCCGTGCCAGCGCTCTACCAATGAGCGATTTTCTGACAGCTTCTAAAAATAGTTCCAATCTCGCTACTAGATGGCGATGCTGTCTACGTACGTAGTTTTTTTTTAATACTGCTGAGAGACCTTTATTAGTCTGTGTATGTATATCACTGTCGAAGTTGAAGTTAGGGCATCACTTATCACTGTCGAAGATTTTATTACAAAACAGACGTCATTATACCTACTTAATTTTAAGTTTTTAACAGTGCATTTGCATGACTTCTCATAAATTGATGATTTGTTGATTACCTTAAAAACAACCGGTTTTTTTGTAAAAGAAATTACTAGAGTTGGTTCAATTATTCTGTGGTCTAGACGGAACACAGAGTATATTACTATATGAGACGGAATGACAGAAGTTCACAGATTACAGATATATTGTGAAAAAAAATCAAGTCAAGTTTTATCAGAGCCATCTGTCGGAGTTTCAAGAACTATTTTTTGTTTTTAATTTGCTCTAGGAAAATCCCTCATTGAGCCAATGGGCGACCCACGGCATCAGTGAAATTTCGAACCTCTTTACACTATTCTCTGTATTACGTACAGGCAGCGACATCTGACTTAAGCAAATTGCATCACTTACAGACCCGACTACCTACTTTGCAGTTAGGTTTTTACATCGGAACGATATCACTGTACTCACATGATTATACTATTTTTTATTTTTAATGCACTAACCCGTGCTAAGGAACAAATTTAAAAACTTTAAATTTAAAAACAATTTTTTTGCCTCTAAATAGGTTTTTTAAATAGGTTTTTAGGCAACTTTTCTCATGAGATGCGTGAACAAACGATAGAGATGATTATTAAAAAAACACTTCCCTTGTGTCCACTTAACGTCCGAACAATAGACAGATACTATAGTTGGTATAGCCGTTAAAGCGCTTAGCTACCAGAGACTGAGGTCGTGAGATTGATTCCCACTGGGAACCGGCGTACATTTGTACAAGTAGCGATAGTCTGAGTGTATTTTCATGTTTGTGACGTACTTATCTGGTTACCATATTGCAGGGTATCCTAGTTTGGGACCAGGTCAAGTGATAGTGTGGTGTGAAAGTTATTTATTTTATTTATAATAGAATTCCTAAGAACGAAACAAATACAAATAATAGGTACTTAGGTGAACAAATCATGAATGCGAATGGGTTAGCCGAGGCGATCGTTCGCTACTTCCCATGGTTTTCATAAATATTAATCCCTTGATATCAACCCTTTGTATGTTGCAACCCCACTGCTGGGGCACGGTCTTCAATACTTCACCACGGGACCCAAGTCCAGGTTGAAATTGTAAGAAAGTGCTGGGCCTTACAGATAGAAGTTATCAAGCCGCCCATAAGGCCGGCAGTGCCTTGCAAAGCACGGAAGCGCTCGGAAAAAATGCCACTAGTGATAGTCACGGGATAGTCACCCGTCATCCAGCACCTGACCGCGCTTGTTCTTGCTTAACCTTAGTGATTGATTCCAATCCCTCGGGTCCACTAGGCTTCGAGCGCTTCTCATCAAATTAGTAGATTAGCAAGTTGAAGTAATAATGGGCTGCTCTCATCTGCCGAAGAAACGATAACGAGTGTTGTTGTGGAAAGGTACTCGAGTTGTACCTGCAAACTGGCCAACGCAGCGTAGGACATCTAATAGCTCGTTGACCTGAGTCAAAAAGCTGGTAGCAGGCTGTATGAGGATAGTCCAAGAAAAAAAGGGAAAAACATGGCTTGATGTAGGCATTATGTCCAGCAGAAGACGTATTTGGGTACCAATTTATACTATAGAGTGGAATGAAACTATGCTGCCTATCTGCAAAAAAAACTATGCAACATGACAAACCTTCCTGTGGTAATGGCTATTGACAATGACTAAAAAGTTTATTTAGCTATTTACTTAGGAACGTCGATGAAGCGAAGGTGACTGGTCTCTGCCTACCCCTCTGAGATACAGGCGTGAGGTCATGTTTTGTTCTGTTCTTTGGAGCTCGCCATCTTCCGACAATGAAGTTCAAAGCACACAGAATCGAACTCGCCCCGCGCATAAACATACAGGCAATCATTATACGTGGTCTGAGACAAAGGCACTTGTGTTCGCAGCCTCTAATTGGCTAATTGTAATGTCAATAAAGATTACGCGATAGTGAAGAGCAATCCAGGCGATCTATAATTTATATTTCATTTAAATACTCGTCTAGGAGTTGTGTACCCGGGCGCAAATAAATCGTCGAGATTGCATCTTTGACTAATAAACTACCCCCACGTTTGTAGCGTTGGTTTCAATGGCTTCTCTCTTGAAGCGGGATATAATTAGGTCTTTCAGTCGTCAGGTAAACGGCTTCATTTGTTTTTAGCAATCAAACTGTTTGTTTGGAGGATGCTGCTATAGAGGAATCCTCGCTAGGAAGTTGGAATGGTATGGTCAGTTAAAACATTCGTAGATCAAACCAATATGCATCCACACAAGGTCTCTCCTGGAAACCTCCGGGAATATGACGAAGAAGGCGTTTAAAAACCAACTAACGCTGATCAGAAACCCTCGAGGCGACTAGGTAGATGTGCTCCAGCAGTGGGAACGTACAAGGGATGATATTGAGGGTAGATGGCACTCTTTGAGTAGGGAACCCAACGAAATAGAGAATAGTAACCATTAATAGATAGATATTTTCACGTATGAAGAGATCGCTGTAAAGCGGTAAGACCGTCAATTGAATACTTAACATTACGTAGATCAAGAAATCGTATATGTCGATTTTCTTTTCTGGTTGTCCAATAAAGTATTCTCTGTCTAGTTACTTTTCTAATTTTGATGTTTTCGTTCCAATAAGCGATAAGATTTTTCTGGTAAGATTAATTCCCAAGGAATTCTTAATAGATTCCTTTCAACATTGTATAGGATCGAATCCCCGCAGGACGGGTTTTATTATGCATCTAATGGAATTTAATAAGAAACTTTTTAATCTATAAATTTTTAAGCGCTCCAGATCTGCAGTGAACGTAAAAAAATTAAGGAAACCAAAATTAAATTCTAAGTATTTCGGTCTGGCTTTCATTGACTTAGTAATACATTATAATGACAATGATGACTATATACGTACCAGCCAGTATAAGTCCTAGCTGATCCCGCTAACGTTGTTTTGCCATATTTATTAGCATACTATCCATTCAAAGACCTACTAAATATACACAAAAAGATTCTCAAAATCGGTTTCGGAGGAGTGATATTATGAAGTATTAGACTTTTCTTAACACGCGGCTTCGTCCGCGTTAGACCTTATCCCAGCCACGGGAACAGATTACTGGTATATCAAGCATCCTATATCTTAATTTAGATCTTTGTCTATCTATATGCCAAGTTTCATGTAACTCCGTAAAGCCGTTATTGCGTGATAAGGTAAGAAATCTTCATCTTCGTTGATTTGGAACGAAACCAATATAATTATATTGCGAATTTGAATGGAAGGGCAGGTATGGGACATTCCAGGCGGACATACATCGACCAAATAGTGGATGTATTAGCAAAGGGGAAGATAAAAAGTACCCGGAACCGGCGTGCGTGTATGCAAATACTTATGAACGTTGATGAAGCAAAGGTGATCTGTCAGGATCGTGGCAAGTGGCAGTCCCTGGTCTCTGCCTACTCCTCTGGGATACGGGCGTGAGGTTATGTATGTATGTTTGTAGGACATACGTTCAACTGCAAGGCATATTCCCTCAGTAAGATAGTGTTTGTGTAAGAAAGAATTTGTGTAAGAGACTAGGTGCTCTACTCACAGACAATGACGAAGCTGGTCTCCAGGTCTTGGGACACAATCCACACAAGATCTACAGTGTTATTTTAGTCTGCAGCACGCGGCGGCGGTTTGGAAAGTAGTTTCAACGGAAAGTTTTTAACTTGCGAAAAGTATAAAAAGAGAATGAATGGAGTGAACGAACGTATACGAGTATTGTTCATTGAGAAGCGCGCCAAAATTAAACTGGCGCGTGGAATGCAGAGCGTTTAATCTCGAACCCATATATGTAATTTATATATTATATAGAGAGAGTACTTAATCACCCCGCGGCCCCACCGTCGATGATAACAAAGACAGAAGACATAATAATAATGTTATGAATATAAAACAATTGTGTTTAACATCGGCCAACCTATTCAATTTTCATTCAATACCCTGATATGACTAGATCCGTGTTATTGCAATTAACTGCTAAGTTAAGCTGTGATTATGAATATAATGAAAACAAATACCTAGTAACTACCACTTGACAAAACGATGCGCAGTTACGTGTCATAAAATATTGCAAGTGAACAGGCTCATCAGTTAATATAATAGGGGTTAAAGTATGAAATTGCCGTTTTATTGCAATAGGTTCTTTGCATCCATCTTTCTTGTCTAAATTGAATAACAAAAACAATTGAAAGTCGATATTCAAATGTTTCACGTTATTTAAAAAAAGAACATCATAAGAAACCATTTGAAAAAAGCTTCATTCGAAAACCTCAAACCATGAAGATTCTATGTCAATCCAAAGAACCTATTGCAATAAAACGGCAATTTTATACTTTAACCCCTATTATTATCATCATCAGCCCACTACGGCCGGAAAGAAGCGGATTTCACTTTCTTGTTACATTGTAGACTTTTAGTCCGGATTTACTTACGGGTGTTGTTATATTGGAAAAGTCCGACCAGGTTTCGCTCCGATTCGCAGAGCTTAATCATGGTTTCTTGTTACATTGTACTTTGACATTCAGCAAACCGAATGTAAATTCTTTACGTTGAAATAAATTGAATTGAATTGAACTGCTACGCAATGGGGACAGGCCTTTTTCCCCAAATGCCATCTCACGGTCCCTGTGTTTAATACTAACTAGTTTTTCAATAGCGTGATAATAGCTGTGATTTGCTTCTATTTGGTAATCAAACCTCTTTACACCATTTTTTTATATTTCTTTATATTCTGTCTATCGTTTTCAAAATTTAAAATGACGTCACCCATTATACTATTTTTTTTATTTTTAACGCACTAACCCGTGCTAAGGACCAATTTAAAAACCTAGTTAGAGGCTAAAAATTTCACCCATGCCGGGATTCGAACCCGCAACCTCTGGCTATCCGTGCCAGTGCTCTACCAATTGAGCCAATGGGCGACTCACCGGCATCAGTGAAAAATAATACGTAAAAAATAATACGTACGTAATACAGAGAATAGTGTAAAGAGGTTCGAAATTTCACTGATGCCGGTGAGTCGCCCATAGGCTCAATTGGTAGAGCACTGGCACGGATAGCCAGAAGTTGCGGGTTCGAATCCCGGCACGGGTGAAATTTTTAGCCTCTAAATAGGTTTTTAGACGTCACCCATTTTTGAGATTTCCCTCATTTTTAGCATTACTACTTCACATTGCGACTAGACCTGAATATTTTTACGTGCTTATTCCGTTTTTATCCAGTTTTCTGTTTATACAATAAACATTGTAATTAAAGCACAAAGTTAAAGTTGTTCCAGTTTTATTATTTATTAAAAGTTTTACAAAATCACAAATGAAAGTACAATATCATTCCAATGGTATAACCTCATAACATCTCCCGCGAAAAAGATTAAATCGCGCGATGCACCACGTTAAGTTGCAGAGATATGCGATTGAAATGCGATTGCTTACTACACTACGAACAGCGTCAATGAAACAACCATTACTATTTTAATCATTATTTTAATAGTTATAAAAAAACACATTGTATTTGTTACTAAGTATGCATTATTGATAGATAGATGGATATAATAAAATATAATTTTCATAAGACACACTCTCGTATACATTATAAGGCACAGAGTAAGTACACAGAGTAAACAATTGGACAAAACAGATACAGATTTAGCTCCCCATTTTATGCAGTACGGTAAGTACCATTACTGTTCTAATATGAAAATAAACCTTTGGATCCAATAGACATAGCGTGCTTCCAATTGCATGGCAAAGCTATTTTGACCTGCCAACAGTTCTTACGCGTCGATGTGACATTTTGAAAATCAGGAAGAGTAACACGCAAAAATGGTTTTAGTTTACAAGAAGTCATGCAATATCTATTGAGTCAAAGTACCGTGTTAAAAAAGATATATAGAGAACAACTTAATGCACAACCAGAAAAAAATACTATGAAGAAGCCTATTTAGACGCTGAAAATTCCACCCATGCCGGGACTCGAGCCCGCGACCTCTGGCTAACCGTGCCAGCGCTCTACCAACTGAGCCAATAGGGGAACACCGGCATCAGTGAAATTTCGAATCTCTTTACAATGCTCTCTGTATTACGTAGGTTTTTAAAAATTGTCCTTAGCACGAGTTAGTGCATTAAAAAAAGAATGTAATTACTATGAAGAAGTTTTTAAGTTTTAGAACTAAAATTTCGTAAGTACTTCATTAAGTAAGTAAGTACATTCGATATCAACCCTTGTATGTCCCCACTGCCAAGGCACGAGTCTCTTCCTGCATCGCAGGAAGGTTAGGCCCTATTTCACCACGGAGGCCAAGTCCGGTTTGGTGGAGTACTGTAGCTGGCGGGCCTTACTGTCAGAAGTTACTACACATTACCTATTAAATAGTAATTGAAATTGTCGTTCCGACTCTTCCGACAAAAGGCAAACAATGATTTTAAAACGATTGAAGGGGCCACGATAACAGTTAGATAAGCATTCTTACATTTTTTTTTAGAAAACGTCTAAAATGTAATGAAGAAACGAAATTGAATAAATATGTTTTTTATTGTTACAGTAACTTGATTTTATGCATTTTTTACGTCCTCTATACCATCTCTTCATCCATCTATGTTCGACGCAAGTTCCCTGCTACGATTTCTTAAATTTAAGTTATGTTTTAATCGGCGTTCTTATCGCTAAAATATAAAGATTAGTATTCCATGATTTATGTAAGAAAAAAACTAGGATTATAAATAAATTCCTATGGTTTAGTAAATCTGTGTATTCTGCTTGGATAATAAGCTTAATGACGACTGTACACACTCACCTGAGAGCAGCGAATTTTTCTACATTTTCTACATTGCGAGTTTGACAGGACGATCCTATAGCACCGATTGTGTAAAACCCGCAACGAAAGATAAACTCTCGGGCGTTAGGGCGAGCGTGTACAGCCACCATTATATAACTTCTATATTATATTTTAAGACGATTGACTTTAAAAAAAAATAAAACAATGATATTACCATGGTTGCCTGGAGGAAATTGCTTTTAGTAATAAGGCCGCCATTTGTACTGTATTTTTTATATAATTTGTGTTACTGTAATTTCTGTGTACAATTAAGAATATTCTATCGATCTATATTACGGGTATATGATACATCTCTCGACGAAACTTCTTTAGACTAGGTATTCTATAGTCTTAGTTTGAGTCATTCACTTTACACCACGCCACGAATATCAAATAAGGAAAATAGAAAAGAGGTTCACTGAAAGTCCATTTAGCATTGTCATAGTAATTTCTAACACATTGGAACAATATACATCAAAAGTTGTGACAGAAAAGTGTACAGCTGTATTTGAAAGGTGTTAACAGCCTCCCGCCCTGAATTTTGAGATATAGATAGACAGAAGACAGAATATTCTTTATTGTACACAGAAAGTACAGTAACAGAAATTACATAAAAAATACAGTACAAATGGCGGCCTTATTACTAAAAGCAATTTCTTCCAGGCAACCATAAGAATCCATAGAATCTTAGGAAAACAAAAAGAGAACACTATGTACCTATTGCTTGTAGTAATAAGGCCGCTAAGTGTACTGTATTTTGAAATATATATATAATTTTTGTTATCGTAATTTCTGTGTACGAAAAAATATATTCTATGTGTGTGTAGTAACATACTTATGCAAAAGGCAAGATAAAATGTACCCGAAACTACATGCAACGACTAATGAATGTTGATGAAGCGTAAAAGGTCTGTCAGGATCGTGGCAATTGCCAACAGTTGACATAATGTTTAACATTGACCTTGATACTGATATTAGATAATTGAGAAAAAAATTAAGGCTGTTAATTAAAGAAAGGGACCGGATAACTATTTGCCTCTCACTGACATATTATAGAAGCGCTCCTGACATAGTCGAAACGAGTGATTGGAATCATTCACCTGAATTAAGCAACAAAGGACGCGGTCAGGTGCAGGATGGGTATTTTTTCCGAGCGTTTCCGTGTCTCGCTAGGCACGTTAGCCGTTGGTGCCGGCTGCCTTGTATTGGCCGTCGTAAAGCCATGCAGGAGGCCTTATGGGCAGCTTGATAACTTCTGACTGTAAGGAACGCCACTCTCTTACAATCCTCCACCAACCCGAACTTGCCCCTCGCAGTGGAATATGGCCAAACCTGCAATTCACCAAAAGACCCGTGCCCCAGCAGTGGGGACGTATAAGGATTGATATCATCCTTTGACTGTTCGTGACCGCCAGTCATTTTACACAATATATATAATTTACGTAATTGAATAAACGCAAAGCCTGAATTTTTTTTCATAAAAACTCTCAATAAGAACTTTCACTTTAAAAGATGTTTCCAATAGAAACTTTATTCAGCCCGTAAAAGTTGTTGGCTCATCAATAAGCCTTGTATGTGATATTGCGTCAAAATGAACCAACTTTTGTGACTGCACAGTTGGTAAAAGTCATCTTATTCCAGTTCGAGTGATAGAATCACAATGATGCTCGTTAGCTTTGATATCGAACATTTCTTTAGATTTGGTAATCATTGTAATGCATGCAATTATGTAGTTTGATATGTCGTAGGACATATCGAGCTAGAGCATAGATTCATATAGAGCTCCTAAAACGTAGACTACAGCTGAAGAAGCCTGTAAAAATGTGGAAGTTTTTGTATAGGATCAATCATGATGTCATTCCTTCACAGTTAGCATATCCGAAATAGTAAGCAAACATGAAATGGAATAAAATAAAATTTATCAACAAACACGTTTAATTAAAAATTTAATAAAAAAACACGCTCAATTGGTAGAGCGCTGGCATGGATAGCCAGAGGTTGCGGGTTCGAATCCCGGCATGGGTGAAATTTTTAGCCTCTAAATAGGTTTTTAAACACGTTTAACTATAAACTAAGACATTAGCAATTGCCACCACACCAAGTTGAGCCTAAATCGTGGTGGGTATGTTGTAACGTTTTTTGGGTTTAATGGAACAGGGAGTACACTCCTGTACCATAATTTATGTTTAGATTGTAAAGCTAACAACTTATTCATGAAAATTTTCATTGCAATTTCATCTATATTGAATACTAGCTTACCCAGCAAACTTAGTACCGCATAACGATTCTTTGATTTTTTTATTTTTCTCTCCGTAAGAACCATCCTCGTACTTAGCGATAATTAGCGAAATCGGTTCAGCTGCTCTCGAGATTCGCGCTTACCAACACACTCAGCGATTCATTTTTATATTACAGATGTACACAAAATAGTAGTCGACTAAACTTGTTCATACAACAGCATTGTTATACTAATATTTACTAATATGAAAAATGCCGAGGTCGCGGCCAACCAGGGCGGAGATGATGGGACGACCTTTATTCATTTTTGCCGAGACAGTGCAAGGTAGCTAGGAACAGGAAGATATGGAAAGCAGGAGAGGAAGTAGAAGAGGAGGGCTTTGCATAGCAGTGAGAAGCATAAGATGATAAATCAAATAATTTAAAAACCTATTTAGAGGCTAAAAATGAAATTTCGAACCTCTTTACAATATTCTCTGTATTACGTAGAATATTGAATATTGAATACTCAATTGGTAGAGCGCTGGTACGGATAGCCAGAGGTTGCGGGTTTGAATCCCGGCATGGGTGAAATTTTTAGCCTCTAAATAGGTTTTTAAATTTGTTCCTTAGCACGGGTTAGTGCATTAAAAATAAAAATAGTGTAATCATGTGGGTACAGTGATATCGTTCCGATGTTAAACCTAACTGCAAAGTAGGTAGTCGGGGCTGTAAGTAATGCAATTTGCTTAAGTCAGATGTCGCTGCCTGTACGTAATACAGAGAATATTGTAAAGAGGTTCGAAATTTCACTGAAGCCGTGAGTCGCCCATTGGCTCAATTGGTAGAGCGCTGGTACGGATAGCCAGAGGTTGCGGGTTCGAATCCCGGCATGGGTGAAATTATTAGCCTCTAAATAGGTTTTTAAATTTGTTCCTTAGCACGGGTTAGTGCATTAAAAATAAAAATAGTGAAATCAAATAATGTTGAAAGTGATCTGTCAGGATCGTGGCAATTGGCAGACTCTGGTCCCTGCCTACCCCTGCGGAATACAGGCGTGCCTTTATGTTGCTGTGTTATGTGAAACAAAAACTATCCATTTGCAAAGCAAGGCTAAAAGGCAGAAAACTAGTTATTTAACTATAATTGTATAATCAGATTTTTTAAAGTTAAACGTTTTATATACACTTAACTTCATTAACTTAATTTCTGCTAATGTAGTTTTCGAATAAGTAACTAAATTTCTGACATGGACATCTTACGTATGCACATTTTTTTATGTTCATGTAAGACTTTTGCTCTGTATTTTTCTTATGGTCTGAATAAATAACAATGTACACAATATTGCTTTACATAAAGCTATCAACAATATTATTAGTAAGTACATTGCATGGATGGGTATCATTTACTATTTAACACACTTAAATGATGCGAACACACTAACCTCCGCTCTTTATACATAAATCAGTGACACGAAGCAAATGCATACTGTGGGGTACAATGGCTCAGTAACAATATTTTGAAAGCTCACAGAGTTAAGAAGTGCATTCTATGTAGTAATATCACAATGAGGGCCATTCAGTCGCTTACCGCCACGCTTTAGACAAAATTATCTCTACGGACGTCACAAAGAACTTCTGACTCTATCACGAACAGTGAAGGTTGATAGTGGCGGTACAAAGAAGTTAGCTTGTATCTCTATATTCTCTTGTGAACTATAAAACGGAAGTTGACGTTTGTGATGTGGCAACACCAAGGCGGTTATCTTTGTGCAAAGCATTGTTCCATTGTACCCGCAGTTCCTTCAAGGGACCTAAAAAATACCGTGTTACAGAAAAATATGAAACTGTTGCAGTTTCTCATGCTAAATTGCTCTGGTTCGTGCAGAAAAACTGTTTTATTCTGAAGTTATTGTTGGCCGAAAATACTTATCCAAAAGCAACAAAAAAAGTAAATAAAATACCGGCCAAGTGCGTGTCAAACTCGCGAACCGACGGTTCAGCAGTCACGTTTGGCTGTTATAATTTGTTGTAAGCATATATAGCTAGTCCCATAATTATGCCAAGTTTAATGCCTGTACGGATTTACGTTTTTACGATAGAGTGGAGCCCTCCTTAAAAAAATCTTTTAATTTTTTATTTTACAAAGTGAATATAAAGCTAAATTTTGTGACTATTTGAGGCGTCTATCTGATAGCGTGATAAATATCGAGCAAAAAACGCCAACAAATAGATTTTTGAACCCCATTTTGATATTGCTTTTATTATGTTTTAGTATTTCTGGTTTTTGCGGCAATAGAAGATAAGGTAAGAATATTATTTATTCTTCACACCGGAAAATAATTACAGAGACATCAGTTACAAAAGAAGAGGTACGATTAGCGGCCTTATCACTGATAGCAATTTCTTACAGGCAATCATACCTCAGAAATATTGCAGAAGGAGAACACGTCATTTGTTAAAATTTCAAGTTTCAAGCTATCACGGTTCATAAGATACATTCTGGTGACAAACAGGCAGACGGACAGTGGAGTTTTAGTAATAGGGTCCCGTTTTCACTCTTTAGGTACGGAACCCTAAAAAAGAACGTTTTATACCGCCTAACAGTCGTACCGCCTAACCATCGATTCTTTAATTTTTTTTTATATTTCTCTCGGTAAGAACCATCCACGTACTTCAAGGAATATTCTAAAAAAAGAATTAGCGAACTTGGTTCAGCTGTTCTCGAGATTTGCGCTTACCAACACATTCAGGGATTCATTTTTATATTTATAAGATATCTAACGCTCTACAATCGAACCATATTTCCAATAGGCTGTCCAGCCAGTGTCAAACCAGAGCGAATCCCAGGGCTCCCAATTTGACACACCTATCCCCCTTAACATCTACTGGACGCATTCCCAAAATCGATTCGTCCTCCCCTTCAAAAATAAACCTTATTTCCATGCTGCTACGATTTGTTTAAGGTGCACGCGTGAGTTGGCAGCCTGGACGCATACGGGCTCGTTCATTCACGAGATGCGTCCAGAGATTGTGATCCATCCATCAGGACAAATGTCAAAACTAATACGAATGGGGTCCCGTGAGAGCAAAGCCGATCGGAACCCCGAAATTATATGCGTTTCATTTCCAACGTGATTAAAACTGGCAGTCCATAGGGGAGGTGGACGAGGTAGGAATGCACTGAATTACGTTCTCTGGTAACGAGACTTGTTAAATTTTGTTGTGATGGTTATTTGATTGACTCAGGGGATTTTCCCTAATCAACGGTGTTGATCTCACTCGAGTTGGATATCAACCCTTTTGCACGCAATCAAAACTTATAGAATAGACATACATAACCTCACGCCTGTATCCCAGAAGGGTAGGCAGAGACCAGGGATTGCCACTTGCCACGATCCTGACAGATCACCTTTGCTTCATCAACGTTCATAAGTCGTTGCATGCACGCACGCCAGTACCGGGTACTTTTTATCTTTTCCTTTGCTAATACATAGAATAGAATGGAAAATATTTATTTGTCTTTAACCATAGCTTTTTTTTACATAGCAATTTCAAGTGTTGAGGTGTTTATTTGAACGCCTTAGACACTCAGGTTTCCTCATGCTGTTTTCCTTCACGGTTAGTAAGTGGTATTGCTAGTATGACTTCACGAATGAACCTAAAAACAAATTCATTGGTACATGCCCACACTGGAAATCCTGAGTCTCTCGCTTCCGAGTCCATTGTGCTAGCCATTGGGCCACCATTGCTCTCCAGTCGAGTATAGTGAGGCACGATATAATCACTTATACTATAGAGCATTGATGACAGTTTAGTGAGAGATTTACCAAAATTAGACCACGAGGCCAAGTCGATCGGCACTAGCTGGCCTGAATGAGGGCTTTTCAATGACAGCTGTGAGTTGATTGCATTAATAAAAAGTAGATGGCGCTGCAAGGAGAACAATTGTCACCCATCATACGTTTTATCGCGTTTTGTTGTTGTACGCACAGAATATTATTTGTGATAACCTAAACATCTCTTTGTAGTCTGTGATCTAAGCTAAACTATGTTTCGAAACTGTTGAAATTTGAAAGTTTTGAAGTATTTTTACTTTGTTCATTACATACGTACGTGAATTGTGTCTTAACTAATGGCTAGCCCGTGCATTGAGCATTTTTGTAAAAACATAGACACTCACTGTTTTCCTAAATGATGTAAATTTTGACATATTATATGACGTCAGCACCATCTATCGGTAACTTGCGGTACTATTTTTTGTTTTTAATGGCGCTTTGAAAAGCCCTCATTGGAAGCTGCCGCGGACCACCGTCAGAAGTGGACATCTGTGGTTGAGGCCCTATGCTCCGCTAGGAGTTAAAGGACCAAAGAAGAAGAAGTGAAAGATTTATTTAACAGCTTCCTACTTATGTAGTTTCGATCGTTAAAAACCACAAAGATTTGCATGTTTTGTCACACAATATTAACAAGTTGATTTCTTTCATTTGCAATAACTTATGTGACTATCTTTATTCTTTGAAAAGGAGGTATCCCAGTGGTTAGAACATTGGACTCGGAAGCAAGAGTCCTAGGTTCGATTACCGCAGCTATACTTTTGTCTATTTTCAAAGTTACGTACATCTGCGAACTCGTAGTTGCAACAACACACGCTAATTGTAAAGGAAAACATCGTGAGGAAACCCGCCGTTTGGTTGACTCAGCACGCATTGACTTATCTTCCCATTGGGTTAAGCCGACTAACCTGTCAGGATGGTATAGGTGCTAGGCAAGCCTACTCCATCTAAAACAATGTCTCAAGCATTGCTGCGGCCGACGGGTCTCTTCACCCATCTAGTATGAGTGGAAGTGCTACTGGACGCTGCATGAATCATCCCATTACGTAAATCATAATGTATTCCTTATACGGATGTTTTACATGTGAATTTTCATGCGCCAAATTAATTTTCATACCCTTAGAAACAAGAGCCATAATGGTTAATGTGACTCTAGTTTCCGAGCAAAAAGGCTAGCGGACAAAGCTAACGGTAACGGGCAGTTGAAATAATTTAATGACTACTTCCGACTATTGCAACAGCTAAGAGCAAGACCGCACCACTGAACAGAATGGCACAGAAGTTCTGACGTTAGTTAAAGCAGATCAAAATATGGATGGGGAAAGGAAGAAAGATTCGGTACTAAGTAAGTAGAAAAATGCCAATAGGCATGACGAAAGATTTTTAAATCCTCTTACATAATGTGGCATGTTCCCAACACGTGCAAGTGATGCAAATTACTTAAGCCAGATGATACTGCCTGTACGTAATACAGAGAGTATTGTAAAGAGGTTCGAAATTTCACTGATGCCGGTGAGTAGCCCATTAGCTCAGTTGGGAGAGCGCTGACACGGTTAGCCAGATGTCGCGGGTTTGAGTCCCGGCGTGGGTGGATTTTTTGCCTCTAAATAAGTTTTTTTAAATTCGTCTTGGCACGGGTTAGTTCATTAAAAATAATATAATCATGTGGGTACAGCGAAATCTGTATGTAATACAGAGAATAGTGTAAAGAGGTTCAAAATTTCACTGATGCTGGTGAGTCGCCCATTAGCTCAGTTGGAAAGAGCGCTGGCACGGATAGCCAGAGGTCGCGGGTTCGAATCCCGGCATGGGTGAATTTTTTTGCCTCCAAATAGGTTTTTAAAATTGTCCTTAGCACGGGTTAGTGCATTAAAAATAAAAATAACAGCGATATCATTCCGATGTAAAACCTATCTGCAAAGTAAGGTACTCGGGGCTGCAAGTGATGCAAATTACTTCAGCCAGATGTTGCTGCCTGTCCGTAATACAGAGAGTATTGTAAAGAGGTTCGAAATTTTACTGTCCGTGCTATGGCAAAAAGAAAATAATAACATTAGCGTGAAAACACAATTAAATTGATGCCATTTCAACAAATCAAATTACAGTGGCCACCAGCAAGAATTGTTTCCTTGATGGGTTGCTGCAGTTTTAAAAAATTTAAAACCGTATAATCAGTTGAAGGCAGTCTTTGGGGTGTCTCAGACAGCGTCTATAATTAAACAGCGTCACAGGAGTATATGCTTTACAATATGCTTGAAGAAACGGTATCAATTTACCTGTTCAAACAGGGTGCGAACGGTGAATCTACAATATCCCAAAGGGAAAGATTCAGAGCGTATACAGTATCCCTTGGGAAAACTCTTGAGCGGTACCAGAGTAGAAGCAATATCAAATGTTTTCTAAAAATTTTCAATACATGTAAAATGCTTGCATGTCCGTAACTGTTCGTTTTTGTATTTGAGAGCAATAAAAATTGTCTCTAACGAAATCAAAGAAAGAAAAAAGAGAAAGGAGTAACCTAGCTAAAGGTATCATCCCTATCCATGAACAGAGATGAATGGAAAGCCTGTGTGTCAGCCCCAGACTCTACGGAGGAGTAAAGGGACCAAAGAAGAAGATTAACAAATCTTTCATTTTCAGCAAGGAAAGATATCACTTAACATAACAAAAAACATAATGAACTGCATTCACTACACATTTATTTCATGAAAGATGTAATTCGTTAATTGTTATTTATTATACCATTCTTATTTCTGGAGATATCAAGCATTTTATTATGAATTGATCGTTTTAGAGTGTAATATAACTTAGAAAGCTGCAAGAGGCTATTTCATGCACTATACAACCATTTTGCAAGGCCCCAAAATGACTCTTAGAATGCTTTAGGGTGCGAGCAGGGCGAATACCACTAAGGTTCTAAAGTCTTGTGGGTGGAAGGCTTTCGAACTTCAGCATAAGAAGATTTTAAATATGTCGGGAAGCTGGCAGGTGGACCACAGTGGTCACAGAGTGGCGACCAGAATATGACGACAGTCAGTTAGCGGACCAGCATCCCGTAATAGGACGATGTCGTCTAATCGGCGGAGGGTCCATTGATGCGGCTGTTAAGGGGCGCCATCAGCATCATCAACCCATTATGTCCCCACCAAGAACACAGGTCTCTTCCCTAAGGAAGGTATAGGCCACCAGGGGTACCAAGTCTGGATAGGTGGAGGCTTGCAAGAACAGCGGCTGATCTTACTGTCAGAAGTTTTCAAGCCGCCCTAAGGCCTCCGGCTTGGCTTAACGACTGCCATTTATCGACGGCAGCCAGCATTAACTGCTTAGCGCGCCTTGCGAAGCACGAACCGCTCGGAAAAATGCCATTAGCGTTAGTCACAGACGGTTACCCATCCAGGCACAGAACGCGCCCTATGTAGCTTAACCTTCGTGATCGTTTAAGATCATTCAGGCAGCCGGGGTACGAGTGATTAGGCAAGCGAATGGTAAGGGACCGTGAGAGATGGCATTTAGGGAAAATACCTATTTTAATCCCAAATTGGCTTTCTGTTCTACAACACACTGTATTCTACGACCACACAAACTTCCACGGTCTAACCGAGATCCGAACAATAAGGGAACACGACTCTAACAGGCCAACTTACTTCGATTGACAATTGTTGCAGTACAAAATATATATCACGTGCGTCTTTTGTGATTTCACGTCTTTTGTGCTAATGTTGCATGCTATTTTTGCTTACAGTTAATGCGCTAAATTGTTATGCGATCATATTGAGTTAAAAATGCTGCTGCATTGGCCTAGAGTGATACAGGACTTACAAGTAGGTACTCTTGCTCATATTAGCCCAGTGAGGATCAATTTAAGTAAAACTCTCCAAAGGGTCATTTGTCTAAGTTTGCCGAAATATTGGCAAAAGTGTCAAATATCACTGCCATTTTGGATCATCAGTATAATACCCCTGACTTTGTGTTCTGCAAAATAATTAGACTCTTTATTGTAAGTTTTTTTTATTAGTTACAATTTTTTAAATAGAATAAAAAAATAGAATAGAGTGATAGTTAATATTTGATATGCATTCAGAAAAGCGATGCGCCATGAACTTAAATCGTTGCTTAGATAATAATATTTTGAGGTAAGCATTTTGCTATGAGGGCGTTTTTATAGGATATAGGCAGACAAATTTTGTTTTATTTGCATTTAAATGAAATACTTATATAAAAATTAGTTAAGTATATAGAATAACCAACTCTTTTATTGAAAATCCTAGATTTAGTATTATTAGCTCAATTTTTGATGAAAAACCACAATTTTTTTTTAAAATCTTCGACAACTGGATCTGCTACGTTTTATGTGGAACATTACCGGTGTTATACTGTTAACACACATAACTGCAAGAATGCACATGCAATCGTCGAACGCATATTATCACCAGGAGTCATAGCATAATGCACCTTATGTGAGTAATACGATCCAAGACGAGCCACCCACGATATGGAAGTGTAAGCTTACAGGAAGCCGCAATGCGAATCAAATACTGCGTATGCGCAAAGTTGGAGAAAAACAGCGACCGGAAGAAAAAAACCCAGGCGTAAAGCCACGAAATGACAGATGATGACGATCATGCATTTGAAAATGGAACATTGTTCCTTTTATGGGTGGAACACGGATAATCGTAACGCGTGAGGACAAAGACCGTTACACAAAATATTGATCATGCATGTCATGTTCGTTTTTGTGCAACGAATTTTTTCTTCAAATGCAACTTGATCGGCAGTAAAATTATTGTTAACCCAGTTTCGTTTTTTTTTTCAAACAAGGATCCAGGAAGCAGCCATAATCGAAACTTGATTAGTTTAAAAAAAAGAACATCCTTAATCACGTGCAGTTACGAGTTAACAAAAAAACCGCTTCTCTGAAATAGGGGCCTCGTTTTATTTTTTAAATTACCGTTATTACCCCCAAGGAACCCGTAATCAAGTCCGGAATCATAAGCAGGTTCGAATACTACACGGTTTTCGCGTTAGCATTATGGTATTCCAGCAATTAGCTTATTGGACAATACAAAATATGCGGACTGTGTACAAAAACATAAATTATTCAAAGTAAATACGATTTTTTCTTTTAAGGCGCTGGGAGGTGCTAACTAGCGCTACCAACGGAATAAAAATTGTACTTCGTTTAATAATAGTTTTTTTTAAATAATAAATTTAATAATTATTAAAATAATAAGTAAAATTGTAATGGTTATATTCTTTTTAATGCACTAACCCGTGCTAAGGACAATTTTAAAAACCTATTTTTAGAGGCTAAAAATTCTACCCATGCCGAGATTCGAACCCGCGACCTCTGGCTAACCGTGCCAGCGCTCTCCCAACTAAGCTAATGGGCGACTACCAGCATCAGTGAAATTTCGAACCTCTTTACAATACTATCTGTATTATAGTAATAGTTTTTTTTTCTAACAGTGCACATCAGAAATATTAACAACTGTGACAAGTATTTTCAGAACCTTAGCCTAGAAGGAAGGCATATGCTGGATGCGGTAAGCTGCATATAGGGCGCTACAACGCTCATTAGGGGAGGGCTATGTCCAGCAGTGGACTAGTGTAGCCTGACGAAGAGCCTAGAAGGTAGGACCAACAACCTAGGACTTAAATTGATGTCCGCTAAAAACGGCCGTATTTTGCAAAACTGCTTTCTTTTGCCCAAAATCCAAGTTTTCGTGTTCCAAAAAGAGCTACTAATTAAACTTAATTTAAGTAATTTGTGAGGTATTTTACTTACTTTTAAAGTGAGAGTAAGTTTGCCAACAAACTATTATTTAGTTTGGCGGAAAAGATTGTTGGTAAAACCTTTTATAGAATAATAGTTATTTGTTATACAAGAGTGCAAAGTTGCTTTTTAACCGCGTGTTCAATTTTGATTACCGAGCAAGCGAAAGATTCTAAAATTGAATCACGAGCGCAGCGAGTAATTCAAAATTAGAATCCTGAGCGTTAGCGAGGGAATCAAAAGAGCACGAGGTGAAAAATCTTTGTACTCGAGTGCAACACGTAACTTTTCATTCCACCTCAGCGAGGAAATGACTAAATGCAAAAAAAAAACGTTTACAATCACAACATAGGTACACTTTTTTAATTCACAAACTTAGTGCACACGATGTTCTAAATTCAATTTACTTTATCCTCTAGAGAATAAAAACGGCTTTTCCACTCAGATATTGAAGATTAAAAATACTCTTTCCGAGATGGTGGGATGAAAACATTTTATTTATATTTATATTTTTTAAGATTTACGATGTTCACTTTTTCCAATAACGCGTTATAAAAGAAAGTACGATTATTTTCCGTTGGTGGCGCTAGTTAGCACCGCCTAGAGCCTTAAGCGACACAAGTTTAAAAACACCGAAGCCCGTCTTTGTTAACCTACTTAAATTTGAAGTTGCACGTTGGTTTGGACATGTGGAGAGGATGAAGGAAGAAAGATTGACGAAACGAATAATATATTTATATATTGCAAATGTGACCTACATCGACCAAATAGGGGATGTTTAGCATTGTCACTTCTTCTTCTTCTTTTTTGGTCCTTTAACTCCTAGCGGAGCATAGGGCCTCGACCACAGATGTCCACTTCTGACGGTGGACCGCGGCAGCTTCCAATGAGGGCTTTTCAAAGCGCCATTAAAAACAAAAACAGTACCGCAAGTTACCGATAGATGGTGCTGACGTCATATAATATGTCAAAATTTACATCATTTAGGAAAACAGTGAGTGCCTATGTTTTTACAAAAATGCTCAATGCACGGGCTAGCCATTAGTTAAGACACAATTCACGTACGTATGTAATGAACAAAGTAAAAATACTTCAAAACTTTCAAATTTCAACAGTTTCGAAACATAGCTAAGCTTAGATCACAGACTACAAAGAGATGTTTAGGTTATCACAAATAATATTATGTGCGTACAACACAAAACGCGATAAAACGTATGATGGGTGACATTTGTTCTCCTTGCAGCGCCATCGAGTTTTTATTAATGCAATCAACTCACAGCTGTCATTGAAATGCTCTCATTCAGGCCAGCTAGTGCCGATCGGTTGGCCTCGTGGTCTAATTTTGGTAAATCTCTCACTAAACTGTCATAATGCTCTATAGTATAAGTGATTATTATGCCTCACTATACTTGATCTTGCAGGCCATGTGGCCAGAATGCCTTCTTCGCGCTGGACCAAATCCGTAACAGAGTGGATAGGCCCAGAAGACGGAAAGCGCCACAGAGGACGGCCATATAAACGTTGGTCTGACGACATAACAAGGATTGCCGGGACTAACTGGATACAGATTGCTCAAGATAGAGATGCGTGGTTGAACTTGGAGGAGGCCTTCACCTTACCAGGGGTTCTTCTAATATGATCAATTTTGTTTTTTAAATAATTTATTTATAATTTTATTGATTTTAATATGATTCATAATTTTTAATGATTTTAACATAATTCATAGATTCAATATTCGTATCTGATTCGGATTAATTGTAGATAGATAAATATATTGACTTTCTTATATTCATTGCATGTAGAATCAAATTATCAATTCATTTACTTGCATGCAAAAAATATTTATATAAAAAAAAAATGTTTGTAAATTATGTATAACGTCTCTTGGAAGAACAATAAAAGGCTTTTTATTTTATTTATTTATTTTATACTTAATCGGAGAGCGATGGTGGCCCAATGGGTAGCATAGTGGACTCGGAAGCAAGAGACTCAGGATTTCCAGTGTGGGCATGTACTCGTACCAATGAATTTGTTTTCTAAGTAATGTTCATTCGTGAAGTCATACTAGCAATACCACTTACTAGCGGAGAGCGGTGGTAGCTCAGTGGGTAGAACCATAGACTGGCAAGCGAGAGCCCCAGGTTCGATCCCGAGTGCGGGCATGTACCAATGACTTTGTTTAATTTCAAAGTTACGTACATTTGCGAATTTGCAGTTGCAATACCACACGCTAACGGTGAAGGAAAACATCGTGAGGAAACCCGCGGCTTGGTTGGCTCCGCACGTATTGACTAGTCTTTCCTGTGGGCTAAGCCGACTAAGCTGTCAGGATGGTATAGGTACTGGGCAAGCCTACACCATTTATAAAAACCATGACCCAGGCACTACAGCGTCGGAGTGGTCCCTTCACCCATCTAGTGTGAGTGAAGATACCACTGGACGCTGTATAAATCATCTCATTAAGTAGATGCAAAAAGGCCAATATTTATTTATTACTTACTAGCGGTGAAAAAAAACAGCATTAGGAAACCTGAGTGTCTAAGGTGTTCAAATAAATACCTCAACGCTTGAAATTGCTATGTAAAAAAAGCTATGGTTAAAAAGTACCCGGAACCGGCGTGCGTGCATGCAACGACTTATAAACCTTGATGAAGCGAAGGTGATCTGTCAGGATCGTGGCAAGTGGCAATCCCTGGTCTCTGCCTACCCCTCTGGGATACAGGCGTGAGGTTATGTATCTATGTCTATTCTATAAGTTTTGATTGCGTGCAAAATGGTTGATATCCAACTCAAGTGAGATCAACATCGTTGATTAGGGAAAATCCCCCGAGTAAGATAAGACAAGAATATTCTTTGTTGTACACCAGAGCACATAATTATATAACACGTAAAGATACAGAGTACGATTGGCGGCCCTATTGCTAAAAGTCAAATTTCTACCAGACAACCTGTGACTACGAGTGATTATGATGTTTTTACTTGGGTGTGACGTCAGATTCGCAGCCATGACTTGGCGAGCTGTTTACCCACAGATTAAAAATAAATTTAGAAAAATGGCCTTCGTTAAACTTTCGTTCATTACTGAAATGTAGGTTTGTTTGTTAATATTTAATATCGTCGTTCATATCGTAAAATGGCGTATGTTAAAAAAACATGATTTTCGCTTTTTCATGTAAATTGAAGCAAAACTTGATTTTGAATGTAAGTGTATTAACAATCTGAGCCTGAGTAGGTAAAGATTATGATGTCTTGCTAACTTTGCGATTTTTTTAAGTTTTCCTTTAACTTTGGAGAAAAACGTAAATATTTTGTTTTTGACATTGGACATTTTGCAATATAAACGACGATATGCCCCCACATTTTGGAAAAGGATTATAAATATTTCTTCATGCCTATTTGCATTTTTCTGCTTACTTTGTACCGAACCTTTCCTCTTTTCCTCTTCCAAATTTAGATGCGCTTCAACTAACAGGCAATCGTTCGCAAAAACAAATAACCAATAATGTGTGCTTTTGATACCAGCTGCAGGTGAGCGCCGCACTGGGCCGTTCGGGAATTCGAAGTTATGTCATAATAACCATTTGGTGGAGCATAATTTTTGTTACTAACGAACCAAAACAATGTTTGTTCTTCTTCTCAGGCCTCGCCGACGTCAGAAGGCGCTCTGTAAACATATATATGCAACCAGTAATCATTCTATACCCAACAACCTTAATGATAGCCCTTCGGACGAGTAAATTATCAATTCCGCCCCAAGGGGTTCGTTCGGGCCTTGTTTTTTTGAAAGCAGAGCAAACCGGCTCCATCATTCGACCACTTTTGAGTCATCAGTTTTACTTGAGTGAGCTGTTTTGTTTGACTTCAATGCGCCTTTGTTCTTTCTGGTTATATGTAATGTCTGTTGTGCCCACAACATTTACCTATGATTCGCTCACGTCGATGGCTTTCTAAGTAGAGCATTTAAAGCAATTTGCGAGTAAAACTTAAAACACTAATCAGCTTATGAAAAAATTGTGGAGTGAAAACTTTGTCGCTTCACGTTTTCAACAAGCCGGGGTAAATATTTCCGCGAAGAAGTTTTAGTTACAGAAACGTGTTGTTGCAAATTGGCTTCTTATATGTTGCAACTTATTGTGTCAAATAAAGGAAAATGGTTGCTACTTATAAAAAAATATAGCCGATGTGTGGAAGCGCCTGATAATCCACTGATATAGATTTAAAACGTATTACATTTACCTTAACACGCGTGCACTCTATTCATTTACTTTACGGGTGATGCGACAAAATTTTAAAGTTTGACCTGCCGTCGACTGTACCAAAGCAGAAAAAAGAAAGAAAGAAAACATTAATTTAAATTGCCACAAATGCACACACATAAAAAATAACACAGTAATGGGAAAGATGAACATCAATAATAGAAAGTAAAAAAAAACAGTAACATCTTCTTACAAATTAGTGTGCCTCCGTGGCAAGAAAAAAAGGTCAACAACTCAGCATGCATTGCTGGTGTGTACTGTGATTTTTTTTTGTTCAGCGCCACCCGGAACCATATACAATAATAACAATACAATACATACACAATACAAAAATAATCGCACATTATAAACAAAGTCTGAATACTCGTATAAATACACAAAATTATAAATATAGTGTAGTATAAATGCAAATAAGTCATTTCTCTATCTATCATAGAAAATGTAACTACTTGATTGTTTGATTGATTGTTTCTAACAAAGTATTGGACCATGTTGTCTGTAAATAAAAGAACAAACAACTTATTTATTTATTACCTACAGATGGTCAGCTGCAGAGCACAGGCCTCTATTAGAGAGAGTGTACAGGATTAATTATTAGCGTTTATAGGCAAAAAAAATTAATGGAAGTGCCATTAAAATTTTCAAGCCAAAGGTTCTCAATCTAAGGTAAGAAACAAACCTAACAAATTTTGACTCCAATTACTAATAATCAATATTATTGACTCTATATAAAATAATTGGTTTACCTATTTTCGAACGTAACTTCATAATTAACTTTAGTAATTTTTGCCGAGGGTAGTAAACTAACAGTTATTGCTTTAAAAAAGACATCTGTCACCTCAGTCATCCGAGACCACGGCACCTGTAAAAGTGCCGAAACGTCGGAAAATTGTAAAAATATAATAAACGAGTGAAATCCGTATAAAAACAGTTTTAATTATGTCTAGTGCTCGTGTTAACATTAGGAAATACTAAACCTAACAAAGGTAACAATAATTATTAATTAGCAGAGACAAAGTAAATGTTAATCGAGTCCATTAAACGCGTAAGAAATCACGGATCCGTTGGGATTGGGACTGGCTCTATTTAGCTTTACAAATGACTTGTTTAGAAAAACAATTTATCTTAGTTACCCTTCATTGTTTCTTTTTATTCAGCACATCGGTACCCAGGTAATACAGGGAACAGTAATTTAAACATCAAAAAAATAAAAGTCAAGCTGCAAGTGAAGCAAATTGCTTGAGCCAGATGTTGCTGTCTGTACGTAATGCAGGGAGTTTTGTAAAGAGGTTCAAAATTTCACTAATGCCGCCCATTAGCTCAGTTGGGAGAGCGCTGGCACGGTTAGCCAGAGGTCGCGGGTTCGAGTCCAGGCATGGGTGAAATTTTTGGCCTCTAAATAGGTTTTTAAAATAAAAGTCTTTATCAATGTTTGATATCAACCCTTGTATGTCTCCGCTGCTGGGGCACAAATCTCTTCCTGTATCGCAGGAAAGTAAGGCCTACTCCACCACAGGAGACAAGTTCGGGTTGATTGAGGATCATCATTATTACAGGTTGGAGGTTTATCATTATCACAGGTTAAATATTCATTTTTATTCACTGTGCATAAGAGGAAACATTAGTACAATGTAATTCTACCAAATACAAAATGTTTAATTTAAAAGAAAAAACCTCACACGCATGTTTTACGTTGGTTACGACACTAGATGTAGATCTTTGCGGTAGTAATCAAAGGTAGGCTTGACATTATCATTAGTTAGCGCTTACCGTATATTGTTTGTTTTAGTTACATTTTATATTTAATCAAGTACTAAACTTGTATTACTTCCCACCTAAGCGCCGATACGAACTTTAAAAATAGAACTTCTGTCAGCTGTGAAGAGTTTTATGTAAAAAAAAAGAATTAAAAAAAAAATGCTGCGGCCATGTGAGTTTCTAAACATTCAGTGCGAACTTAGCGCAAACTTCTTTGAGCGGAATAAGCCGCGATAGTTACGCGGTGAGTTCCATACTGAAAATTTAAAAAGTCGACATAATCTGTTATAATTATGTATCTGTGACGGAATTGAAAAAAAAAAGATATCTTTTATGCTAAGATTTCAACAATAAAATGAATATTTATTTTCCTCATATTCCAAATGAAAAGTAGAGTGTTTAACACGGCTAAAAGAATCAATTCCTACTCGGACTATAGCGTATGTAATATGAGGTTAATAAATATAGAAAATAGAGATATAAAGCGGTGGTAGCTTAGTGGGTAGAACCATGGACTGGCAAGCGAGAGCCCCAGGTTCGATCCCGAGTGCGGGCATGTACCAATGACTTTGTTTAATTTCTAAGTTACGTACATTTGCGAATTTGTAGTCGCAATACCACACGCTAACGGTGAAGGAAAACATCGTGAGGAAACCCGCGGCTTGGTTGGCTCCGCACGTATTGACTAGTCCTTCCTGTGGGCTAGGCCGACTAAGCTGTCAGGATGGTATAAGTGCTGGGCAAGCCTACACCATCTATAAAACCATGTCCCAGGCACTACAGCGTCGGAGTGGTCCCTTCACCCATCTAGTGTGAGTGAAGATACCACTGGACGCTGTATAAATCATCTCATTAATTAGATGCAAAAAGGCCAATATTATTATTATAAATATAGAGCTTTGCTTATTATAAGAAGTTTACGGTAGTATTTCTTAATGATTCGCGATACTCATACATAGAGATTTACAAATTTCTCAGTGTCCCCACACTAGGCTAGGCCTATGTCGTGTGCGTCGTAAGTATTAATAAACAGATTCTAGTCTTGAATTTCACAACGAGTATTACATGAACAAAGTCTTTATTTAATTTATTTTATCATTAATGAACGCTAGCGTTTTATTAGCTCCTGTTTTGAGCCACTCATCGTTCCAATGAGTTATTAAAATGTTAATATCAACGTCACGAATGCGCCAATCAGTAAGCAAGCGCCCGCGCCGGCACCACACCCACCGCGGCGCCATCTTGTATTTTGAGCTGCGTGCACGCATATTAATTGCTTTATTAGCGTGAAAAAGTCTAATTAATTCGTTTTTATATAAATTCTTGTTAAGGCAATTATAGTTTGTGAGGCATTGTTTCAACTTTGCTTTGGTGGGTGGGTGTGTACGTATGTAAGCTCAAGTTCTACGAACTTTCAACGAAATATTTTTACACGAGTGCCCAAATAAAAAGGACTTCAGGTACCGTTTCAGGGATCACGTATATTTGTTTCGTGAGTCAACTCAAACAACTCACTTTTAACTGCTTGCTTACAATGGGTGTTGTTGTTGTTCAAATCTATATATAACTTAAGAGTACAATGCAGCACTTATTATGTTTTCCCGACTTATGTAAAAAAAAGAACTAGTGCGTTTGGCATTTATGCCCGGCATACACGAGGCTAGTTTTTCAAGCTAGGATAGCAAGCTAGTGTCAGTAAGCTAGCAAGCTAGTACTTCTGGCTTCGTGTAGACAAAACTAGCTTCATTTCTAAGCTAGTTTATCCATGTTCATCTATTTTTAAAACCCATGGTCTTGTCCACACCCGTTGTTGTAACTCATCTTCTAGTTTGTCTATTGGAAATTCGCACTTTTCGAAGTAACTCATTCAGTCGAATAGTGTTTTTTCGTATGTAGCTCATTTTAGACGTGTGGTAACCTCAGTCATTGCAATTATAGTACTAACTTTAAATAATCCTAGCCTCATGTAAACAGAACTAGCATGCACCAAGCCAGGTCTCCAAGCCAGGACAGTAGGTACTAGCTTGCTATCCTAGCTTGAAAAACTAGCCTCGTGTATCCTGGGCATTAAAGTTAGATGGCAATCATGGAATCTTATCATACGTATATAACTAAACCAAACATAACTAAACTATAACTTAACGTTGGTAACTCATGTGATGGATTAGATTTAAGATGACTTGAGAAAAGATTGGAAAAAAAAAACAGCACTCAGACTGTTTTTTTCCGCTGGCTTTTTCTCCACTACACCAAGGCAGCGGCTTTCACTTTCATGTTACATTGTACTTTGACATTCCGCAAACAGAATGTAAATTCTTTACGTTGAAATAAATTGAATTGAATTGAATTGAATTGAATTGAATTGAATTGAATTGAATTGAATGTAACTTAAGGTTGCTTACCAGCAGTCATGTGGCTGGAAGGGACTGTTATACCTGGTTTGGGATCCTAGCATGTACTGTGATACTGAGCGATTCCAGTTCAACGCCAGATGTTTTTGTAATTGTTGTGTATAAGGCTTTCCCTAGACTGATTTGTACTGTAGCGATCTACTTATTAAAATACTGAACTAAGCAATACTAATATCTTTTTGTAATCTTTTTATCACCCAGACCGTAGCTTAGCTGCGGGATTTCCTTTAAAATAATTCAAACTTGACTGGCCGGATATAATAAAGAAGGATCATACTATTTTACGTACTATTTTGATTATTTTACAGTACGTACTATTTTGATTATTCATGCCGGATTCTGCTAAGCAATAACATGTGCGGCCAGGTGCTGGATGGGTGACCATCCCGTGGCTACCGCTAGTGGCATTTTTTCCGAGCGCTTTCCTGCTTCGCAAGGCACGTGAAACCGTTGGTCCAAGCTGTCATATTAAACCATGTCAGAGGCCTTATGGCTTGAGGACTTCTGACAGTAAGGCCTTCCATTGTCTTACAATCCTCCATCAACCTTAGACCTAACCTCCTGTGATGCAGGAAGAGATCCGTGCCCCAATAGTGGGGACAAACAAAGGGTTGAAATTAACAACAACAACAACACACATACTTACTCCTGAATCCCGGAGGGGTAGGCCAGACTAGGGAAGGGTATAGGAATTTGCCACTTGACACGATCCTGATGGCACTGTGTCGCTTCTTCAACATTAATTAGACGGTGCATGCACGCCTGTTTCGGATACTAATTATCTCTACCTTTTCTGCAGTCGTCATCTACATAAATTAATGAAATCATATTAGTTTTCACTTCTATCGCGAGGTCGTAAGCACACATCTTTTTTAGGGTTCTGCAGTCAGCAAGAAACCCACTTAGTTTTGCCATGTCTGTCTGTCTATCTTTTTCTTAGTAATAGAAAGCTGAAAGTTCGCATTTTTATGGAGCCTATAAACGTCCCACTGCAGCGCACAGGATTTCTTCCAGAGAGACAGAGAGAGAGAGAGAGATTACGGGTTTAAGTACCACGCGTGCCCACCGCGGAATGGCAATTTCAAGCGCTGAGGTATTTGAAACCCTCAGACACTCGGCTTTCCTCACGATGTTTTCTTTCATGGCGAGTAGCGAGTAGTATTGCTACTATAACTTTACAAATGTACATAACTTCGAAAACTTTAACTAGACTCGAACTTAGGGCTCTCGCTTCCGAGTCCATTGTTCTACCCACTGGCTTGCCACTGGTAGCAAAATTACCGAAATTGAGTCTAGTTAATGATAATTTTTACGATAGCAAAACAGTGGAATAAAATCCTTTGAAAATTAATTTTACCAGGCATTTACCGGCCGAAAATTGTTCAATTTGAAACTGCTTCTAAATTGTTGTAGCCATTGCTGAGATTTATATTTGTAATTATTTATATATTTAAAACTATTACTACTTTAAAGTGATAAGATAAATAATCCTTCCTCCTAAGCTCACATAATTATCTTAACGGCCAACTACGGAACCCGACGCTTGTGCATGACCCAACATACACTCGGCAGGTTTTTTGTATGCCATTTAGTTGTCATAGTACTATTACATAATTATAGAGCCTTTTTAGGAGTATTATAGACGAAATATTAAAGTTACACAGATATTCATTTTTCTGACTTAATTTGAATTTTGATGCGAATACTCTGGTCGTATTTCCACCCAATTTGATAAATAACCATTTTATGCCTCAACGAACATGAAATTATTTCAAATGTTTTCCGCTCGCATCGTTATTTTCGTTATTATTCTCATAACATTTGTTATTTTCGTTCGTCAATTTGACTGTAAACATTAATTGGAAGGTATTTTGTTCGTTTGAATAAAATAGGCAATTTTCAAAGAGTTTTCTTTCACTGAACATTGAATATTTTTGTTGTGATCTGAATTGATAAGTTGCGTAACGCAGTCAAGCAGTCTACGTCACAAAGTTCGGGGCCGCTGCTGTGGGTAAGATAGGTAGATAGAAAGAATAGTCTTTATAGCATGTACACTAGGAATTACATAAGGTACTTGAAAAATAATATAGTACAGTACAAGTGGCGGCCTTATTACTAAAATTAATTTCTTCCAGACAACCGTTGATGAATATTGTTTGCTATCGATATGCAAGAAAAAGGTAACTCTTCTTTTTCTTCTGCAACATTCTCTCACGAGTATCAAATGAAAGTAGAGGCGAATCGTACTTCGGCAGTTTGTTGACTCCGTCCGTGCTAACAAGACACATTGAGCATCGATTCTAGTACAAATCAAGTGTCGTTGTAGTAATCACATCTATTCAGAATCCAACACGTCCACACGACCGTTTCGTTTGTTAGGTCCAACATTCACTGTCAACGTTCACAAATGGTCGCCCGTAAAAGTCTCGGCGGTTAATTTAGGACTGCCATCACAAGTTGAAATCTTGTCCGCTCATGCAGATGTAGGTAGAGTTGAGCAGTGGCTTTTACATCGACTCGGGTTCATTTAAGTTGCTGGGGTTTTAACCCACTTTTTTCTGCTTATTACCCATTTTGGTGAATGAAAACAAAACACGTTTAGTTTTTGTAAGATAAGATAAGAATATTTTTTATTGTACAGCACGAAAAAATAATCCTATGATATTTACAAAGATACAGTACTACAATTGGCTGCCCTATAGCAACATAGCGCTCAACGAGTCGTCATTGATGAACAGGTGATGCGGATAACAATAGGCAATATACACAAGGGATCGAGTCCAAATAAACGATACGGCGGACGACAATTTTTATACGACTTAAAAAGAAACAAAGCACACCCACAGGTTTTTCATGTTTTTCGATCCTTCTTGTTTTTTAACTTAATTCTGAAATCACTTACAACTTTTTGCCACAAGCGTCCGACAAAAAAAAATTCAGAGCTTAGTAATGGAAAGTAGAGACGGAACTCGCGGTGACCGATTTGTTTAACCCTGGGTAAAAACTGTTATCAACGTGTAGCATATCGGGTGAAAACCCGGGCAGTTACCCATCACTTCATGTGGGCGGTACCTCGTCGATTCACAAGATATTTCTTCTCTTGTTGTGGATATTGTCAGTGAGTATTGAGAGTTTAGCATGTCAAGCCTTTTTTTCATGATCCCTATTTGGTCGGCGCTCATTTTTCTTGTACCTAAGTGGTGCTCTGCTACGATTTGTTTGACTCGTTTCTTTGCATTTTCCATTTTATGTACAGCAGTATGGTCATCATTTGAAATATATATGTTTATTACGTTTCTGAACTGAACAAGTGGTGTGAAATTTTACGTCGGTCTCTTAGTGGACAAATTTATTGTCTACACCTAACTTTACAGCGTATTGATCTTTCGTGGTATCTCTACGATCATCGGTATCTTTCTTTTATCGGTGTTTTATTTCCTATGACTGAATTAGTGTTGGTTGCTTTGGTAAGGAGACATAAACGTGGTCTATTTTTATTATTCGGCTTAATGGATTTCTGTAATTTGATCCCTAATTCGTTCCTTTTTTTAGAGATTTTGTGTTGTACCGCACAAGTTTTAAATATAAAACTTGTTTAATAGTCGGAAAGATTTATGTTGAATGCAAGTTACTTACTAAGCTTAACTTGTGATCCAAATAAGGTGGCTTTTCTGTTTTTGGCTGAGCATTTAAGTATTTAAGTTTAATGAGTGCGTTTATTACTTTGCCTTATCTTTTAAGGCAGTTTTGAATACTAAATTTAATTTAACATAACTTTACGGCTGTTACGAAGTTAGGTAAGTACAGGAACCTACTCAATATTTGTCCTCTAATGGCTGGTCTCTTAAATTGAAAGTTAATATTATTATTGATATGAATAATAGAAAATATTCATGGATGTATAATACAGATCTCGTTAGCCCTATACTAAGTACAACTAAATGACTTATGTTATAGTTGCTAGCTCGACAATAGATTTAATACAATAAATACATAGATAACATCCAAGATCCGAGACAAACTAGAAAAGTTCGTTCCCTAGTTTGGCCCGGTCGGGGATCGAACCCGAGACACAGTGCCAAGCCGCTGCGCCACCAAGGCCGTCAAATGAGGAATAGATATCGTTGTAGGTATAAAATATTGAAGAACTGATTATATTCTTTTTATTGCAGTAACCCGTGCTATGTACAATTTTTAAAAACCTATTTAGCAACTCAGTTGGGAGAGCGCTGGCACGGTTAGCCAGAGGTCGCTGGTTCCAGTCCCGGCATGGGTGGAATTTTATGCCTCTAAATTCTTAGCCTCTAAATTAAGGACTGTTAAATTATAGACTGTTACTGACTTAACCGAAAGTGAGTAGGTGTTACTTGTAATCAAGCATTGTTCCTCTTTACAACGTGGGTGTATTATTTTGAAACTCTTTGTGGTGATTATTGTACTCGTACAACAAATGTTTTATTATTCTACCGTTAGTTTGCTAATGTCACTTTTTTTCGCAGTTTTTATACTCATTGAAAGATTTGTTTGGTTGTGTTCATAACATGCTGGTACGGTTAGCCAGAGGTCGCGGGTTCGAGTCCCAGCATAGGCGGAATTTTCAGCCTCTAAAAATAGGTTTTTAAAAATTGTCCTCAGCACGGGTTAGCGCAACAAAAAGAATAGAATCATAAAAAAAAATTTGGTTCATAAAACAATTGCTTGATTTGTTTGATAAATAAGTGTGTTATTGATAAAATAGATTGCTCGCTTTGTATTTTTTCTCCTTACGTTTTTTATGTAAATGTAGTTGGGTTTTTATTTACAAACGACGGGGTGCCATGTTGGCGACAGACCTTTTTTTATTGTTTTGACTTTTTGTACATATTATTGTCTTTTTTTACTTGTGTCAGTTTTTAAGGTGGGGTAGAGGTAGAGTAGCTCTGCACCCAGAGGCGGATTGCGACAAAACTTTGCCAATGCATTTAGAAGACGTTTTGATGATGATGATGTTAGTCCCGACCGATTCGGTCACGGCGACTACTTCAACTCCAATTTTGGTGGCGTTGGTGCGCTCGCATATGACTCGCATGATAAAATAAAATAAAAAAGCCTTTTATTTGTCCATTTAAAAGAGTATGTTTACATGTCAATTGTTTACTAAAATAAAATAATTCAATAATATAGTTTTAATAAGTCATTAAAGTAGTTTTTATCGTATTTAGTTATTATATATTGTTATTATCTAGTCATGTTTTTTTTTTAAAGGACCCCGTCGCGGGTAAAGGCCTCCTCCAACCTATTCCATGTATCCCTGTGCATAGCCTTTTCCTTCCACCCCCCTGCCAGCCTCTCGAGCTCATCTCAAAAGACCATCAGAGCTGGAAAATATGTTGACAGACCTAAATATCGTCAGTAAAGAGATCGGGCTAGAAATGAACTTGCAAAAAACAAAAATCATAACAAATAGTAATCACACTGAAATAAACATAGATGGAGAACATATTGAATATGTTGAAGAATACATATACCTCGGAAAAAAACTTTCCTTTAGCAAAGAACACAACACAGAAGAAATAGAAAGACGCAAAGCTATGACATGGAATAAATTCTGGTGTTTCAAAGATGACTCGCATAACCTACCTTTTTTGTGAAGGTTCTGCCACGTTTCAGACATGCGAGCACTCCGTCGATATAAGTATAGTCGATCGCAGCAGGTGGACGGGCTTTTAAGTCGTCTCTCTTTGCGTCCAGCTCGGAACGCCGAAGAGCTTCAAAGTCAGTGACTTTGAGAAGAGGTTTTATCGTGATTACAAACAAATGAGAAAACATAATAAAAAAAAATTAAAGCCTAGACTTTTCATAAAAACTATTCTCAACTCTACAAATTCTTTTTGATAAGTTTATATCCATTTTTACGCCAGGTCAAACCTCGATTTCTACCCTCTAAATGTATTAGCAAAGTTTCATTTAAATCCTACATGTCTTTTGTAAATAAAACCCACCTTATAGGAGTTGCTCCTTGAGGTACCTCTTTAAGGTGTTTTGGGGTGCAAGAATAATTCTTCTTCTTTTATGGCATCGGACCAGCGCATTGGTGTTCTGCCTCTCGCTCGTCTGCCCTCTAACTGGCCCAAAACGATCTGCTTCTCTAGGCTATGACATCGTGACCGCATAATATGCCCAAAAAAGCTGAGGGACCTCTGGCGACAGACTGAAGACAGTCGCTTCGTTATACCGAGCTCGTTAAGTATAGAAATATTGGTTGTGAAGGCTGTCCACGGGATTCTGCAAGAATAATAACACTACAAAAATATTTATCACAGATATTTTTATTTTTCATGGATTTTTTTAAATCCATTTGTGGCGCTAGTTAGCACCCCAAAGAGCTTTAAAGCGCCTTAAGCATAAAGTGTATAACATATACTCGTATAAAAGTACGCTTCTCTGTCGTTTAATCTTTGTGTTTGTTGGCTCAGTGTCCTACGCCCTCGCATCTCCTCCAACTTGACATAAATACGACTTAGGAATTCTTATTAGCGTCTCTTAATAATGAGTTTGTAGCTTCCACCCGTATCACGGGCCCTCTACGTATCAGCTAAGGGAGGGGTCATTAATTTTCTCAGGAAAAACCCAAATAAATAGGAGCTGTAGTAAGCGGATTGTAACTGTTGGCTGTACTCTGATAGAGAAAACGTACTTAATTTCAATGGTAGATCTATCGCTCATTTTAAGATCTGCATTTATTATATCATATGCATCAAGTAAATTCTACCATCATATTGGTCAGCAAAGAAACTTTTTCTAGTTTCTTATTAGGTACTCGGGGCTGCAAGTGATGCAAATTACCTCAGCCCGATGTCGCTGCCTGTACGTAATACAGAGAGTATCGTAAAAAGGTTCGATATTTCAGTTCAAAAAAGATGCCGTTAGTCGCCCATTAGCTCAGTTGGAAGAGCGCTGGCACGGTTAGCCAGAGGTTCGACTCCTGGCATGGGTGGAATTTTTAGCCTCTAATTAGGTTTTTAAAATTGTCCTTAGCACGGTTTAGTGCATTAAAAAGAACATAACTTTTTCTAGACCACAAAAATGTTAAAAATAAAGCTTTAGCGGAACTTTTAGTATAGATATCAGAAATATAGGTAAGTATACTAGTTGTACAAAGTGTTATTTAAATAACAAAACTTGCAATGTAAGTTTCTTTAGTATCGAAAAACTTCAACAAATTTTAAAAAAATAAGCCCAATTTCTATGAAAAAATTCAAAAATTGTTATTAGACCTAGTTTTTTCAAGTTTTGCGACATAACATTGCATAATATATTTAACTTATCGTATCGCGATTGTTTCTTAGGTAACAAAAAGAAGTAGAACGTTTATATTTTTTTTATGTAAGCGCAAGAAAACCAGTTCAACGTAAATGCAATTAAGCCCGTTAAATGTATAACTTGTAAGTATATAGGTACAGTACATTTAAAAACGGTTCATCGTACACTATCAACCTGTAAATCTACATTTAACAACAGTTTAAAAACCTATTTAGAGGTGGAATTTTTAACCTCTAAATAGGTTTTTAAATTGTCCTTAGCAGGGGTTAGTGCATTAAAAATAGTATAATCATGTGGGTACAGCGATATCATTCCGATGTAAAAAAATAACTGCAAAGTAGGTAGTCGGAGCTGTAAGTGATGCAATCGGCTTCAGCCAGATGTCGCTGCCTGTACGTAATACACAGAATAGTGTAAAGAGGTTCGAAATTTCACTGATGCCGGTGAGTCGCCCATTAGCTCAACTGAGCTAATGGGCGCTCAGTTGAGCTAATGGGCGTTCTAACCGACTGGTTAGAGCGCTGGCACTGATAGCCAGAGGTCGCGGGTTCGAATCCGGCATGGGTGGAATTTTTAGCCTCTAAATAGGTTTTCAAATTGTCCTTAGCACGGGTTAGTGCATTAAAAATAAAAATAGTACTAACAACAGTTGTTGTCTACTGTCAGTTGACCAAAGTCAAAAAGTAGACTGACTACAACATTATTAGTATCATACGAAAAACCGGAGGTTACTTCTTTTTCCAAACCTGTTCAACGTGTAATTCACTCCCAACCACCAACTGTACCTACTTAATAGTCTAGTCTCTAGTGGGCGCGCCCCAGCAATGCAATTCGCCGTGATTGTGTCTAATACATTTATTATTTACCCCGGCCATATCTGCTGGGAGATTAAACGACTACCGGGGTGAAGATTAAATCCAAAATTTTATCCCCATACTGCGGTATAGTCGTAGGCGTATTAACCCATTTAGACGGCGCAAATATAATTAATACGTGTACAAAAATACCTGTCGTCCTTTACAAATTGTGCTGCTGATGGCAGCCTTTTTTTTTCTCCCTCAAAGACATAGTTAATTGTTTATGATAAAGTCTCTATTACTGTATGAGCTTACATCTGAACGAGAAACGACATTTTTGCGGTTGCGGAATGCGGTCAATTGATACCAACTCTTTGTATGTCCCAATAGCTCAACTGGGGCACGGCTCTCTTCCTGCATATAGGCCTTACTCCACCACGGGAGCCAATTCCGTGTTAGTAGAGGTACGCAAGAAAGTGGCGGGCTTTACTGTCAGAGGTTGTCAAGCCGCCCATAAGGTCTCTGACATGGCTTAACAACTGTCATTACATGACAGCCGACACCAAAGGCTTAATGTGCCTTGCGAAGCACGGAAGCGCTCGGAAAAAATGCCACTAGCGGTAGTCGCGGGGTGGCGCGTTTTGGTCGAGCGAGTGATTGATTAAAAAACTACAATTAGTGCCGATATAAAAGCTTTGCTATTGCTATACTATAATAGTACCATTGATAAATATTTTTTATACTAGTACTATGGTATAGAATTACAACTTATTTAGTACACTCGCCTTGTTGCTGACTAAACTGTGAACTAAACTAGTGCAAACGACTTTATGCAAGAAAACGTCAGCGTCCAAACGAGGCTGAAAGGCGGAAAACTCGAGTGTTCACTGCGGTTAGCCGAGCTGTTACTCGGGATGTCTCGGTGTCTGCGGTCTAGTTTGTGGCGACGATATTTCGGGTTAAAGTGACAGCATATTTCATGTTTTTCCGTTAGTGGTTTTTAAAATAATTTACTTTCTACGATGCAGGAAGAGACACGTACGCCTAGCAGTGGGGACATTTATGGGTTTTTATCATCGTTTCATCACTTTAGAAATATAGTTGTACATTTAACGGTTCTAATCGCAATTATCAGGTCAAATAAGATGAGAAAAGAATGCTTTTAGAAATGCTTTATTTTGTACACCAGGAACAATGAACATAAAATATATATAAGCATACTGTACAATTACACACAGACCAGGAGCTCTATTTTTGAATCACTCGTATGAAATTGTATCGTCGAATGCGACATAAGTCACACTCGTCTTCTAAGTCACATGATCTCGTTTTTCCGCATTTTTGAATCCAAATATCCATTAAGGATTAGATATTCTTCAAAATTCATTATCTACACTGAAGATCACAATATTCCCAATGTACAACAGTTATCAGGAGCAAATTCACATTTATCGCTAGGTAGGTTCTGTGCGCAGCACAATACAAATTAACACAAATTTTGACAATTAATCTATCGATCGACATACGAGACGAGTGGTAAGGACCATTTGTTGCAGTCGAGTGATTCAAAAATACGGAATTTTGTATGTCGAACGAAAATCAGTAGAAATCGAGCGCTCGACGCGAGACGAGCGATTCAAAAATAGAGCTCCAGTGCTGCTTCTCCTAGTCTCTAAAATTTAATAGAAAAAATCTCTTGTTATTTATTGTGTAATGTCTTGCGAAATGTTTTGTGTGCAATAAAGTATTATAGTTCGTTTCGTTATCGATATCGACCCTTGTATGTCCCCACTGCTGGGGCACGGGTCTCTTCCTGCATCGCAGGAAGGTTAGGCCATACTCCACCACGGGGGCCAAGTTCGGGTTGGTGGAGGATTGTAAGACAATGGCAGGCCTTACTGTCAGAAGTCATCAACCCGCCCATAAGGCCTCTGACATGGCTTAACGACAGTGCAATTATTTACAATAATTGCTGAGATTAGTAAATACACAAGCAGCTTTTAGCTGTTGCGTGTATATCACTTTCGTGCAATTGTTAAATATTTAATAACATATATTAACTTCCACACAACGCAATCACTTAACCTGGACCAAACTAGGACACCCTGTACTACGGTAACCAGGGAAGGACGTCACAATCATGAAAACACACCCAGACTGAGGCTTCTTGTACAAATGTCCCCCAGTGGAAATTAAACTCACGATCTCTGTCTTGGTAATCAAACGCTTTAACGGCTAGACCAACGAGGCAGTTTGTCTATTTTTTTTTTAAATGAGCTCCTTGATAGAGCACTGATTACAGACACTGGTAGTTTATTTCACGTAATCACTACACGCTCGCTCGTAGCCCCGGCTGCCTGAGTGATCTTAAACAATCACGAAGGTAAAGCAACACAGGGCGCGTTCAGTGCATGGATAGGTAAACCGTCTATAGCTAACGCTAGTAGCATTTTTTCGAGCGGTTCCGTGCTTCGCAACGCACACTAAGCAGTTGGCGCCGGCTGCCGTCGATAGATGGCAGTCGTTAAGCCAAGTCAGAGGCCTTAGGGCGGCTTGACAACCTCTAACAGTAAGGCCCGCCACTGTATTCTAATCCTCTACTAACACGGACTTGGCCCCCGTGGTGGAGTAAGGCCTATATGCAGGAAGAGACCCGTGCCCCAGTTGAGCAATTGGGACATACAAAGGGTTGATATCAATTAACCGCATTCCAACGAAATCATACTTGAAAACTTCTGACAGTAAGACCAGCCACTAGTCTTGCTAGTCTTCACCAATCCGGTCTTAGCCCCAAGGTGGAGTATGGCCTATATCTTCCTCGGAGAAGAGACCCGTGCCCCTCGGTGGGGACATAACGGGTTGATGATAATGATGAATCGCTTCACGGTTCGGCAACAAGTGTTTTCTGGGATTGCTTGTCCAAGGTTGCTTAGCTTATTTTATCGATTTGAGAGAGAGAGAGAGAGATAGAGAAATAATTTATTTAACGGCACAATACTAAAAACATAACAAAACAGTAACAAATTTACAAAACACAAGACATATATATAGTTTAAAAACCTATTTAGAGGCTAAAAATTTCACCCATGCCGGGATTCGAACCCGCAACCTCTGGCTATCCGTACCAGGTACGTATCTGGTATGGATAGCCAGAGGTTGCGGGTTCGAATCCCGGCATGGGTGAAATTTTTAGCCTCTAAATAGGTTTTTAAATTTGTTCCTTAGCACGGGTTAGTGCATTAAAAATAAAAATAGTGTAATATATATAGTTACACAAAGTTTACACTACATTATAAACAACCCTGTTTATAATGTAGTGTAAATTGTAATGATTTCAACCCTGTATGTCCCCACTGCTGGGGCACGGGTCTCTTTCTGCGTTGCAGAAAGGTTAGGCCATACTTCACCACGGGGGCCAAGTTGGTGGAGGGTTGCAAGACAGTGGCGGGCCTTACGGCCAGAAGTTATCAAGCCGCCCATAAGGCCTCGTACATCGCTTAGCGACTGCCATTACATGACAGCCAGCACCCACGTCTTAACGTGCCTTGCGCAGTACGGAAGCGCTCGGAAAAATGCCACTAGCGGTAGTAACGGGATGGTCACCTATCCCGCACCTGACCGCGCCTGTTGTTGCTTAACTCGACTGATTGATTCCAATCACTCGGTTCGACTAGGCCACGAGCGCCTTACTAGGCCACGAGCGCTAATTTCATACTTAAAATAAATATCTCCACCTTAACCCGAGAATGAAATTGCGGCCTAACCGCTAGACACATAAATATGTCGCTGCCAAGACACCTTTAATAACTAATTCCAATTCACTTAGCCTTACTTATTCATTTTCACTATCTTGAAATTTTCCACTAAAAAGAGAAGGACTTTCCTTTTTTTGCCCACCCCGTGGACTGCAAAGCAAAATTTATATTGTAGCCGCAGTTATTTATACGAAAGGCCCGCACTTTTATTCCCTGTGTGATATTTTTAATGAGGCAAGTGAATAGCGTTGGCTGTGCCTTTTATTAACCTTTAATACTTTTAAGGTGGCAGTTGCGGGGTTTAATGGTGGACTTTTGTGGGGTGCCTTTAAAACGCGGGTCTAAGACTATTATTCTTCTTAGCCTATCGACGGCAAACGTGTTTCGCCATCTTAAGACTGTTCTTACGTGGACAATGCTGTCTCATTCGCATAATCTGATATTTGTAGTTATTTTTATAAAATGCGTGAATTTATGATGAATGTGGTATAAGTGTTTGATGGATAGTTAATTACAATTTTAAAATATTCAAGGTAAGTTTTGATATTGATTTTGCTAAGGTTGTATATAATTGAAAAAAAAATCCAAAATTTTGGCAATAACTTTTCTTTATTAAAAACTACGAATAGTACAACAAAACTATACTATACTTAGAACGGGTTAGTGCATTAAAAATAAAAATAGTATAACAAATATGTTAAGGAAATCTGTGATTTTAATACGTATTAAAAATCTAAAGACCACATTTATCAAAGGTTTATTCATTTTCTTACAAAAAAATTAAATATTTATTTGTGCTAGTGAGACTGTATGCTTCACGAAAGAGCAGTCTTACGGATCGCTTATCTATCACGTGAGATTAGAAAGGGGAGGAAAGGGATTTGTGAAAATTCACAAAGTATTGGAAGGGGGAGTGTAGTGATATATCACTAGTACATTATTTTTTCGTTAAACGCGCGTTTTCTAAACTGATTCTAGCATGATTACTCTTTTCTTGTAGCCCGTCAGAAATATTTATCACGGTGCCTATCTTTGTTAATTTTCCAAAGTTAAATTAGATTACACCTGTGTTTAAATATAATACACACTAAAAAGTATTCAGATATTTTGTGCTGTTAAATAAATGCATGTTTCTTCAAGGGGGAGGGGGCACAAAAGGTTGCTAAAAGACATAACGTAACTAACATTTACATACTGGCACATTATATTGGTTCTGGCCCCGCACTAGAATACCCTGTGTCGTGGGTATCAAAAACAGCGACATCACAAGCATCTAAGACCTGGCGTTTTTTTGTCCCCAGCCGGGGATCAAACCCGGGTTGTGGGTTTCTTGAGGTAAATGGTAAAATCTATACTAACATTATAAAAAGGAAAAGTTCGTAACTTTATATGTTTTTAAGTTTGCCTGCGCAGCCCTTGCATAAACATAATAAAGAAAACTGCATTAAAAAAAGTCAGTTTTTTGATTATTGATTCTAGATGTCTGGTCAAAGTTCATACTGATACAGACTCCGATTCTTGTTACTATGGCAACGCAACAAATAAATATCGTAGAAGTTGGCTTCAAGAAAGGTTACGGTAATAATAAAGTATTACTCCACGGGAACTCATTACTGATATATCAGAATCTTCTTCTTCTTCAGGCTATATTACGTAGTCCACTGCTGGACATAGCTCTCCTCTAATGAGCACCATAGCGCCCTGTCTTCAGCTTTCCGCATCCAGCATCTGCCAGCAGTTTTTCGCAGATTGTCATCCCACCTGGTCAGAGGGCGTCTTACACTACGTTTGCCGAGTCGCGGTCTCCACTCAAGAACACGTTTACCAGAATCCTAAGTCTCAATTCATAGTTTTGTTGATCTGTGTGCCAAGTTTTATGTAACTCCATCCAGCCGTTATTGCGCGAATGAGTGACAAGCATCCACACTTCTTCAAAAACTTTTTAAATTTATAATGTTACCAGCTGTGCCCCGTGGCGTTACCCGCGCTTAAATTGTGTATTTAAAAGTAAAATATATTTTCTCGTAGAAAAACGTAACCTGCGTGTTAATCCAGGATGACATCTAACTCCATACCAAATTTTATTTAAATCTCTTCAGTCGTTTAAACGTGGAGAAGGAAGAGACATATACACTCACAAACTTCGCCTTTATAATATTAGCGTGATGTGACGATTATAATACTGCAGAAGAGAAGAGCTACTACTTACGTTATGATTGGAACTGGTAGGTATTCTTAAAAAGAAAATAATAATAATTTTAAGAATGTAGCTAAGTCATCCTTATTATCAGAAAGTGTGCAAATATTATGCAAAAAAGGCTTGTAAAATATATGGTAAGACTATTGTGACTGCTTCCACAGTCAAACCAAGTAATTGGTTTTGTGGGGCCTTAATTATAACATGTAACGTTTCAAAAACTTTTTTAGAGGCTAAAAATTCCACCCATACTTGGACTCGAACCCGCGATCTCTGGCTAACCGTGAATTTTAAGCCTCTAAATATGTTTTTAAAATTGTCTTTAGCACGGGTTAGTGCATTAAAAAGAATATAAACATGTTATTTCGTTGTTATATTTTCATTGTTAGCTAGAGGCGTATTTCATTGTTAGCTAGAGGCACCTAAACCAAGGCATGCCCACAATTGTTTCAGAAGATCTTAGCCCATTAATGCGAGTGGACGCGCGAGTAAATTAGCTAAGCCGCCGTCTATCCCTTCGTCCGTCGTCACCGCAACGTCGGACTGGACCTTTATTACCCTAATTGCCAAATTTGCATAGCGCGATCCATGCGGGGACAAATTATGCTCGTCATTATCACGATCGCATTGTAAAAAACACACAGAAAATCGGTATCTGTTTGCGTTTGTGGGTCTAACCCCCTTTTTTGTTTCGGCAGGTCGGTAACTCTGCATAATAAGTTGCTTTATAAAAAGTTGAACTCTTGATATCATAAATTGAAGTTTCAACAATGGTTTTTCTGTTTGAAATTATCCGTTTCGTTAAATGAATGAATATAATGCGAGTATATGATAACAATGCTCGCCAGACCGATAGGAGTGTACCTACACGACTAGCAACTCTTCAAATCTGTAACAAGATCAATGTTTCGTATTTTAAGAGTGAATCATACTATAAAATTTATAGTTTGATTCACAAAATTTCAAAATTTATAAAGACAGTGTATTTAATACACTGTCTTTAAATTTAATACTAGATGATTTGATAAAATCTGGTCAGAGTTGATTTTTTATCTTCAAGCTTAAAGTTAAAAGAATTTTATTCACTACTAGCTGACCCAGCGTACTTCATACCCCCTAACTGTCGATTCTTTAAATTCTCTTTTATTTTTCTCTCCGTAAGAACCATTCTCGTACTTCAAAGAATATTTTTGAAAAAGAATTAGCGAAATCGGTTTAGCTGCTCTCCAGATTTGCACTTACCAACACATACAGCGATTCATTTTTATATTATAGAGATAAAATTAAAATGTTTACTTAATGAACGAGAAGGCTGTTAGTTTTACAACTAATAGATTATGAGGAGAAGAAATTAATAAAGAATCTGCACATTTTCTTTCACTCTCTTTTTCTCCACTACAAGTCGATCCAAAGAATGTAATAATTATTAGCATTGTACATTGACATTCTCATTATTTTTTTTAACGTTGAAGTAAATTTATATCAGAAAAGGACAGAATGTAAGTTCTTTGACTTTGAACGTAAATTTATGAAGTTTTATTTCTTATTACCGATGGTATCCAATACACTTATTGTTCAGATTAAGCAGTGGGTATGTTGGTAAACATTATGTAGCACAGTCGACGGCACATTGATGTGCATACGTGCACTTAACTCAATATCAATCTAAAATACGGCAGTCAACTGTACTAGTAATGTTCACATTACCTGAAATTACCTGGTCAAATTGACTCGTGGTTCTAGAATTAAAGCTCTTTATCTTTATTTTATGTGTCAGTCGGTGCAGCATTTGACGATCAGGCTGTTAAGGGTAACTCACAAGCCTTAGGTCGGCTTTCCCCGTACACTGTAGCTGTAAACTTTTTATGTTCTATTCATTACATCTGCAACACGCGTCTGGCAAATGCAATATAAGAGAGCGAAACTCAATGCAGGTTTCCTGACTCGCTCTGGCAACGTTACATCTTCATCCAATGTGACTTCTATGTCATTACATTAAGGTGCCTTTTGGTAATTTGGGGCTGTATTGTTACGCTTGTCGAGCACGAGGCACTTGTATGAGAGTAAGTTCTATCTCATTTGCTCGTGTTCAAACGCTCTAAATATTTGATAAGGCCAACCAGATCAAGTGGAATGATAATGAAAGGGGAGGAAATCCAATGGAGAATCAAGATTCCCCTCGGGTAAATGGCTGCGGAGTTTAGGACTAAAGAGATCGATAGATAATCCGGGCGGCATGAATTTTGGAGCGTAATATAGGATACACACTATCCGTCTTATTCCAAAACGAAGTCTAAAGATAGTACGTAGCTTAATACCAGGCTTAGATCAAGGACTAAAATAAATGTTATTACAAAACCAAGTTTAACGCTAGTCCGAGGATTGTCGATGGTACCAAATTTAAACCACCGAGACCCCTAGTCTAACTGTGGTCTAGCTTCGGAACTAACCTTAAAACCGCTCAAAACGTCAAAATCAAACTCTTCTTGTGTTTTTTAAGCGTCGTGCTTGTGTTTTTTATTTTCGAGATTTTTGCAGTATTATTACATAAATCGCCAAAATGGACATCGATTCTGTAGATATGATGGATTTAGATGATTTAGAGTTGCTGGGAACGTATCGCCAATCTGATAGACACCGGAACCGTGTCGATCCCTTTCAACTCATCGACGAAGATTTTCGGTACAAATATAGATTTACGAAAAGATTTGGAGCGAAAATAGTGGATCTTTTGCGTGAGGAATTGGCGTACGACCCTCGAGGACACGCTCTTAGTCCCGAGTTGCAAGTGGTATGCGCTTTACGCAACTGGGCTCGCCATGAAGTAAGTGTACAGCTATATTATATGCAGATGACTCTTCTCTGAGGCAGAAGTGTTCATGACCTGTAACAATTTTATTTGTTTACAGATTCAAGACGATACTGGTGATTTGCACGGTATTTCACAGCCCGTTGTCAGCAAAACTTGTAAGAAAGTAGCGGGTATTTTAGCAGGAATGTCGCACAGATTTATAAAGATGCCTGCTACTTTAGACCTGCAAGAGGCAGCAATGAGGAAATTTCGAAGCATAGCGAATTTCCCTAATGTCATTGGTGCAATTGATTGCACTCATATTAAAATAAAGAAAATAAAAGCAGATGGGGGCCAACTATACATAAACAGGAAAGGATTTCCATCACTCAATGTGCAGGTACCTAACTTTCATAGATACTTTTTAAATTATGTAAAATTTATATAGCTAGCTCATTTTTCATAAATTACTTCATCATCAACCAAAGGCCTCCCTCATGGTTTTCCAAGTTTCCCGGTCTTGTGCAGCCCGCATCCAGCCACTACCTGCCACCGTAACCAGGTCGTCAGACCGACTGGTGGGGGACCTGCCCATAAATTACTTGTTCATAATATACAATGAACATTTTAATGTAGGTAATATTATTATGACAATATCATGATAGTTTTATTTAAAAAGACATTCACCTTTCAGGTGGTTTGTGATGCAGATCTGAAAATCATGGACATTGTAACCCGGTGGCGTGGCAGTGTCCATGATTCCAGAATCTTCAGAGAGTGCCGCCTGAAGCAGAGGTTTGAAGCTGGTGCATTTTCTGGGCTACTCCTTGGTGACAGCGGCTACCCCTGCACACCATATTTGTTTACCCCAATATTAAACCCAACAACAGAAGCAGAGCAACGATACAATAGAAGCCACATTCAAACAAGAAACACCATCGAACGTTGCTTTGGGTTATGGAAGCAACGTTTCCGCTGTTTATTGAGAGGCATGTATGGCGATATTGAGACAGCCAGGAAAACTATTGTGGCATGTGCTGTGCTCCACAATATAGCCATTGACATGCGAGAGGACTTGTTTCCTGGTGAAGACTCCAGTGACCCTCATCCATCTAGGGATCAAATCCATAACCCAAGTGTAGTAAATACTATACGGGGGAATATTAGGAGGAGGCAGTTCATTGAAAGATATTTCACTTAATTCAATAATATAATTTGGTAAATAATTACTTTCTTTTTTATTAACTAATCAGTCTCATTTATTGTAGTTTACTTCTAAGTTTCATACCTGAAAAGAATTATTTTGTATTAGTACATTTGAAACAAAGGTGTATGGGAACCAAATAAATTTCTTATCATACTAATAGAGAGAGATAAAATATAATATAACATAATATAATATAATATAACATATTATGTTTTCTTGAAACTATAAACTAAAAAATAAGCCACAAACCTACTTTATTTTGTGATAAACTGGTGAAGTTATTTATCCAGAAGTGAAAATAAGTAACCTACGTTTTATTGTCCACTGCCCTGTTTTTGAACTTCTAATAAATCTATTTCTAATTCCAATTTTTTAATTTTTAATTTTGAAATTTTTATTTTATAGCGGTGTTCCTCTTCCATCATTTCCAATTGTCTTTTTTTAAATTCTATATTACTATTAACAATAGCTTGATGGCTTTGTTCATTTCTGTAACAGAAAATTAAATACAGTTCAATAATGTGTAATAAAGTAATTAATTCAAATCTATAACCTAACCTGTAATTGTGCATTAAGAATTGATTGTATTTAGTACGTACCTATTCTGAGAAACTTTTCCTTTATTTTTGGGCTCATTTCTCTTATCATGTGACTTAGTATTGCTTCTTATATCACTTATCACTGAAAATAAAAAGTTTCATTGAAAAAAAAGCAGTAATTTCTTACACATCTTGTAATAGATTTTTTACTTGCTAATTTCTTTAATATGACTCTCGTTTACCTGGCTTCTCCTTAATGTTAGGTTCAGACTCTTCCTCAGTAATCTTACTAAGCCTAAGATCATCTTCGACGTTAGAGCTCGTCTGACTAGGACCAGCCTGGGGTTCATCCACTGATTCTGTCGTGTCTGTCGTCTGAGTTGGATTCTGGAACAGGTATATGCACATGATTGACCAATCATTTTGATAAGTATAGGATTCTTAGACACATATCTACTCTACATACATAGAACATTAATTGATATTTACCACAAGCATAGCATCGCTGTCATAGTTATTAAACTCTATGATGAAATCATGAGGAGCTATTGCCATGACCTGCAAATCCTCTGGAGAAGGTGATGGTGGCTTATTACCACCTCCGGTCTGTAATTGTTCCCTCCTGTGGAGAGACAAGTTGGCTTTGGCTGCCAATTTCATTCGCTTCCAAGCCAACTTGATTTCTCCATCGGTACGATTTTTACCTGTTAGCTCGTTGAATCTTAAAAGAAAAATCATTGCATATAATACCTATATTATAATAAATAATATCATCACTATCACAAAGTAAATGAATACTTACTTAGTTTTAACATTCTTCCATTCGTTGGTCTTTAAATTATTTATATTTGTCTTAGTGGATTTATCCTCTAATATATGTGACGATTGGGCAATCAGTTGTCGCAATATTTCCTACGACAAAATAATAATTTATGTTAATTGGAGTGCCTGCATTTATTGCATTGAATTAATTGTATGTAGGTATTCTTATTCTACACTATTTAAATTTGAACTTACTTTTTCTTCTGCAGTCCAGTTTTCACCCCGTTTTCTCTTTGATTGATCCATAATTAAGCTAACTTTAACTTATATTTAACAAACTGCTGCCAATGCAATATTAACTTATACATTTCAATGACGTTTATTTGAATTACGCGCGACATGACATTAATTCCGTTTCACGCGATAGATAGAGCCCTGCGAATCTATTGAACAATTTAATAACACAATCCCTTCGTATGCGATATCCAAAGTACAAGTCACGTTTAATACTCAAAAAATGTGGTAATGATATTAAATCTTATCGTTTTATTTGCAAAATTAACAACTTCGTAAATGTTTTCACTTAATAACATTTTGTGAGAAGGAACGTGGCGTTTACGCAGAATGAATGAATGAATGGTTTGTTATGATTTGTTGCTTTTAATCTGTGAATATGTCCTAAACCAGAGACGATCTCCGGTACTAAGCAGTCCTCAGATGATTTGTGATTTGTAATAAGAACTTATTTTAGTCCATGGTTTATCGTTAGTACCGTACTAAACGGAGACTTATTAGTCCTTGTTTAAACCTGGTACTTTAGTGTTTTTTTGTAATAAGAAGCTATGAGTTCACTTTAAATTGGCTATAATATCAGTGTTCTTAATGACTTGCGGTTCTCATACCTACGTAGTTATATATTGAATGGATCTTATTGCAATTGTATTAGCAAAGGGGAAGATAAAAAGTACCCGGAACCGGCGTGCCTGCATGCAACGACTTATGAACGTTGATGAATCGAAGGTGATCTGTCAGGATCGTGGCAAATGGCAGTACCTGGTCTCTGCGTACCCCTCTCGGATACAGGCGTGAGGTTATGTAAGCATGTAATTGCAAGCGGCGGAGGTAGCCCGGTGGGCAGAACAACGGACTCGGTAGCAAGAGACACAGGTTCGATTCCCAGAGCGCGTATGTATCAATGACTTTGTTTTCTAATTATGTACATTTGTTAAGTTATAGTGGCAATACCACTTGCTAAATGCGAAAGAAAACATCGTGAGGAAACCTTAGAGTCTGAGGCGTTTAAATACGGCAGTGCTTGAAATTGCCTATCCACAATGGGCACGCGTGGTAATTAAACCTATACTCTCTCTCTCTGAGAGAAGGCCTGTGCCCTGTGGTAGGACATTTACAGGTTACAGAAAAAATGCGATAAGTTTTAGTCATATCTTTACTATGGTAGAGTACCATTAAATTACGACTTATAATGAGTTATACATACCAGCTGTTATGATATAAACGTTAGATAGGTACTCTCGCAAGTCATTTAGTTTTTACAACTTGCAAAAAACAGGGAGTATTCAAGAAGAAGGTACAATTTTTTTCAACAACAGCACCCATGTGTCCCTTTATAACAACAAGGCATGAAGTCGTTAAAAGATATTATGCAGATGAATCTTAAGCAAAACAAAAGACTTTCTAGCGAAGAATAAAAAAAAACGAAAATGGTTTTATAAGACAAGCGCCAGCTCCAGTCAAACTTTAGTTTCAAATGAACGTAATAACATATTACGGGTGACACTTTTACCCCGTAACAATCTTCATATGAACACAGAGCACTGTTATTTTATAGTGTGATTTTGAAATCATTAGGAATATTTTCTATTCGTCTTGATAAACAATGACATGGTATATATTTTTCCTAAATATACGTTTTTTGCAACTTTTGGTTCGGAAACGTAATTATGACATGCCTAAACATGTGAGATAACAACTGAGTTGGCCCGTGCCGGCTATAATACGCTTGAAGCAAATATTTGTTATTTTTGCTCGTATACATTTTTGTGCTCATATTCGTGAGTGAAATAGTTTAAGACCAAAATATTTTTTTGTGTTCTATTTTGTTATAAATAATGGTCAGAATGTCCCCTTAAATTTAGAAAATGTAAATACTCTGTAGAAACAAAATATAACAAATAGAACCTCATAGGGATTAGACGGTTTCCCAAAAGACGATAACGATCACTGCATGACTTTTTCTCATACAGCGGCAGGTTAAGACCGTAGTAGGTAAACGAATGAAATGAGATGTTAGCGGCCACACAGAGAGACTTTTAATACAAGATGATATAAAAGGACATTATCAGAAGAGACGGGTTGAGGGCGCGATTTCTATGCCAATAAAAGCGTATTTTCTCACGTACCTACGTTTTGTGTGTTCGCGGCTTAAGATGTCTGAAATGATGAAAGGGTGGATAAAAATCAGGGTTCTTCCACGTAGTCAAACTATTTTGTCAAACTGATTTGACCACGTGGAAAATTCGTTCCTCGTGGTCAAATTAAAGTAATGATCCTTCCTGTATAAGATAAGTACAGTCAAACCATAGTCAAACTATTTTTAAATTCAATTTAATAATTTCAATTGGTAGAGCGCTGGCACGGATAGCCAGAGGTTGCGGGTTCGAATTCCGGCATGGGTGAAATTTTTAGCCTCTAAATAGGTTTTTAAATTTGTTCCTTAGCACGGGTTAGTGCATTAAAATAAAAATATTATAATCATGTGGGTACAGTGATATCGTTCCGATGTTAAAACCTAACTGCAAAGTAGGTAGTCGGGGCTGTAAGTAATGCAATTTGCTTAAGTCAGATGTCGCTGCCTGTACGTAATACAGAGAATAGTGTAAAGAGGTTCGAAATTTCACTGATGCCGTGAGTCGCCCATTGGCTCAATTGGTAGAGCGCTGGCACGGATAGCCAGAGGTTGCGGGTTTGAATCCCGGCATGGGTGAAATTTTTAGCCTCTAAATAGGTTTTTAAATTTGTTCCTTAGCACGGGTTAGTGCATTAAAATAAAAATATTACAAACTATTTTATCAAACTGATTTGACCACGTGGAATTAATCTTTCCGCATAGTCAAATTACCTAGTAAAATGCCCCTATTCCGTACCGACCAACTAAACGAATCAACTAGGTGTTCCGATCGGAACTCAATAGGTGGTTTTATTCCTGTCGGACTTCTCAAATCAACCATATTAAGCTTATATAAGAGTTCACAACGGAAACACTATAAAGTTTTATTCTTCACGGAACAAATCGTTAAAAAAACAACAAAATAATAAACTTCATGCTTACGTATCTATTTAAATAAAAAAATTATCAACCTAACGAAACATAAATCTTTGTGGCGTACTAAAGTCAGTACATAGGTATTGGCGGCCATTCACTACAAGTAAAAAAAAATCAAACATGTACTTATTGGGTTGTTTTCTCGTGGTCCCATTATTTTGTCCCGTTAACGGGTCCACGAGGCATGGTTATCCCTCGTGGTCCGTTAGTAAAAATGATGACTTCTGTGTAAGAATTTTCACTTGCCTGTCGCGTTTCTCTCCCCATCCCGATACTCACTTTCCTGAATATTATTTGTTTAATTGTTACTATTTCATTTTAGAAATGAAGTACTGGGATTGATAGATATTGTATATTTGATTAGTCCGATGTTGGAAAAAGTACTAGGTTCTCAGGGAAATGTAGGAGTTAATTTTTATAAATAGTTTATCTATCCTAGAATTTAAGAGTATTTTTTTTTAATGATTCGCGATGCTCAGTTATACTTACGAATGCCCAGCGTGGGGATTAAGGGCATTACCCCACATAAAGAATAAGACTTTATAGTTGTTCCGTTGGGAACTCTTAAATAAGCTTAATATGTTTGATTTGAGTAGTTAGTCCGACAGTTACTGAGCTCCGATCGGAACAACTAGTTGATCAGTTTGGTTGGTCGGCACGGAATAAGGGCATTTTACTAGTTTGACTATGCGGAAACATAATTCCACATGGTCAAATCAGTTCGACAAAATAGTTTGACTATGGTTTGACTGTACTTTTTGGCATTTAGAATCTTATACAGGAAGGATCATTACTTTAATTTGACCACGAGGAAGGAATTTTCCACGTGGTCAAATCAGTTTGACAAAATTGTTTGACTACGTGGAAGAACCCGAAAATCATGGGTAGGTGTTCTGCACATTATATTCTCGTGATAAATATGTGAAGCATCTACAGGCGAGAGAGGACTGACCAGACAAGGATCTTTGGCGACTCGAAAGCCTGGGCGGCGAAGAATCGCATGGAAAAGATCCATAATCCAATATGCCACGTCCATCGTCACTAGCTCGTCACCGTCAGATGTAGAAATGTAGGGTTTAACCTCTACACTCACCTAGGAGTTAAAATACCGTCGAAGAAGTGATACTTTGAAGTGTCAATTCCTTCGAGTAGTAGCACCTACTTCCGGTACAAAGACTAGGCGCAGTTGTATTTTTGTGATGACGCCTTTTAATCTGTAACAGCGAAATGGTAGCGGAACGCTGACGTTTTTATGCTAAAATATGGAGATAAGTCATTAGCAATTTTTACTTTCATGAGACGTCGCCTTGACTGTCCCTTGGCCCTTCCTCCACTTTTATGGTCAGCGAAATATTAACATAGAAATTTCGTTATTTTCCAAGTTTGTCAGCAGCAAAGTCAGGGTTATATTTGGACATAAATCCGGAAGCAAAAATTGTAGTATAATTTTGTTAAAAAAAATCACCTCTTTTTTAAGGCTGTTTTATTTTAACTGCAAACGCGGCAGAAAATTCATAGGCTGATCGAGTTAATAACCTGGACTAAAAGGTCCTTTGGTCAAAGGTACTATGGAGTATATTCCCGTGTTTTTTTTTTAATGCAAGTGTCATCGACTCTAATTTTGCACAGATATTGACAAATCGCCGTCCCCTTTTGTATCGGAGTTTATTGGATCTAACTCAATCGGATTTGGAGTTTTAAACTTCGATGGTCATAGGTATTCGATCTAGTTTACCAATTTACCAATCTAAGTTCACCAATCTTGGTGAACTTACCGCTCAGACTTTATAGTGCTTGCGACATATTGTTACAACGGAGTTTACCCAACATGGAAATATGCTCAATACGAGTTGGATTACTATCACTCGAACCTTTGAATTAGAATAACGTGCATTAGTTAATTGGTTAATACAACGCCAGCCCCAAAACCAACAAAAATAAACCACCAAAAGTCAGTCAAGACCATCCGTAATTATCGTCCTCGGGAGATTCATTCACACCGCACATTCTCTCTCACGCCTTCTTTCTCGTATTTTTGTCCTGTCACTGGCGTTTTGTCGTCGGCGGGGTATTTTCGGAGCGTATTGTTATTGTAGCATCCTCGACGGATGACGAGGCGACTCTTAATTTCCAGTAAATCGAGCCGCGCTTTAGCGATGGCCTGCATCTGAATAAACATTGCGGGGCTTTAGGGCGGCTGCATACCAGCGGCTGGTAACGGAGAACTGAGGATTACAAACTAGAGTATGAATATAAACAAAAAATTGTGTGTTATCGTATAAACTACAGCGACGTCTATAATTATTGGCAAACTTGTCTATAAGTCTGCGGTACGACTGAATCGTAGCGTAGGACGCCCTGTGACCAGTTGGAGCGACGCCATTCGCAAAGCGGTGGGCAGTGATTGGAAGAGAAGATCCGAAGATTGGGCTTAGTGGCGTGTCTTGAGACAGTCTTCAATACTGTAAACTTGGGATATTGCAGTTATATCAGCATGATTGTGTTAAGAGCATCAAGAGTTTCCTGAATGTCAGTAGCTTGGTTATCTGAAGGTTGTGTTTTCATATGAATGTTTTGTGTTCAATTTATGGTTGGTTGTGCGATATCATGAATTTTTTTTTTCCGGATTTACCACTGCTTTATTTAGGTGTTGAAAATTTGTGGTTTTTGGAAAAACATTTTAAGTTTCTGGTGCCCGGCCCATGCTGAGTTTTCTGGTCTTAACGTCCTCTATATCATTCTTCAGCTCTTCGAGACTGTATTTCGGGTTATTTTTTTTTTATTACGACGCATCTGAAACATTTATAAAAAAAGATAAGCGGGGAACCAACAAAAAGGAAGGGGGTAATGACGAACGTTCGAGATTGCCCGACATGGAATGATCGCCTTTACCCCGCTGGATCGAAAACAATAGAATTGAAAAAAATTGGTTAATATATATTTTTTGCCGATTGCGTCGTTATCATTTAGATGTTTAATATGTAACTATTCCATGATGTAAAAGTAAAATTAAAATTCTAGATAGAAATAAAGCAACACAAAATTTTAATTGCCAAAAAAACTACATAAACACATGCAAAATATTTAAAAATGCTTACCTTGACAAGTACATGCGACCGCATCTCCCGTGTTGTTGACTGGTACTATGGTGGCGTGGTCTCCAAAATGGCGGCAAGTAAAATATGGCTGACTTTCCTAACAGATTAGAACTATTGCATTCGAGATAACCCCGCGTTCGGGTTTCCCCACTCTCCCCTACATATATTTTTATAATAATTATTACACAGTGTATTCTCCACATTTTAACCCCTTTTACATGCACGGAATGCATGTCAAACTCAAAGCAACTGTATTTACAACAGTGATGGTAATTACACTACACAAGGTTATAACTAAAAAAGCATTTAAAGATTGGGATGAAAGTACGATGAAGAGTTAGGTCTCCGGTTTGCGCCGTTCCTTAGAGCAATCCGGGTTGGATAATCTTATCGATATATCACAGACGCCGAGACGTCCGAGTCAGAACTCCACATCATCATCTCGCGTACAGGATGCGACCAATAAACATTTGGTAATCAATTTAATTACCCACTTGCAAGCCGCTGAAGTTTCGTTCCTGGCTAAGCTCGAAAAAGTCATCCTGTAGATTAGCATATAAACTCGTACGTTCCACTACAGAGCACATACCTACCTCTCATGGAGAGAGTATTAAATATATCTAATCAAATCACCCAACGCTGAAGTACCTATGTGAGTAAGTCAGAGAGTCGGGCTTCATCACGATGTTTTCCTTCACTTTATAGCGAGTGGTATACGGGAAATTCAAAAATGTACGTAACATAGGAAATACAGTAATAATATGGTACTTGGAACGAATGGAACCCAGATCAATTGGATTGAGGCAAACGTTATACTGATGCACTTGCACTGCAATTCAAAGCCTTTAGTCTATTAAAGTCATAGTCTAGTATAACATCGTGAGTTCACTACAAATACAATTACTTTACGCTTTTTTCTAATGCCGTTTTTAAAATGTAGCAGTCTAAAGCAAAACGATCACATATAATCCGCGATAATAAATAAGAAACTTACTAGGAAAAGATCGCATTGCGTGAGGCGCCCAGTTAAGTTGCGCGGATTATACCATTGGAATGTGATTGGTTACTAGATTACTGTGGTAGACTACGAGTACAGCTATTTTCATGCTAATATCATTATATTTAACAACTGTTCTTTTAGTAGACTCGCCCCTCTGAAGATTAACTTTGAAATTTACCTAATTATCTTGCAGCTCAACATAGAAACTGTTTACTATCAAGCCCACGCACTCACAAAACCATTCCTTGACTCACCACAGCGGCAATAAAAGATAAGCTATAGGAGATACCGTATCCTTTACACCGTCCATGTTACTTTACTGGCACTTTAGTAAATGACCAATTTCATTAAACTCGTGCTTAGACAATTTTAAGCGCCGTCTGTACTGCGTTCCGATAAGGAGAGCTGATTCCCGAAATGGTATTGTTAAGGCTACGGGCGTGGTGGACTGAGAAACGCGTTTCGTTCATTAAAATAAAAAAATTGAATGAGGTATTCTTTTAAACACATCTTTGAAATACTACTGTAACTCGCTCGTCAAATGTACGTAACGAAGAAAATAAAGTCATTGGTATGTACTAATGGTCGACGTTTGAGTCCAGGACCTTTCCAAATCTGAGTTGCGGTAGGCACGAGTGGCCATTAAGCTCAAAATTTCTCTCTCTCTCCCTCTGACAGAAGGCCTGTGCCATGCAGTGAAGATCGTATCAAGATTTACCAATAGTTGTCCGCATAGTTTTAGTCAGATAGTTAAATTATTGGCAATTTCGAGCGCTGAGGTATGCAAAAACCTCAGACACTCAAGTTCCTTCACGACATTTTCCTTCAGAGATACCGAGTGGTATTGCTACTGTAACTCGTCAAATGTACGTAACTATAAAGTCATTGGTATGTACTAATGGTTGAGGTTTGAGTCCACAACCTTACAAATCTGAGTCGCGGTAGACACGAGTGGCAATTAAGCTCAAATCACTCTCTCTCTTTCTCCCTCTGACAGAAGAGGGAGAAAGAGAGAGAGTGATTTTTTCTCACTGTGCCATGCAGTGGGACGTCCCACTGCATGGCACAGGTCCTATATTGGTTATATGCCTATATTGGTTATATAAAAAAAAATGCTATTGGAGTTATTCCTATACATTCCAATTAAGGAGCCGAACCAATTCGTCACCAAAACCTCAACCTTACTGCCAGTAACTAGCTCAGTGAGCGAGTAAGTACTAATGCGTTGAGTGGCACGGACAAATACACCGACTGTGATAAACTATATGCAGACAGACACAAGTGCACTCATACATACGTACAGCCCTCACCATGTTTATTAGCCGCAACTTCTGGGAAAATATTAATCCTTGCGTTAATTTGAGACATGGCACTGAATAAAATTAAACAAACGTTATTTGTCACACTAGTACGGATGGCTCTCATAATTAGTAAATTTTGCCTGGTGTGCTCCATGCAGTGTTGCACCACTAACGTAGAAAAATATCTTTTTCTATATCGTTTTTGCAAAAAGTGTTAGAAAAATTCTGCTCTATGGAGTGTATCACTACCAATGTAAAAAACCCAGTTTTTGCAAAGTGTCGGAGAAATTTCTGACTGGAGAGCTCCATGCAGTGTTACCTACACCACTAATGTAAAAAAACCTCTTTTTCTGTATCGTTTTTGGAAAAAGTGTCAGAGAAATTCTGCTCTATGGAGTGTATCACCACCAATGTAAAAAAACCCTGTTTTTGCAAAAAGTGTCAGAGAAATTTCTGCCTGGAGAGCTCCATGTAGTGTTACACCACTAATGTAGAAAAACCTCTTTGTCTATATCGTTTTTGGAAAAAGTGTCAGAGAAACTCTGCTCTATAGAGTGTATCACCACCAATGTAAAAAACCCCTGTTTAAGCAAAAAGTGTCAAAGAAATTTCTGCCTGGAATTTGAGTGCCAGAAATTGGAGCCAGAGCTCCATGCAATGCAGCGACACCAACGATATAGAACGATATAGAAAAACATGTTTATCTACATCGATTTTGCAGAAATCATCACAGAAATTTCAAACTAGAGATCTCCATGCAGTGCAACGCCACCAATGTAGAAAAACATCTTTTCCTACATTGTTTTTGCAAAAAGTGTTAGAGAAAATTCTGCCTGGAGAGCTCCATGCAGTGCAGCGCTATCACTGTAGAAAAACATCACTTTTACATCGTTTTCGCAAAAAGTGTTAGACAAAATTCTGCCTGGACGGCTCCATGCAGTGCAACGCCACCAATGTAGAAAAACATCTTTTCTTACATTGTTTTTGCAAAAAGTGTCAGAAAAAATTCTGCCTGGAGAGCTCCATGCAGTGGCCCTATCAATGTAGAAAAACATCTGTTTTACATCGTTTTCACAAAAAGTGTCCGATTTTTTTTCCTGGAAAGCTCAATGCAGTGCAACGCCACCAATGTAAAAAACATTGTTTTTGCATAAAGTATCAGAGAAAATTTTGCCTGGAAGGCTCCATGCAGTGCAGCACCACCAATGCAGAAAAACATTGTTTTTGCATAGTAACGTAACGTAACTGAGTAGGGTGCACTCATGTACCTAAAGGTTAAATTGCTTGTCGACTGTAGACACTACAAGAGCCCTATTTATATTTTCTTTTTAACAAATACGCTTAAAAATACACGTTAAACTCACGTGTATGTAAAGAACTCCCTCGACCGAAGTGTTTCAAAAGTCGTGAATTTCATATTCGCGTCGAAAACGTACCGGCACAGTGAGTCTAAAAAACATTTCCAAACTATTTCGCTGTGCGCGAACTTTTACGTGAAATTTGCCATTGAATTTTTAAAACTACTTCCATAGCTGGGCCATTAAAATCCCCGATTCAAAGGGAATGAGAAAGAATGTTTCACCGGTATTGACTGCTTGCCGATTGTGCATAAACATGAAGCAGCTTCCGTGCCAAATATTGCCAATTGCAAGGAAAATGCCAAATAACACTGCGAAAGTTAGAAAAACCTCGCATTATGGGCCACCAACTAGGAAAAAACCTTGTAGTAAGAAATACCATGTGGAGGCACACACCCAGTCCCCGACTGTTCCTACTTAACAAATATGTTATTGTCTCTCCATCCGCGCGAAAATTAATCCGAACCTTTTAGCACACAGAGATGTCCTTGGGAAAACACAGCCAACGCGGAAAACCTTAGACAAACGTTAATGGAATGAAATGAAGAACAATAAGAAATCAGATATAAAGTGGACCGAATGTTATTTCAATAGGGAACGAGAGACGGTATCTGGGAGTGAAGTGGGAGAGCCGTGTTTGTCTTACGCCACGTGTGGCCGATGCGATATGAGAGCAAAGTGCCGATGGTACGGAGGTAACACTCGAGTCCTACAGGGGGAAGAATAACCTATCGAAATAATTTAACGTAAAAGAATTACGCCAAGTTCCGCAAAACGCCCAAGGTATGCCCTGAAAAGCGTAAGACTATCTGTTTAGGTATCTAAGTAATTTTAAGTTCAACTAAACAATATAATGTAATAATAAATAATGTGGAATTTGGTTTAATCCTAAAGGACAGTTACAGCATCTATACCAAACTTAAACTAGCGTCAAATACCGGAAGTGATCTATGCCAGAGTGTATTCTGATAATCTAATTCTATTCTATGTTTAAAAATATTCATAATAGTTTCGAAATCGTTTAATTTACTATAAAATATACTATCAATGACTAATTCCCTTTGTAAGTGTTTTACTATAAAATATACTATCAAAGACTAATTCACTTTGTAAGCTGACTTTCTAACAATCTGACTTATTTTTTCAACTAAATAGCGCTATGTAAGATTCTGATGCGAGTACGAGGGTTCGGGGCTCACTTATTGATTTTAACATCAGGAGAAGAATACAAAAATGTAAGTTGCTTGTAGCAATTTAAAATACCACTTGATTATTTGTTTTTGTAAGTTTAATTACAGTGCAAGTCAGTAATTTTAAAGCTCACAATTTGTAGTTAAAAAAATCAGTTTAAAAGTGCGTTAAATTATAACCCTGTTTAAAACTGTTAGTTACACATTTCTTTTGCATGTTTTCTAAGGAGTGAATATTTACGAATCGCTATAAGATAACATAACAGTATACTTTTTTATTCACTTGAGCACGTACCATTCTTATAAATTTTGGGCACAATAGGGTCACTTGTCACTTTTATTGTAGTTGATAAATTACTTTCCCTGTAATGGCGAAATATTTTTTTATGTTTTTCAATAACAAGTCATTTAGTTTTGAAACAGAGATAACGATATAAGAAACATTTTAAACCTCAACATTCTTAGAAGTCAAAAACAGTCTACCCCTTTCTCGACTTGGCCAAGACTCTACCATGCCCCCAGTTAAGACTGTCGACTAGAGCCACCTGTGTTTTGGAATTGGAATATTTTTCTAACGGCTATCGTTCACGCCCGTAGTGCTCAAAAGGCCTTTGGTACAGAAAATTCACCTCACATGAGGTTGCGCACGGAATAAGCCAGGTATTCAAAACTCATCATCATAAAATCACCGAGCGGCGCGTTAAGACTGTTAACACGGTACTAACACTTACTGCGAAGGAAGCGGGAGCGATGTAGATTTAGCATTTTCCGTGGTAGCTCGGACGACGTGTAATTACCATGTCAAACTCTTTTTGTGATTCCGGCGTTGACGCGCCGCAGGCGGCCCGACCGCAAATAGACTCAGTTGCAAAGTCCCTCGCACAAAGTTGCCTTAGGCAGCGGCCACACAGTAGGGACGTGGGGCGTCAGGAAGGTTAGGCCACGAGGGTCAAGTCCAGATTGGTGAAGGATTGTAAGACGGTATCAAGTCGCCCATAATGCCTCTGACACGGCTTAACGACTGCCGTTACATGACAGCCGGCACGAACGGCTTAACTTGCCTCGAAAAGCACGGAAAACCTAATCCGAAATCCAAACTTATATTAAAGTATGACATAACTGAGGCGTTCAGTGATTTAGAGCAATACACTGCATTTTTAGCAGTCATTTTAATTTTTTATTTAGGTTATTGACGCCAGCTTGTGTGTGTGTGTGTGTGTGTACGTTTATGTGTGTGTACCTTATGTGTGGCCACTGACTTATACGATTTTAGTTTCGGATTTTAGATATCTTGTTCAAGTTTCGGAGTCACGATTGTCTAAAACTGGCGTCGCAATTAGTAAGCGTTCTTTTGAAGAGCCTGACGCAATTTGTGTGTATCGTAATTATGTAAGTTTCGCATTAAAGTTCTTGTAACCGGATTCGTGAAATGTATCAAATTCTTAATTAAAATTTATGAGATATAATTTCTCGGTTACAATTAATATTAACCCTTAATGACTTCGGGGGCTAACCCTTTGTGTTTTGGGTCTCCAATCGTATATTCATTAAAGGGATTATCTACGTTAGAACTTAACTCGTGTCGTAATAATAATGTAAATATGTAATGCGTTTTCGACTACCTCGATGGTCTAGCGGTATGACGTTTGATTACCATGTCGGAGTTTGTGGGTTCGCTTCCCATTGGGGGCCACCGTATCTTTCTACAAATGGCCTCAGTTTGGGTATATTTTTGTGTTTTTGACCGACCTTACATGGTACGCACCGAGTTAGTCTTGGGGCGAAGAGCCTAATTATGGGCACCAACCAAATCCTTTCAGAATCCTGACGTTAGCTATAGATATGGAGTTTGGCAGAAGGATTGGAATCGCTTAGGATTTAGTGCACGTAATATGCAGAAGCTGGACAGCTGATTGTGTTATATGGTGGTTATATGGAAGTTATCAATCAATCATTTATTGTTATATCATGAGAATGTTACAGCTAAATAGGTAAATGTTATTACTATTGAAGAATAATGCTAATACATCCCCTATCCCTAAATAGGGGATGTATTAGCAGAGGGGAAGATAAAAAGTACCCGGAAGTGCATGCCGTGATGCATGACCGTTGATGAAGCGAAAGTGATCTGTCAGTCCCTTCATGGCAAGTGGCAGTCCCTGGTCGCTACCTACCCCTTTGAGATAAAGGCGTGAGGTTATATAATTATGTTATGTTTAATTATTATTGCTTCAGTCAAAAACACTGCAATACGTAATCATTATTGTAGAGTAGCATACCTACAATGTGGTTTATGCTGTCAATATCCTGCTACCAGTCGAATAAGTTCTATATAATTTGACCTTCGTCCGTGTAGATAAATCCTCGTTGCAAGCGTTCAATTAACTCAAGCGATAGATTTGTGTCATCCGCACACCACAGCGTTTTGTCTCCAATTTTCCTTATTTATAAATTATTTATGACCGTAAATTAATACGTTAGGCCGAGTTATCTCTCCTCGAGCCTAACAAGGGGAATTATGGGTCATTTTGTTCATGGATCAAGGGCCCACCTACGGTTACAATGAATCAAATCGGTGGGCCACCCGTGATTCAAAAATAGATAGGCGAAGTAGACTCATCTGATACGATTTTTAACAAGGATTCGTTTTTAATGATACAGTTCTGGGTTTAATGAGATTTTCATGATTTAAGTTCTTCGAGAATTGCTCGTAGCCCCGGCTGTCTGAGTGATCTTAAACGATCACGAAGTTAAGCATCATAGGGCGCGTTCATGGCATGGATGGGTGACCATCTATGAGTAACGTTAGTGGCATTTTTTCTAGCAGTTCTTTGCTTCGCAAGGCACGTTAAGCAGGTGCCGGCTGCCGTCGATAGATGGCAGTCGTTAAGTCAGAGGCCTTAGAGCGGTTTGATGACTTCTGACAGTAAGACCAGCCACTAGTCTGGCAAGCCTCCAATCTGGACTTGCCACCGTGGTGGAGTATGGCCTATACTTTCCACAGGGAAGAGACCCGAGCCCCTCGGTTAGGACATAATGGTTTGATGATGATGAAGTTCTTCAAAACACGCCCAAATAGTTTTTGACAGAAAATGTAATGCTCGTACGAGTTACGGTGTTAGCCGCTTCGCTAGATACTTATTTTGTAAACACACATTATAAAAACTTGTAAACTTTTTAATCTATTTTTGAAATCCTACTATACATGTGAGTGTTTGTGAAGATGTTTGGATGTTTTTTGCTCAGTAATATCTAAATTTGTCATAGAAAATAGGCATAAATTGGCATACAGACAAAGATCTGAAATAAGATTGAGACATAAGATTGATATCCCGGTATAGCGTTCCCGTGAAATAACTTTTTTTACCTGTTACCTTTGTAACCTTTTTTTTAAATCCAAACTGTAAGACATTTATTTATTGCGTTCCTTGATAACAATAATCGTATAAAAGGATTCGGTGAACTTCGTATGGCGGTACGAAGTTCACCGGGACAGCTAGTGTGTCTTTATTTTTCTAAAAAGTCATCACACAGAGAATGCCCTTCATTATAATTATTTCATTGTGTAAAAGTTGATTTATTAATAAAACCCAATAAATATGCCTTTATTAAAACAAAGAATTGTTATTTATAAATAGTACTACATTTTCTTGTAGTGATAATTGGCAGTCTCTTCTTCTACTTCTTCCTCAGACATATCCCTCCCCTAATGATCGCAAGGTTGTGCCATCATTGGGGGGTAGTGCCCATAATCCCCACGCTGGGCATGCGGGTTGGGGATTGCAGTTTGGTGGAATTGTACTGCAGGGGCGCTGCTACCCACCCCCCGGTTTGTATCCCTTGGTGGTACCCCATCCCAAGGTGACTACCTTTACAACACCCGCGGGAAGAATTCGGGTTGGTGCTATTCTCTAGGCCACACAGCCAGCAGTTTCTAATTCTAGTTAACTCCCAACATTTTCTGCACTTAGCCTCATAATTAGGCCATTACACGTACGTTAGGGTTTCCCTCTACGTTTACGTACTAGGCACAGGCCTTCAGGGATAGAATATGCGCGTGCCCATCGCACGTGTACGTAACCTAGAAAACTAAATCATTGGTACGTCCGGGGATTCGACCCCACGACCTCCTAATGGTGAGGCCGGCGTTCTACCTACTGCTACGCTACCACCGCTCTGTTACTGACAGTCTCATTGCTTAGAGTACCTATTACTTAATAACTCGCGATACTCTTGCATAGTGAAATATAAAACGGATCTAATCGCGATTATTTATTAGGTAAAACGTAATTACATTGATTGCCAACGTTTCGACAATCAGGCGGTTGCCGTAGTCACGGATAGACTGAAGTGGCGAGTACAGTCAATTATTGCAGTAGGTAGTAATTACGTTTTACCTAATAAAGAATCGCGATTTGACCCATTTAATATATATCCATGGCTTAGAGCTTAGATTGAGTTTAATTTCCTGAAAAAAAAATTGCAATTACAAAAGAGAATTAGGCACTTATACCATCCAAGAAAGTGACAAGATAAATGCTTCAATATCAAATTAAACAATGTTCTATTCTATTACCTTGAGGTAATACAAACAAAATAATTAACCTTTCTAACGAAAAGGGTCTATAGTTTTCCAATCACATTGTAATTTCATGTCGTGTGATGACGTAAATCGTGATCTGATTTAGCTCGTGTAACCTTAGACACGTGAGTCAACCGCATTGGCACCGATGCTCCATAAATCCTGGCCTGTCTCAAATAAATCACCTTCCAATACCCAAGCAGTTTTGCACTCTATTCCTAGTTGATTTAAGCTAGATTTACCTCCCGAAGTGTGAAGTTATAGGACGTTGTGCAACGCTGTACGGGGGCAGATCGTGACGTAAGTAATACGGGCTCGGAAGGCAAGCTTCAAAGTTTTGATGTGGCGTATTAGCTTGCAAATATAGAACCCATACAAAACACTTATTGATCGAATGTTACGCGGTGCAAGTTGCAAACTGAAATTTATGAGCGGAGTGTAAGTAAGTGCACTCCGGGCACGGTTACTTCGGTCTTTGTTTATTGCCTGGCTTCGGTTGGGGAACAGCATCTTGCCGCGATGAATATTGATGAAGAAGTGTTTCTCGGATGTTGTTATTAAAGTTTGATATCAGGGAGGTAATTGTTTACCACGGTCTAGGACGTCGTGTTTACTCGCGGTGGAAACAATTTCGAGGGCTGCTGAAGAAGGTGTGTTCCTGTGTGGAGAGTTGTAAACGAAAACGTTACATTTCAATACGACTGCCTCGTTGGTATAGAGGCGTCACGTCTGATTACCATGCTGGAGTTTGATTTGGTTTGATTCCCACTGGGGACCGCTGTACATTTGAACGAATGGCTTTATTCTCAGTATTTTCATATTTGAAGCAGGAAACATATCAAACATATTACACTATTTTTATTTTTAATGCACTAACCCGTGCTAAGGAACAAATTTAAAAACCTATTTAGAGGCTAAAAATTTCACCCATGCCGGGATTCGAACCCGCAACCTCTGGCTATCCGTACCAGCGCTCTACCAATTGAGCCAATGGGCGACTCACGGCATCAGTGAAATTTCGAACCTCTTTACAATATTCTCTGTATTACGTACAGGCAGCGACATCTGACTTAAGCAAATTGCATTACTTACAGCCCCGACTACCTACTTTGCAGTTAGGTTTTAACATCGGAACGATATCACTGTACCCACATGATTACACTATTTTAAATAGGTTTTTAAATTTGTTCCTTAGCACGGGTTAGTGCATTAAAAATAAAAATAGTGTAATCATGTGGGTACAGTGATATCGTTCCGATGTTAAAACCTAACTGCAAAGTAGGTAGTCGGGGCTGTAAGTAATGCAATTTGCTTAAGTCAGATGTCGCTGCCTGTACGTAATACAGAGAATATTGTAAAGAGGTTCGAAATTTCACTGATGCCGTGAGTCGCCCATTGGCTCAATTGGTAGAGCGCTGGTACGGATAGCCAGAGGTTGCGGGTTCGAATCCCGGCATGGGTGAAATTTTTAGCCTCTAAATAGGTTTTTAAATTTGTTCCTTAGCACGGGTTAGTGCATTAAAAATAAAAATAGTGTAATCATGTGGGTACAGTGATATCGTTCCGATGTTAAAACCTAACTGCAAAGTAGGTAGTCGGGGCTGTAAGTAATGCAATTTGCTTAAGTCAGATGTCGCTGCCTGTACGTAATACAGAGAACATTGTAAAGAGGTTCGAAATTTCACTGATGCCGTGAGTCGCCCATTGGCTCAATTGGTAGAGCGCTGGTACGGATAGCCAGAGGTTGCGGGTTCGAATCCCGGCATGGGTGAAATTTTTAGCCTCTAAATAGGTTTTTAAATTTGTTCCTTAGCACGGGTTAGTGCATTAAAAATAAAAATAGTGTAATCATGTGGGTACAGTGATATCGTTCCGATGTTAAAACCTAACTGCAAAGTAGGTAGTCGGGGCTGTAAGTAATGCAATTTGCTTAAGTCAGATGTCGCTGCCTGTACGTAATACAGAGAATATTGTAAAGAGGTTCGAAATGTCACTGATGCCGTGAGTCGCCCATTGGCTCAATTGGTAGAGCGCTGGTACGGATAGCCAGAGGTTGCGGGTTCGAATCCCGGCATGGGTGAAATTTTTAGCCTCTAAATAGGTTTTTAAATATCAAACATATGTTTCCTGCATGGTTACCACCGCACAGAATACCCTAATTTAGGACCAGGAGAAATTATTGTGTTGTAAAGAAGTTATTATCATTTTATTATTGTACTAATGTCAGTTGATCAATTTTGGATTTTGAAGTACCCAATGCTATTAATTAGCACCATCCTACACCATCTATAAAAGCCTACACCATCTATAAAACCATGACCCAGGCACTACAGCGTCGGAGTGGTCCCTTCACCCATCTAGTTTGAGTGAAGATACCACTGGACGCTGTATAAATCATCTCATTAAGTAGATGCAAAAAGGCCAATGTTATTATAATGCTATTAATTCGAAGCACGTAAGTAGTCAGAGAATTAGCGAGGTGAAGTGGCAGTGGGCTGGCCATATCTCGCGAAGAACCGACAATCGTTGGAGTAAACCTGTTCTTGAGTGGAGACCGCGACTCGGCAAATGTAGTGTAGGACGCCCTCCGACCAGGTGGGATGACGATCTGCAAAAAACTGCCGGCAGATGCTGGATGCGGCAAGCTGAAGACAGGGCGCTATGGCGCTCATTAGTGGAGGGCTATGTCCAGCAGTGAAGTACATAATATAGCCTGAAGAAGAAGAAGAAGTCTAAAGATACACATCTTTAGACTACTTCTTCTGTCTTCTGTCTTGTGTACTTTACAAGGTATAAACAGAATGGAGCCATCACTTGCAGGTTACATGTAACTTTCCATGTTTTCATCGTGTTTCGAAGAAATTGACCTACAATAATTGACTGTACACGCCACTTCAGTCTATCCGAGACCACGGCAACTGTAACGCTGCCGAAACGTCGGGAAATAAGGTACCAAATAAATAATCGCGATTTGACCCGTTTAATAAATAACCAAAGTAATAAGATTAAGGCTAAGATAAGAAGAAGGCAGTAACTATTATCCACAGCATGGTAAAGGGTAGACCATCCACAAAACTGTGCACAAAAGTGAATTTTTTTTTTTCTCCAAAAATTGAAGAATAAAATAGGCTATCGCAAAAGTTGAATCAAAATCGTCCATGGCCGCTGACGCGTGTAATTTATGTTTAAGAAAAAGAGGAGCGTCTTCGTAAATTTGTTTACGTCTTGCATACTCCTGGCCCTGATGTTTACATTTCACTTCTAAGGATGATCGTAAAGAGAAGATACTAAAGTTCGTTTCACTCAATGATTATTAAGGGCCTTCGAAAGTAAACTTGACAGTGAACTAGCTGTTTTGTTTCAGTTATAGGTGGGCACATATATCTTTGCAGTTTTGCTGTATTTCTACTGTTATACTAGCCGTGTAATTTTACGCGAATTTGTTCGCGTACTATTAGACTAATATTTTTTTTAAATTACTTCACTACTTAGACAGACATAATGTGAATACTGACGAATTTTTTTAGTATGCGACTACTGTTAACTTAATTAGTATGCTGTATTTCTATTACCATATTAGTGCCCGCGACTTCGTTGACGTGATATTAGACTAATATTTTTTTTAAATGAAAAATAAGATAGAGAAATTATTTAAACGAATGTTGTATGTGAATACAGTTAACTTAATTAGTATCCTGTATTTATATTATCATACTAGTGCTCGCGACTTCGTTGACGTGGTATTAGACTTATATTTTTTTTAAATGAAAAATAAAATAGGGAAATTATTTAAACGAGTGTTGTAAGTATGTGAATACTGTTAACTTAATTAGTATGCTGTATTTCTATTATCATACAAGTACCCACGACTTTGTTGTCGTTTATTTTTTTTAAATGAAAATAAAATAGATAAATTATTTAAACGAATTTTGAAAGTATGTACCTAAAGGTTAACTTAATGTGGGATGTCACTAGCGGTTGTCACGGGGCAGTCACTCATCCTGCGCCTGTCCGGGCCTGTCGTTGCTTCACTCAAGTAATTGATTCCAATCACTCGGTTCGACTAGGCCACGAGCGCTTCAAATCAACGAATGTACATTATAACACAATAATATTATTGGTGCTTATGTATGTTATTAGTAACTATGCAAAATTTTTGGCTTCAAAATTTTTAACTAACTAAACAAAACCGAAAAGGGACAATTACTGCTAAGTATTACAATCTTATTCACACCGCAAAGCCTATTTGAGCCCATTCATAATTCATTTAACTTTTTATACCAGCGAAGCACGTGAGGTAATAAATATTCACTTGCCTCCGTTCGTTTCCACCTCTAAGGGCCTAATAAAATTAATGGTTTCATATTGTTATTATTTATATTAATATGAATGACCCTACATTGCACTGTGGAGTTGCGGATACAATATAAGCTTAACTTTATGGTGTAATTTAATAGGCTTTATTAGCGAGCTGAGCTACTGCGTAACTTATAGAAGCTTAATCTGTACTAGGTTATAAGACCACGGCAAATCGATATTGCTTCGACACAAAACGCAACCCAATTATGCCCGGGTGGTACGGTGGTACGACTCATGCGTTTGTAGCCAAAATGTCAGAATTTGACTACTAATTTCGCGACTAGAGTCGTCGTATTAACCAGGCTGGATTTTTAAAGTCACGTGCACAGTTGACAGTACATCATCGTCATCAACCCATTATGTCCTCACCGAGGGCACCGAGAGCGGTGGCAGCGGAGCGGTGTAGAACGCCGGTTTCTCAATCGGGAGGTCGTGGGTTCGAACCCCGGCATGTACCAACGACTTTGTTTTCTAAGTTATGTACATTTGTGAAATTATAGTAGCAATACTACTCGCTGACGCTGAAGGAAAACATCGTAAGGAAACCCTAGTGTCTGAGGTGTTAGCGTACCTCAGCGCTTGCTACGTACTATGGCCCAACTATGAGGCTAAGTGCGGAAATCTCAGGTCTAACTAACTAACCGAGGGCACCGGTCTTTTCCCTACACGAGGCCAAACTCTCTACGACGGGGGCCAAGTCCGGATTGGTGGAGGCTTGCAAGACTAGTGGCTGGTCGGTCTTACAGTTAGAAGTTTTCAAGCCGCTCTAAAGTCTCAGCCTTGGCCTAACGACTGCCATCTACCGACGGCAGCTGGTACCAATACAATAAAAAAAAACATAGTTTAGCTTATAAATTAGGGTCTTTCACTTCTGAAACAGGTAGTCGGTGCCACAAACATAACATTGTAACATTTACATACAAGCACATACATTGCTTCTGGCCCCACACTAGGTTACCCTGTGTCGTGGGAACCAGAAACAACGACATCACAAACATGTAAACATCCAAGACCAGGGCTTTTTTTTCCGAGCCAGGATTCGAACCCGGGTCGAAGATTCGAAGACGTGCTACCGCTACGTCATAGAGGTCGTCAAAAGTCTTTATATTTATAACTAGGTTTGTTCAACCTAAAATTAATTTGAAACCTCTAGAGGAAATCCAGCAGACTTTTGATCGACACAATATTTTGAGCTCAAAAGGTGAAAGTCAAAGTACGTAGATTTTCACGAATCACAACAAAGTTTAAGAAAATGAAGTCGGCACGAAGTTCCAGAAGGCTATGTTCACACGGGCCGTTAGTTCTATGAGCGAACGGACTTATGCCAATAGAGGCAGAAAATAAGGAGTATTAGAAAATTCATGAGACTTCCAATGATCTTGGATAAAACTCGAAATGGATTAAATACGGAATGCTCCTATATTATTTCTCGATCACATAATATTGAATGTTTTTCCCTATTTCAGCAATAAAGTTTTAAGTTATTGAATTTCACGGATAATTCTTTTTGACCTTATAGCGCTTGTTAATAAACATTGTTACTCTAGTATTTACATTTATTATTTATATTTATTTAGTACTTACATTTCCGAATCGCTTGTAGCCCCGGCTGCCTGAGTGATCTTAAACGATCACGATGGTTAAGTAACACAGGGCGCGTTCAGTGCATGGATGGGTAAACCGTCTATGACTAACGCTAGTGGTATTTTTTCGAGCAATTCCGTGCTTCACAAGACACGTAAAGCAGTTGCTGTCATGTATTGACTGTCGTTACGCTAAGCAGTTGGTGCCGGCTGCCGTCGATAGATGGTAGACGTTAAGCCAAGTCAGAGGCCTTAGGGCGGGTTGAAAACTTCTGACAGTAAGACCAGCCACTAGTCTTGCAAGCCTCCACCAATCCGGACTTGGCCCTCGTGGTGGAGTATGGCCTATACATTTCTCAGGGAAGACACCCGTGCCCCTCGATGGGAAGATAATGGGTTGATGATGATTTACATTTATATTTACAAAACTTACGCATTTTCAATATCATATCTTGACAACTCTTCGAGACATAAGGGGATCGCACTTTTTCGAGCAATCGTAGCTTACACCAGAGCGAAGGAACATACATTTCCAAATTCAAACATTTCTTAAGTTATACCACAGAATACGTAAAAATCGCGTAGAAGCAACGCAGAAGACATTCATCAACCAATAGCATCGTGCATAGCGGGCTTTTCTAAGAATAAAGTTGTGAAATTAAACTGTCGTTGGACGCCCATCCGGCCGGAAGATTGCCCTTTTGATTATGATTAAAAGGGTGAAGACTGCGTTATGTAGCAATTAACAAGTTCCCATTCCCTTTGAGCTCTTATTTCTACGTAACTCCCGACTATGCGCCAGTGGAGCGATGCAGTGCCATTTATTTCGTCCAGCGGCCGTCAAATATTTCTTTGGGGAGCAAACGTTGGCTTAGTTAAATTTGGGAACTTTTGCACGGTAAGCACTCTTGTCAGTGTTTTAAAAAGAACTCACTTTGCCGACGGTGAAATATTCACTTAAATAGTTTTTGACTGCTAGGAGAAACTGCTGGTAATATATGGAATTCAAGCTAAGGTCGGACTTCGCTGGAGCGGATTTCGGATAAATATGTACAGCGGTGTCTGTGCCAAATATCAAACGAATCCTGAACGGATTTGTTTGTTACTCAAGTGAGACTCCGTGGTATTGATAAATAACTATAGTGACACATAATTGTGCCTTATGGAAGATTTTTGAACATTTTCGCCGAAGAATTGGTAAATCGACAAATAAAATTCTATTACAAAATATTTTACTTTAATTCTAAACTAAGTGCAAATTTGTAGAATCAAAATTTCTTTGTTAAGTGCTTAAGATTAAGATTGCATGCTTTCCTTATTATTATTTTGTTCACTAAAGAGACCTCCAGGTATAATTTTGTATGCACATAGTTTTACAGTTTTTCTGAATGACTGACTATTTTTGTCCTGTGTCCTGTCAAAATTACAGCGTTTAGCAACAAAACAAAATAAAGTTGTGGAGCACGCTAAGCGTATATAAAGGAAAGGAGAAGCAGTCATGTCTTTGTCAATTAAACGTAGCGTTGACAAATAAAACAAAGGTTAATAACGTTAGCACAGGAACGCGTATCGTCCAGCAATGCGCAATGCCTCGCAAGTTTTTGTCTCCACCAGACCATGTTTTGTTTTCGCGACAGCCGGAAACGGATATAGAGGGAGACGGAATAATAGCCGTCGGAAATGGTCAGACATGGTGGAATCTTTCCTTTTTTCTCTTACACAGTCGCTGGACATTGCGAACTCAATACAGACAGAATTCTCTTCGAGGAATTTTAACCTTTGCTCTAACGGGAATTACGGAGAATTTGCCATGCGGATTTTCGTAGGAGTCTCCCTATAGAATTACGAGTGCCGGGGTTTCAGTAGTGCACAACGAAATGCTTTATTTATTGTAAGGTCTGTATGGTGAAGTTTTTGTTTAGCATATTGCCTAAAAGGCTCCTTTTTGTCGGGATCCAAAGGCGGAATTAAAAATGCTTCTCACTGAAGCAACATCAGATTTTTATATTTCGAAGTGTGCTTCGAAATTTCGCATAATTTCCAACGGAGGGACTGAGAAATAATATTATGACTGCTCGGGTTGTTTACTTGAAAGGTGACGAGAAAGTTCCATTTGCCTTATTAGAAAAAGACGTTGCGTAAACCCGCAAAAAGGCGCGAAAGCGAGGGAAAAGCGAGACAGAAAACGTGGGTCCAAGTCTACTAAATTCAAAGTCTATCTACCAAAGTGACAATAAATAAATAAAAATAATAACTATCACTTGCCCATTAGCTCATTTGGGAGAGCGCTCGTACGGTTATCCAGAGGTCGCGGGTTTGAGTCCCGGCATGGGCGGAATTTTTACCCTTTTAATAGGTTTTCATAAATAATAACTTCCGCACTACATAATCACTGGCTCTGGTGTCTGGTAGAATACCCTGTGGTGTGGTAACGCTGTGGTAATCGGGCAAGGACATCACAAACGTGGAAACGCACCTAGCTAGATTGAGGCCATTTGTACAAATCAAATACGGCCTCATGTAGGAATCGTAGTCACGACTTCATTTTGGTAGTCAAACCAAATGTTAACCTCTAACGAGGCAGTCGAATAATAGCACGCTATGGCTATTTTTGAAGTTTAATGTTTGCAATGGCGTTATGATCGAATTAATCATTTCTATTAAAATGATATTATTTTTGTATTAATAAGTACGTAAATTACTATGGTATCACGTTTGATAACCATACCGTAGGGTGGGGGCTCGTAGATTCGATTCTCATTGGAAGCCACCGTTCATTTCTACAAATGACCTCAGTTTGGGTGTATTACCATATTTAAGACGTACTGTCCTGGTTACCATAGCACACTAGTTTTGGACCAGAACAAGTGATTGTGTTGTAAGTTGTTATTAATATTATTAAATTAGAACATGGTGGGGAAACCAGAGAACAGAACCAACCCGAATTCTTCCCGCGGGGGGTGGGCAGCAGCGCCCCCTGCTGTACAATAAATTCCACCAAACTGCGATCTCAACCCGCATGCCCAGCGTGGGGATTATGGGCACTACCTCCCAATGATGACACAACCTTGAGCTATGGCGCTCATTAGGGGAGGGCTATGTCCAGCAGTGGACTAATATAGCCTGAAGAAGAAGAAGAAGGGAAAACCACAGTGTTTGAGGTGTTCAACTACTTTCATATATTCTTTATTGCAAACTATTATTTTGAAGTATTATTAGATAACATTCCTACATAGGTAAACCTATTAAATCTCTAAGAGAGATATCTTCCAGCCTACCTTAGCAGAGAGTGTTGAAATGAGATAAATGGAAAGGTGGAGAAATATTATTAACTACATAAATAAGTAATAATAAGATACCTGATATACTTTCATATAAATTTGTATTTATTTATATATAAACCTACTAACTATGGCAGGTTAGAAAGATAGTGCTCTTTTAATCTCTTCTTTAATTACCTATATTATAGAAAGGCTCCTTCATTTTTGTAAGATAGGATATTTAGTAGACTCGGGGCTTTGTTTAGACTGTAGGAATACTTCGGAGTAACGCGTCCATAGGTATCAAAATTACCTGTAACAAACATATTCCTACGGACCAACTTTCACCTGAGTTTATGTGAGTATTAAAAATTGTAATTTAATAAGCCTACTAAAGGCTTTTTAATGGGAAATGCTAACCTTGAACCGGTTTAAGCTTACCGCTGTTAACAAGGCATTTCATCATTATCTATCTGGTTACACAGGGTGTATCCACACCGCTTCACGATACTAAGTTAGATCAAATTTTTGTATGATAAAAATTTTAAAAACCTATTTAGAGGCTAAAACTCTGGCTATCACGGCTGCCCACTGGCTGGCACGGATATCCAGAGGTCGCGGGTTCGAATCCCGGCATGGGTGGAATTTTTAGCCTCTAAATAGGTTTTTAAAATTGTCCTCAGCACGGGTTAGTGCATTAAAAATAAAAATAGTATGTAAAAAATTATTATTTTCAAAAAACCTATTAGTGGCTAAAAATTCCACCCATGCCGGGGCTCGAACCCGCGTCTTCTGACTAACCGTGCTATTGCATTAAAAAGAATATAAAATTTATCATGTCCAAGTTAAAAATATACCTAGTTATAGGCTGTTTCAAGGATTCAGGTAGCCAATGAATTTAGTATCATTATCGTCATCATCATCAACCCCATATGTCCCCACCGAGGGGCACGGGTCTCTTCTCCAAGGAAGGTATAGGCCATACTCCACCACGGGGGCCAAGTCCGGATTGGTGGAGGCTTGCAAGACTAGTTAGTGGCTGGCCTTACTAATTTCAAGCTGCTCCAAGGCCTCTGACTAACGAATGAATTTAGTATAATTCTGATGTTTTCCGCAATCCTGATACTGTCAAAATTGTACTAGCTTCAACAAGGCTTCTTTCTATGCATCAATACAACTTGTATTTTAAGTGATCAACCTCTGCTTTTACCATTAATCAATCTTTACTCGAATCTTATTATAAGGAAATGCAATGCAATACTATACAACTATGGTGAAGTTCATAAGTTTAGTGGTTACCTTATCATTAAGTTTAAACGTATCTTGTTGATGCGCTCACGCAGCACGCGTCAAGATACCCACATTTGTTTTCTTAAATTAGTTGCACACTCGGGAGAATGGCTGGTAATCACAACACAGGTTTTTTGCCTACTGTGAATATCGTACTGTACCCTGTATCTTGTAAAATTTATTCAATAAAAAATTATCTTATCTTTATCTTATTATAATACTGTGTTTAGCAATCACGAAAAACTATCATCTGCTTCATACTTTTGCGCATTTGCTGGAGTAGGGCTGTATAAATCAGCCCCACTAAACGACAATTAATAGCTTGCGATGTCAATTTGATGAACATTGTGTAGCCGAGTCGAGCTGGAGTGGGTTAACCCACGGATTAACAAGTACCTAGAAAGAACAAACTAACAATTAGTGTAGTTTTGAGGATAATATTTTTTTTGGAATTTTTAGGCGCACTTGCGTCAGCCCGGGTTAGCTGATTTAACTCGAGTTAACCGGTTAAATCAATCATTTCTCATACAAATTAATCGATTTACCCGGTTAACTCGAGTTAAATCAGCTAACCCGGGCACAATCTAACAATCTCAAAATAAAAGTTGTGTATATCAATGATAACCTAATTAGTTTTCCCTGTACCTTTCTGCAACACGCTGTATACATAAAGATACTTGCACCAATTACCCGAAACCGAGTGGAACGATCATAATCATTATCCATAACAACCCCAACGTCCTGGGAATTAGGGCCCCGCAAACAATGTCTTAATAACGACCCGAACTCAAACAATTTACCAAGTAAATATTCAAACAAACTTAATTAGTATATCCTCCGAGAAGGCAGAGTGAAATATGTTGTGTAACTACAGGCGATTTATTGATTACACATTAAAATAATGTCGGATACATTAGCAGCTAAACAATCCTTGCACTTTTGTTGCAAAGTCGCCCGTATATAACAACTGAATAGAGTGCTATCATTAACTTAATTCCAGATTCATTCACTTGCTCGCCTGCTATGAGAGATGAGCAACCGGTGACGTCAGTTCCGTCTCTACTCACCATGATTAAGCTCTGCGAATCAGAGCGAAAGTTGGTCGGAGCCTTCCGATGAAAAATCAAGTAAGTGAATCTGGAATTAAGTTACTCGTAGTAACATTTAAACGTCCTGCTCTGTTTGGTGCAAATTTTATATCTGCTAAGTCTCAGGGGCTCTAGTTTTTACAAAAAGCCGGTGACTAATCTCTTAATCATGTTATCATCGTGATTTTGAGTCCACGACCAAGGATCTAAGACCACGTACCTGTGACTAGATAGCATTTTTGCCAGAAGCGGCCGTTGTTAGCGTCAATTCTACGAGTAACTATTAGTGTTTTCACTTAGGTTCACGGATATGGTCCTAAAAATCACTACCAATCGTGTAGTCACCATATTTTTCATAGTGATCCAAGTTCCCTTTACTTTGAAGCTCGCTCAGCCAAGACCACCCTTACATTACTATCTTACCTACCTTACAACTATGAAAATTATCCACATATAGTGTAGGTACCTACGCTAAGTAAGCTCAGATGTCACAATGGACGAGGTATGTTGAAAAAAATCTGTTTATTTCATTAAGAAAATGCACATAACATTATAGCTCTGGAAGCTAAAAATCTTTCATATAAGATTGTAGGCTTCCAGAGGTTGCTCTATATTATATAATATGAATTTTACAATCATTCGACTCCGCTTACACGGTGTGTAAAGAGCGATGTGTTCGAAATCAGAGCCTGTCCATCAGAAAGAAAAAAATAAGCAACCTAAAAGCGAAAACAGGTAATTTCCGGCGCGGTATTGTTCTCAGGGCAAGCCTGCTGAGTTAATCGAAATTAAGTGATCCAGTACATAAGATATTGGCCTCCGTAGCGAGTAACAAACGACAGTTTTGTTTTATGAAATCGATTTTTTTACGCTCCACTCCGTTTGTTTCTTTTTTGTGGGGTGGTAGTGTTTGTGGGGCGCTTGAGGTTTTGTATTGTATTTAAAGTTTTTATTAAAGAAAACTAACAAACGTGAAACGTTGACAAATGTGAAACAAAGAAATCTCAATGTCTAATGTTTGTACCTCTTTAACCGACTGCGAAAAAGTCCGAAAGGAAGGATAATATGTTTGGCACGTGCTTTTTATGTATTTGTGTATGTGTGTATATCCGATTTTATGTTCCCTCATAACTCCATAATGAAAGGTCAGATTTTGACAACTAAGATATTAATCGATCCGTCATGATTGCGCAAGTGTGAAAGGACGTAATTATTTCATAAATCATTTATGAAATAACTAAAGGAAACAAAAAAAGAAAATAGATAGACAAAAGTTTTTATTAATTTTATCACAAATAATAGAAATAACCAACCACTAGACTGCTGAACAGTAACTACTAACTGGCTGGACAAATCTAGATACCGCGCAAACAGTTACATTGTCCGATTCGGGCCCCGTCTGCTTAGAAGTTAACGTTCAGCAGTTGGGTCATCGGTTCATTTTTATTTCAAGTTTTTTCTGTATATAAGCCGTTTTCAGCACAAATTTACAACGTGATTCATAGATGGCGCTTACAGGCTCGGCCATAGGAGAAACGGAATACGGCTGTCAAAAGTAATCTGTGCTAAGCAAAATTTGACTGACGCGTCTCTGTTCTTTTATTTGCACGTCTATAAGCGCCATCTATAAAGTATTTTGTGAATTTGTTCTGAAAACAGCTGATTGAAATGAAAACAGTCTTTTAAATTTTCTATAGTTAAACTACTTTCATTAAGCAATAACTACATTTCATGTACGCCTATCTACCTATTTTCTTTATCTTTTACTCCAATTGATCCTAAACTTATCTGAAAGAGATCGTTTTTACCGGTATACCACCAATTGGACACAAAAAAAATCATACAAAATTTAGGTATGAAATTCTTTTAATGTATTTTACTTTTGGTGTGAACAACAAATAGGTAATTCTAATTTAATCAATACTAATGTACAGATAGTGGGATATCCCCACCAAAATATTTGATGCAACCGGAAAACTTCTCTTCCTGAAAAAGACATCCTAATAGGAACTTGCCAAGTTCCTAGCATTCATAGTGTAGCGTTAGCGTAGCGTATTGTGTTTTGAACGTTTGACGATAACGGAGAAATATTTGAACCAAAGACTTTGGTTGTCTTTTGTAGTAAACGCCAATTACTTGGGTCGAATATATCTGCAATTCTGTACGCCTTGGTGCATAAATAATATATACAATTAACTGAATTTAAACTAGATCTACTCGTAAACTTACCACATTTTCATCGTCAACTTCTTTCTAAATGACAGGAAGGGATCCAAAAAAGCAATCAGTAACTGTTATATCTAAGGAATTTAAATTATGTCTTTGTCAAATATTATAAGTGTGAAACCGACGAGAGAAAACGTGATTCACTTGTTTTGCTCTCTCAACCAAACCCTTTCTCTCTTTGATGTCACCAAGAATCAGCTGGGGCGAATTTCTTCTTCCCACAACTGATTTATTGACGACATATTTTGAGTACAAGCTCTACGTTCGTACTTAATCTTGATTTACCCGACGTTAAGTCTTGTGTTTGATTCGGGTCTTAAAATATTGAATTTATGACTGTGTTGAAACTACATCTTAGATGTTGAACTACAAAAGGGCGCCAATCTCGTCCAACTCGTGGACGAAGTCTTTATTAATTAACTGGAAACTATACCGCGACGCATAGTTAAGTTTATTGTTCCTAAAACTTCACGTTATTCTCTTCCGAAGATTCTCATTTATGGCGTGAACTTCTCGCAACGGAAAAGGAGTTATTTTAATTAATCAAAAATTCTTCATTAAAGCCACGGACCGAGTCAGAAAAGTTGTAAATTAAGCCCCTGATCTGAGCCCCGAGATGCCTATCAGATGTTGTGGCCAAGATTTATAGTTTCGAGCGGTCGGACCCAACGCTAAGTATCTGACAACGCGCTACTGTTTTAATTTATCAAGTTATAAAAGTGATTGACATTCATACGGTTGATTTAATGATGGAATAGCAATGCTTAGGCTTTAAGTATACTGCTTCCTTTGTTTTGCGATTAGATCATAGTGTCTCTTTCAAAACACGAAGTTTCGAGTTATGGCGTCATTAAGTTAAATTAATTAGAATTAAATTAGAAGCACTCGTGGTCTAGGCAAACCGAGTGATTGGAATCAATCACTTGGTTAAGCAACAACAGGCGCGATTAGGTACAGGATGGGTGAGCGTCCCCTGACTACCACTAGCGGCATTTTTCCGAGCACTTCCGTGCTTCGCAAAGCACGTTAAGCCATTGGTGCCGGCTGTCATATAATGGCAGTCGTTAAGCCATGTCAGAGCCCTTATGGGCGGCTTGATAACTTCTGACAGTAAGGCCCGCCACTGTCTCAATCCTCCACCAACCCGGACTTGGCCCCCGTGGTGGAGTATGGCCTAACTTTCCTGCGATGCAGGAAGAGACTTGTGTCCCAGTAGTGGGGACATACAAGGGTTGATAAAAATAACGAGTTAAATTACTATTTTTGTGTTCCTGTGGTTGTCACTTTCTTTCTGTAGCTCCGTTTGTGTCCCACTGCTGGTATAGGGCTAAAGATTGACGTAGGTAATATATGTTATAATTTAGGCACTGTATTATTTATTCCACTATAGGTATCTGTTATTGGCATTATCCGCTCCCCACTAATAGATATATAGCTTTTAAGACTCACGATTACAAATATCGAACTATTTATAGACGTAAGTTCTATGTCAAAATGTCCGCCGTTATTCCTAAGTTATTAAGATGTGTTAATTTGTAGGTGTATTAATACCGTTAAGTTACCGTGAAGAAAAATGTTTTGAAAACATCTAAGTGCCTGAAGTGATATTAAGTCCGCGGAGTGCAATATAAACTTTCAGTAACATCTAACTTAAGAGTACTGCAATTTATGATAATAAAAGACTGAATTAAAAAAACGCTTTCATGTTCTTTAATATCGATACTTAATTAAACTACTTTTAAGAAGCAAAAGTTAATATTCTCTTAAAAAGACCAATTTAATATTTTCAATATTGTTACATGTTTTGAGTCACGTATTCCAGGCAACGCTGGATAGCCTTGTAACTTGAGCACAAAACGTATTATTGTTTTACATCCAAATTAATCTTTACGGTAGCAGAGCATGCCGTCTGTGGTGAGCCGGAGTGCTTTTGAACAAACAGTGCGTAGCCCAAACTGGCGCCTAGGTGGATCATCAAAAATAACTGGCACAGGAAATACTGATCCTGCCTAATAAATTAGAGGAGACATAAGCTTCGGATTTGGTATTTATTGTTTCTGAACACGATTAGATAAATACGCCGCTTAGGATCGCGTTTTGAATAAAAAGTTGGACTTGTGGGTACAGTCAACAGAATATTCACATTTTAATGGGTACACTTCACTAAGCTATGTTACGGGTGAGTTTGGAAGGCCTTATATCTCAGTTGGGAGAGCCCTGGCACGGTTAGCCAGAGGTCACGGGTTCGCGAAATAGGTTTTTAAAATTGTCGGGTTGGGTTAGTGCAAAGAATATAGCTTGATTTTACCGAGATATCACTTCTGTGATATCAGCAGCCAGTAAGAGTTGGCTTTTTTACCTGACTGCTGTATTAAGTACTCCTACCAAAATTCAGCTTATCTAGCTTACATGCGTGCTGTAAGCCAGTGAAAATAGGCACGGTCCAACGTTGGCCGAAATATTTTTATCTTTACCGCGTTTTCATGATTCAAACTGCGAACAAAACCTCCGATAGGTGGGTAAGTACGTTTTATTTGGCCGGCATAAATATTCCACAGTCGTAGATCACCCTAATTGGCATATGAACGGTTGGTTTATAGTTTTTACGACCGAATGGGACTCAATTAAACGTTGTCACGCAAACATTTGAAATTTCTTCGGGTGTAATCAAATAGCAGGAATAAATAAGTAGGTAGCACTCTACCTATAAGTACCTCACTAACGATTATACAATTTATTTTAAATAGCGTTTCATTAATTGTAAAGAGCAAAGTTTATAAAGTCTGCTACATGTTGGTAGGACAGGGTTATTCATTAAAATGTGCGGACTATAATATTTCATTTTTATTTAACAGAGAGAAAGGAATCACAATGACCACAATAACATAGTTCATTTCCAGTTTCCATAGTTCATTATATGAAACAAATCAATATATGAATAAGTCAATCATAAAAACATATAATTTGTTTGAATGTGGTTCCTCGTAAATTGGTCAAACCAAGCGTACCATAGCTGAGCGGGGGAACATATCGCGGATGTGAAACATAAGCGCTCTGGTAGATCTGCAGTCAGCGAGCATACACTTAGCGGTACCAACCACTTTATACATTTTGATAAAGTTAAAGTTCTAGCCCGAGAAGACCGTTTCTTCCCTAGAATAATACGCAAGGCAATAGAGATCCGCCGGCATCCAAATTTTAATAGAGATCGTGGTTGGAACATACCGGTAGCATGGGAACCAGTGCTTAAGTGCATGAGACCCCCTTGCTGGAAGTGTGACTGTAGAGTAAAAAATAAATTTAATTTCAATTAATAATCAGTATTTTTAAGTTCATGTAAAGTAATTTGTTTATAAATTTAATTTTAACTTCAATTACTATAATCAATATTGTTAACATAACATAACATTTACATACTGGCACATGGCACATACATTGCTTCTGGCCCCACACTAGGATACCCTATGTCGTGGGAACCAGAAACAACGACATCACAAACATGTAAACATCCAAGACCTGGGGGTTTTTTTTTGTTCCCAGCCGGGATTTGAACCTGGGTGACTTTGTTGTTGTTGACTTTATATAAAAGACAATTGGTTTGCCTATTATGGAACGTAACTTCATAATTAACTTTTGTAACTTTTGCCGAGGGTAGTAAACTAACCGTTAATGCTTTCTAAAAGACGCCCGTCACCTCAGTCATCCGGGACCACGGCACCTGAAAAAGTGCCGAAACGTCGGAAAATTTTAAAAATGTAACGAGCATACATCCTTATAAAAACAGTTTTAATTATGTCTACTGCCCGTGTTAACCTTAGAAAATACTATATAATTTGTATTTCGTAATAATCCACGATGCTCTTAATGATGCTTAAATAGTCTAATCACGATTATTAGTAAGGTAAAGTGTAAAAGTATCTTTAGGGTAAACTAGATAGATGGATTAGGAACACTTTATAACCACTTCAGTCTACTCGCGACCACGGCATCTGTAATGCTGCCGAATTAAGGTTTTACCTGTTAAATAATTAGATTATACCTATTTAATATGTAAATTTATTATTAGTATTTACTTACATTTCTATCCGTAACGCAAAACGATTCCAAAATTAAAATTTACACTGCATCGAAACTTGATTTTTTATTTTTTCGTTTCATCCGCCTATCACAGAAGGCAAAGGTGTATCGATACTTCAGTATGACAGAAAACCAAGAAATTGGGATTAATGCAGTAAGAATGAGAACCTTGAGTGAGTGAAAATGTTGTTTTGCATTGAATGACAGGACACTCAATAGTGTGCCGACTTTAAAACGTTGTGGATTGAAAGAGGATGTAGAGACTAGGATTGTCACGGAAGAACGATTGACAAAAAATATATGTTGAGTGAATATGTCCCTACTACCGGACATACTTTGACTAAATAAATCCAATCAATAGTATTTTCTAAGGTTAACACGAGCACTAGACATAATCAAAACTGTTTTATATGGATTTCACTGGTTTTATTATATTTTTACATTTTTCCGACGTTTCGGCACTTTTTCAGGTGCCGTGGCCTCGGAGGACATCTCAGTCATCCGAGACCACGGCACCTGTAAAAGTGCCGAAACGTCGGAAAATTGTAAAAATATAATAAAACCAGTGAAATCCGTATAAAAACAGTTTTAATTATATCCAATCTATGTTTATACATTTCTAAGTCATGCAGTATACAATTGGTAATCTTAGTAAAACAAACCGTGCCCTGCTAAAAAAATAATAAATCCCAAATTATGACACCCAAGAGTTATAAAATAGCGTGAAAATATCGCGGCGAAGTCACCCACTGTATAAACGTTCGGTGACATTTAGCTGTCGTCAGTCTATTAAGGGTTCTCACCCAACGTTTTATAAATTGTCGACTCGCATGCAACCGCCGTCATTCGCCGGAAAAAATTGCCTGCCTGGATAAGACCTTGAATAAACAATTTTATTTCCGCAGCCCACCTCAATTTTATTTTATTTCCCGCCAGTGTTTTGTTTATTACGAACGGAACGCGTGGCATTGTTTTTTCATAATTCGAAATTTAAAATTCGAAATTGTTTTCTTTTCCCGCAAATATGGAAAGCTAAGGAAACAATTCGCATCGCCAATTTGATTGCTTTCACTGCAAACAGATTGCGTAATTAAGGAAACGGAAATTAATAAGGAGCGATAACGAATAGGTAACAATTAAATAAAATTAATTTTAATGATTAACGATTTCAGCACAGCGAGTTGGCAAACGGCTTGCATTGGAATGGTGAAACTTAATTTTCCAGTCTATTATTCATCGGAACACATTGAAAATGACAACTCAAAGGAAAATTACGTTTGAGCTTCGTTTTTACTTATTATTAAACCGAAGGTCTCGGGTTCGATCCCCGGTCGGGTCAAACTAGGAAACGAACTTTTCTAGTTTGTCTCGGGTCTTGGATGTTATCTATGTATTTATTGTATTAAATCTATCGTCGAGTTAGTACCTATTAGTACCTATAACACAAATCATTTAGTTGTACTTAGTATAGGGCTAACGAGATCTACGAGTATGTAATAATTGTCCATGAATATTTATTTGTTTATTTTTTTTGGATTAATTCAGTACAAGTTACGTTCTTGAGCAGTATGTGTATGTGTAGTGTACTTTGAACGTCTGGATAGAGATTTGAGAGTCTGATTAGAGAACGTTGTAGACAGAAAGACGATGTAGTGACTAGAATGAGAAAGAAATGTTGCTTAGGTTTGGACATGTGGAGAGGATGAAGGAAGAAAGATTGACGAAACAAATATATTTTGCGAATGTGGATGGAGGGCCGGTAAGGGACGTCCCAGGCGAGACGTCCCATACCGGACGTACGTCGACTATATTTGGACGAAATAAGGGATGTAGCAAAGGGAATAGGTAGCCGGAACCAACGTACGTGCATGCAACGACTTATAAACGTTGATGAAGCGAAGGTGATCAGTCAGGATCGTGGCAAGTGGCAGTCCCTGGTCTCTGCCTACCCGTCTGGGTTACAGGCATAAAGTTATAAGTTATGTTATATGTTTTATTAATAATTTCTTACTATGATTTTTACTACATTTGGGGCCTCCCTTGATCACTGGTGAACAATTTTGTCAATTGTGGCCATCTTTCTAAAAGCTCTTAGATTATTACCCTGTAAATAAAACAGAACAACGTTCTGAGTAAGAGCGCGAACACAATATGTTGGAATTCTACTGTAAACCAGCGGCCACACAAAAGGAACGCGAAAAAGATGCGGAAAAGACTTTCATATAAAATGTACTGAAGCTACGCGTGGGACGAAGCCCATACAGAAGGGACGGGACGAGGGCGCGAATTCTATACAAGACGTCTATATTGCGTCTTTTGCGCGGCCCACATCCCACGTCCCTTCTGTGCGTCCGTTGTCTAAGGTATCCTACACTCTGTTTAGACATCTATAATCTATCTATAATCAGCCCACATCAACCCACTGCTGGGCATAGGCCTCCTTTTTATTGCGCCATTCCTCACGGTCCTGTGCTAACCTGATCCATCTCTGACCCGCAACCCTCACGATGTCGTCTGACCATCGTGTCGGTGGTCTTCCTACCAACCGCCTTCCCTCAATTGTTAAGACATAAATAATTGTTATATTTGTGATGTCCTTGTGTGGTTACCATAGCTCGAGGTATCTTATTTTGGGACCAAAGCCTAGAGTCTAATACTTACATAGTTTTATAATAGAATGATATAAGCAGGACAATAAATTGTGAAGACTAGCAGTACAATGTCATTCGAGGGGTATCTTGTTCTTCTTCAGGCTTTATTAGTCCACTGCTGGACATAGCCCTCCCCCTAGTGACCGCCATAGCGCAAGGTTGTGCCATCATTGGGTTGTAATGCCTATAATCCCCGCGCTGGGCATGCGGGTTGGGGTCGCAGTTCGAGGGGTATAGCCCGCACAAATTAAATAGGCATCTCACGCGAAGAAGATTGAATCGTGCGAGGCGTTAGATTAAGAAGCACGGGTTATACTATTGCAATGCGATTGGTAACCAGACTACTGATAGTGTGAATAAACTGACCGTTACCGGACTAATGTGACTCTATTGAACAACTATGCATTTTAGAGACTCACCCCCCTGTAGAAGTAATTGTGTTGTAGGGAAATTATTTATTTATGTACTAATACCGTGGTAATAAGTCCATATTCTCCCTCTCTCTCTCTCTCTCTCTCTCTGAGAGAAGGCCCGTGCCCTGCAGTGGGACTTTTGAAGATTACGTAAAATAAAACTAATACTTTATTTAATTTTGACATGTGAATAACATGATTATATCGAGGGAAACGCTACCCGGAACAAAGTACACTAATATTTGAATTGAGTTACATAAAAATGCGAATAAAAACAGCGGTTTTTATTAAAACCATATTTGCTTAGGCTCGCAACGAAACTGAAAGGGTAACATTTGAAGGAGGGCCCTTGGAAAAAACGGCAACAAAAGCCATAAAACAATATTCCACGCGAACCTACTTATGTTGGGAAAAAATACCCAACCGCTTTGATTCCCAGCGTAAACTTCCATTTGCTGCTGTATTATCCTGCGCAGTATGCCCGGGAGCCAACAGGTGTGGCTCTGTAGGGGTTAGTTAAGCACATAAAGGAAGAAAGCTTAAAAAAGGCTCAAAATAAAGTCAGGCCCTTATGAAATTGTGTTGCGATTTAAGTCGCAGTGTTGTTTGTTTTTTTGGTTTATTTTAGTCATTGAAGTTACAAGATGTAGCGCTTGAGCCCAAGCGCATTGGTCCCTTCGAGGATTCCATTGTTCACAAAAAAATCCATTCCGTTCCTCAACTGTACTAGATACGTATTATACACTAAGTATTCTTGTCTTCAAAATATGTAAATTGATATAATACGATTATTAGTCCTAGCAGCTACGAAAAAATATGTAAATTTATATGTGATTATTAGCAGCTACGAAAAAAGCTGCATTTTATGATGAAAGCAAGCCGTTTTGCTCAGTGATAGTAGGGATAAAAATAAGCAATTTGACACGCAGCAGCATACGTTTTACCCCTTGAAAACGGAGAGAGCGCCACTTTTTTAAAAAAAGTTTAAAATTGAAAGGCTCACAGTAAATTCGGGCGGTCGTGAAATTGTTTTGCAATTTGAGTCGCAGTGTTATTTGTTTTTTTTTTATTTTGCCCAATGAAGTTACAAGATAAAGCGCGGGAGCCCAGACGCAGTAGTGCCATCGAGGATTCCATTGTTCACGTAGTTTACACTAAGTATTCTTGTATTTAAAATAATTGTAAGTTAACACATGATTATTTTTCATTAATTGTACTTTCGTTGTTGTCCCATGTAAACACTATGTTTAATTATGTAAAAAAAATATTTAATTAATAATTGTAAAAACACTTTTCCTTTATCGCCGGTTAATAATTAGTTCTTAGTTACCCTCTTGGTAATAGCCTTGTCAATTCTCATTACAGTGAGATCATAATGAAAAGTAGCCGATTCATTGCTACGACACACCGAACATAAAAATAACGCAAAACCTGTCTAAAGATATTTTCACAAAAAGGAATTTGAAAGCGACAAAATTTTAAATAGACTGATAGGCCACAATTTATTGTACACAAAAATAGAAATTACACAGATATTTCTTAACTCAAGAGTACAGACGGCGGCCTTATCATTAAAAGTGATCTCTTCCAAACAATCTTTGGATGGACTGGACTAATACATTGGTTAAAGAAGGATGACAAAAGCCCCTCGTCTGCGCAGGCCTTCAGGGCACAGTACTGACTGACAGTAATAAGGCGGCCAATCGTACTATGTACATTTGTAATTATTTCGTATTTATGGTTTTTCCAGTGTACAATAATAAATATTCTTGTCTTCTTATCTTATCTTGCATTGCAGCAACGGCAAAGTTGGTAACCAGCCGAAAAACTCGCCCTCCAGTCCCTCAACTAACTTCCGTGAGTCAAAACTGAACGAAACTGAAACGCGTTTAACTCACATTCCACACTCTGCACTACCGCTAGCAAAGCGAAAGTTTTGCCCCATTATTATGAAGCTCTGTCAAATAACGCAGAATCGAGTCGGCAAATGTGGACGCCCGAGTGACTTTCTCGGCCAAGTTATTGGTAGGTATTGCTAAAGGTGACGGTACCTTTATGTCTCTTTTAAGAAATAAAAGTGACTATGGAGAAAGTATGATTTTTCACATAACATAACTTCACGCCTATATTGGGGTTGGCAGAGATCACGGACTACCACTTACCTCGATCCTGACAGATCACCTTCGTTTCATCCCGTTTTCACAACCAAGCAACGTTTATTAATCGTCGTATGCACGCACGCCGATATCTGGTAGTTTTTATATGTATTTGGTACTGTAATAATAATAGTATAAATTGTCCATAATTTACAGTAATATGAATGGCAAGAGCTTCGTTTTAAGTATGAAAATACCTGTATCAGGAAGCTCCACTCTGCCTCACTCAGTCATAACAATGATTGTCGTTATTTATTAGACACGTCAATCTTATCGACGACCTCTGTGGCGGAGCGGTAGCACATCTGTCTACTATGCAAGAGGTCCCGGGTTCGAACCCCGGCTGGGAACAAAAAAACCCCAGGTCTTGGATGTTTATATGTTTGTGATGTCGCTGTTTCTGGTTCCCACGACACAGTGTATCCTTGTGTGGGGCCAGAAACAATGTATGTGCACACGCACAAATGTAAATATTATTATTTTGAAATAAAATAAATGAAATGAAACGTATTTAAAGTAGTGCAGAAACTGCGGTTTAATGAACGTTACAATTCAAACTAGGTGTCTATTTAAAACTCCAGATCATTTTAGAGAAAAAAAATGGACAAAAAAACTTCAAAGTTAGTCTTTTCGAAGTCCTTAATTAACAAAGTTTACATAATTATTATAAACATTCATGCATTGTACTGGCTTTAATTCCAGACATCATTGTCATCTAAAGAATCCTTTATGTTATACTCGTAGTAGCCCTTTTGGCACAAAGTGTACCTGGTCTAACACATTTTTTGAGCCGCGTTTCAGGCAAGCATAATATACCTTGTTATATCTTTCGTTATCAACCATTGTATGTCCCCACTGCTGGGGCACGGGTCTCTTCCTGCATCGCAGGAGGTTAGACCATACTCCACGGGGGCCAAGTCCGGGTTGGTGGAGGATGTAAGACAGTGGCGGGCCTTACTGTCAGAAGTTATCAAGCCGCCCATAAGGCCTAACATGGCTTAACGACTGCCATTATATGACAGCCGGCACCAACGGCTTAACGTGCCTTGCGAAGCACGGAAGCGCTCGGAAAAATGCCACTAAGTGGTAGTCATGGGACGGTCACCCATCCTGTACCTGACCGCGCCTGTTTTTGCTTAACTCAAGTGATTGATTCCAATCACTCGGGTTGCCTAGGCCACGAACTCTTCATATCTTCATTTCTTTATCATGTATCCACGCCTGACCTGGGGCATGAACGCCTGAGCAACTCTTGTCACTTGAGCCAAACACTTGGTTACAGCAGCGGCTGTATCACAATGTCTGTATTTGCACCGCCTTCGGGCATTGAAAATTAAAATTGCCCCGGGACTAGTTCTTTTTTTCCACCCAAAGTCACGGCTGGTTGAGCCAGGCTTTTTTGTTAATCTATTAAAAAAAACACAGTGGCAATAGAATGAAATGCGCAGTTTGTGTTTAGCATACAGGAGTGTTGTATAATATAATTATAATATAAATATTCATGGACATGGACAGCGGTGGTAGCTCAGTGGGTAGAACCATAGACTGGCAAGCGAGAGCCCCAGGTTCGATCCCGAGTGCGGGCATGTACCAATGACTTTGTTTGATTTCAAAGTTACGTTCATTTGCGAATTTGCAGTCGCAATACCACACGCTAACGGTGAAGGAAAACATCGTGAGGAAACCCGCGGCTTGGTTGGCTCCGCACGTATTGACTAGTCTTTCCTGTGGGCTAGGCCGACTAAGCTGTCAGGATGGTATAGGTGCTGGGCAAGCCTACACCATCTATAAAAAAACCATGACCCAGGCACTACAGCGTCGGAGTGGTCCCTTCACCCATCTAGTGTGAGTGAAGATACCACTGGACGCTGTATAAATCATCTCATTAAGTAGATGCAAAAAGGCCAATATTATATTATTATATTATTATTATATTCATGGACATATTACAAAGATCTCATTAGCCCTATACTAAGTACAACTTAATGACTTGTGTTATAGGTGCTAACTCGACGATAAATTTAATACAATAAATACATAGATAACATCCAAGACCCGAGACAAACTAGAAAAGTTCCTTTCCTAGTTTGACCTAATATGGAGTTGCGATTGTATTAGAAGAAAATGTAGAACTGCGGGTTATTTACGGGTGTTAAGATAAGATAAGAAAGATAAGAATATTCTTTATCGTACACCAGGAAAAAAGAAACATAAAATAATTACAAAGATACAGTACAATTGGCGGCCTTATTGCTTAGAGCAATTTTTGATGTTATTGATAGGCTCGTTCCGTAGGTACTTATAGTTAATATAGCAAAAACATATTATTCACATACAGGCACAAGTATTGCCCTGGATACCCTGTCTAGTGGGGACCAGATACAGCGACATCACAAACATGTAAACATCCATGACATGGGGTTTTTTTTTTCCCCAGCCGAGTTTCGAACCCTGGACCTCTTGCATGGTAAGCAGACGCGCGACTGCTGCGCCACAGAGGTTGTCAAGGAGAGTTTTCAAAACAAATGAAGTACAACCAAAAACTTTTTTATCAACACTTGTGCTGGAAATGGTTTCGAGCATGTGTAGCTCGATCATAAATATTAGTCTGATTTAAAATTTTCAAAAACACTGCTATTTTTCTTTCCTTTTTGACCTCTGAAAGCCTAGACACGTTCTAGCACAGTTCTTCTCTCAAAGAGAAAGTATGGTGTTGTTAACGCACGTGCCCGCCGCGAATTATCACTTTCAAGCGCTGAGGTTGACACCTGAATACGCAGATTTCCTATTACACCCACGATACTACTGTTCAATGAGCTTTCAGCACAGATTCCCAAAACAGTTCATAGATGGCGCTTGCAGGCGTAGCAATAAAAGAACAGGCGCACGTGTGTCAAATTTTGCTTAGAACAGATTATTTTTGACAGCCGTATTCCGGATCTTCTATGGCCACGCGTGGTGAATTCGTAGTAGAAACGTAGTAGAAAGTAATAACACTGGCTCATTAGCCAGTGTTATTGCTACTACAACTTTACAAATGTACGTAACTAAGACAACAAAGTCATTAGTACTTGCCGGTATTCGAAGCCACGACCTACCGAATGTGAGGCCGGCGTTCCACTGCTGCGCTATCAACTGCAGATAGATAGATAGATAGATAGATAGATAGATAGATAGATAGATAGATAGATAGATAGATAGATAGATAGATAGATAGATAGATAGATAGATAGATAGATAGATAGATAGATAGATAGATAGATAGATAGATAGATAGATAGATAGATAGATAGATAGATAGATAGATAGATAGATAGATAGATAGATAGATAGATAGATAGATAGATAGATAGATAGATAGATAGATAGATAGATAGATAGATAGATAGATAGATAGATAGATAGATAGATAGATAGATAGATAGATAGATAGATAGATAGATAGATAGATAGATAGATAGATAGATAGATAGATAGATAGATAGATAGATAGATAGATAGATAGATAGATAGATAGATAGATAGATAGATAGATAGATAGATAGATAGATAGATAGATAGATAGATAGATAGATAGATAGATAGATAGATAGATAGATAGATAGATAGATAGATAGATAGATAGATAGATAGATAGATAGATAGATAGATAGATAGATAGATAGATAGATAGATAGATAGATAGATAGATAGATAGATAGATAGATAGATAGATAGATAGATAGATAGATAGATAGATAGATAGATAGATAGATAGATAGATAGATAGATAGATAGATAGATAGATAGATAGATAGATAGATAGATAGATAGATAGATAGATAGATAGATAGATAGATAGATAGATAGATAGATAGATAGATAGATAGATAGATAGATAGATAGATAGATAGATAGATAGATGGATGGATGGATGGATAGATAGATAGATAGATAGATAGATAGATAGATAGATAGATAGATAGATAGATAGATAGATAGATAGATAGATAGATAGATGGATAGATAGATAGATAGATAGATAGATAGATAGATAGATAGATAGATAGATAGATAGATAGATAGATAGATAGATAGATAGATAGATAGATAGATAGATAGATAGATAGATAGATAGATAGATAGATAGATAGATAGATAGATAGATAGATAGATAGAGAACACTTTATTGCAAAACCAGACAAAAACAATCTCTACTTACTTATCCTAATAATATCATAAACGCCAAAGTTTGTAAGTATGGATGGATGTTAGTTACTCTTTCACGTAAAAACTACTGAATGGATTTTAATGATTCTTGACAATAATATAGCTTATACATCAGAATAACACATTATGATACAATTTATGAGCATATTGTGTGAATTGTCTAAAATATGGCGATAAGAGTCAAGTAGGTAGGAAATAGTACATTATGATATAAGTGCGGTAAGTTGAAAATTACAGCCGAGGCGATATCACTAGCCCGAGCCATCGGCGAGGGCTATAAGGAAGCAGAGGCTGTAATTTTCAAAGCGCACGTATGTCATACGACGTTTAATATCATATTTACGACAAAATTAATACAACTCTGACTTTGTTATCATCACTACTTGACGACATTTTCAAATAAAAACAATACATCGAAAAGAAAAAGCGCGCGGATTTATTTTTACTTGTCCACAAATAAGCGATGCGCGCGCATCAACTTTTTTTTTAGGCAAAGGTACAATAACAGCCAGTATTACTAATAAAGTAAATTAATATTTTTGTGTTTTTGTTACAGATAAATGGTTGTAATTTATTGTCAAAATTAATTAAATTAAAGAATTAAATGTTTATTTGTTATATTTTAACAAATAAACATTTAATTCTTTATTATTTTTGTTAAAATATTGACCACTTTCTTGACATAAAACATCTTTGCTAAGATTTTTAAAAGTATCGTTAATTTTTAGACGGAGTATCTTAAAACTTAATTTAAAAAAAAAAACACGTGCCTTTTTCATTACATTATCGCACAAGTACGTAATGAGATACATTACGTTATTGAAATTTGTGTAATTACAACCACTTTACGAGCAAATATGTTATAAAAATCTTTTTAATACAGTTGCTTAAAAAGTGGCGTATTACAGGGACGTATAGCGTGCGGGATGTGGGCTATTACACACTCGTGCTTTTTTTTACCTTTCACACACTAGTGCGTTTTCTTTTCCAACTGTCAAAATAATGTCTTAAAAAGATAAACCAACCATGAAGTTTTTACTAAAAAAAAATCATAGAAGTTTTTATGAGCTACTAAATTGTTTCAATATCAGATTTAATGATTTGATTGAATGAGTTGAGTTAGGTTTCATCTCATTAAATTTAATTTTCATTTCATATCAATAAAAAAATTCTACTGAAGACTTAGCTGTATGGGCATAGTTCCCTTTGCCTACTAGAATGGGTGAAGAAAAAAAAACTCTTATATTTTTTTACGGTTGGCGCCATTTTCCAAATAATTTTTTTTTATTAAATTGCTTAATTTTTTTCGCAACTGTATTAAAAATAGTCGTTCAGTACACGTGCGAAACCGTCATTGCAACGTCAGAACTCTTTGCAATGACAGCCTTTCCGTACTTGTAATGAAATATACTATTTGCGAGCTATTCTGGCGTGCGCTGCCAAAACCTTTTGTACGCCGCTAATATAAGCTACTCGAAATACTAGTCCTGCGCAGACGAAGTCGCGGGCACCAGCTAGTATGAAAATAATCTCGAAGGAAACGGGAGCCTCCACAGCCCCCACTCCACGCTTCAAGCTATCAAAAATAAAAAGCGTCAAAAATAAACGCGTTATCGTGACTAAATATAACACGCGAATCTCTGCCGAGGAAAAGATACACAATAACGCTAAAGGTCTGATGTCGTTACATTATTGCCATGGAAATTCTTTTGTGCCGCCTCGAGATCAAACGGCGTGAGGTACTCGTATCTTATTCACAAAAGATCCGGCGAAGTAATGACTCGGTGACATTCGAAGCGGATCGAATAACCCTAAAATAATAGGGGTGAAAACGGGGGTCGCGCTATGGAAATTTGCATGTCTGCACCTATAAATTATACATGCCAAACATGTTAGGCGCGATTCCCCTGAGGACATCTTAAGTGGCTTCCTAATAAGAAGGGAGCCGCCGAAATAATGGTCAAATTACCTCGCTTTAGGCATTATTAATGAGTCCATCTATCGAATAATGTGTTTTGTTTCGGTTCAAAAGGACACTTTGGCACCGTGGTGATGGCGAATACGTTTCCCCTCGTGACCACGTATTGCATTTGCTGTCATATTTAAAAGAGAAGAGGGGCTTCTTTTCCGCTTTAATAATAGTACTAAAATATTTTTTTAAATCACCTGAATTAGTAAACATTAAATAAATAAAAGTTTATTGACCATAAGAAGTGTTTACGTAAGGGCTTAGCTTAGTTTAATAATTTCATAAGCTAATGCTAAGCCAGAGGTCATTGATACCTGTACTAGTTAAAGTTGACAGTAGCCCTTATATTAAGTTGCCATTAGATTAACATGAATTGAAGTAGGTATACATTTACTAGATCTATTAAATTTTATTTAAAGCTATGTTAGTAAAAAATAGACATAATCTAACGCTAAAGTAGAGGTTGTTTATACCTGTACTAGGTAAAGTGGACAGTAGCCCTTATATTGGATTTCCATTAGATTAACATGAATTGAAGTAGGTATACATTTACTAGATCAATTAAATTTTAACTAATAGGTTGTTAGTAAAAAAATTGATAGATAAAACATTTATTTAACAACACAGTCATCAAAACATGACACACTATAAGTACATTTCTTACACATAAAACATAGGTACAACAGAAATGCTTAAAATTAAAGACATAACATAATGAAGCAATGCGTTGTATCTATAGGCTGGAATCTGTTATTAGCTCTTAGAAAATTAATTCTTCTACTAGCATACAGTCGACCATTCCATTTTTCTTGAAAAGTTCGTTACAGACATAGTAATACGGTCCCATTTGCAGCCTTCGAATACGATTTAAAGCGCAAAGATAAAATGCTGTTGTCATACTTAATAGGTGGTAGGTTCGGTTAACAATGACCAATGAGTTTGCTTTATAAATAATGTACATTATAGTAGCAAATTCGGTGAGGTGTGAAGGAAACTATCGTGAGGAAACCCGATCGTCTGAGGCATTCACATAGCTGACCGTTTGAAATCGACATATCACAGCAGTCGCGCTTGATTATTTAGCCCGTAGGTACGCCCTCTCTCTCTCTCTAAGAGAAGGCCTATGCCATTGCCAGGTTGTATAATATTCATCTTATTTTTGGATAAAGGCTAGGTATGAGAACGAAACTCTAAAACACAAAGGAATTGATTTAGCTTTCTGATTTAGTCGCGATTCGATATCAACCCTTGTATGTCCCCACTGTTGGGGCACGGCTCTCTTCCTGCATCGCAGGAAGGTTAGGCCATACTCCACCACGGGGGCCAAGTCCGGGTTGGTGGAGGGTTGTATGACAGTGGCGGGTGTTACTGTCAGAAGTTATCAAGCCGCCCATGAGGCCTCTGACATGGCTTAACGACTGCCATTACATGAGCTGTAAAAATCAGTACTTAAATTATTTATTTTACTTTTCCAGACTGCATCCACGATTTTTATGACTAATTGTCTCACGGCTTGTTTCTCACTTAAATACTTAAATGCATTAAGTTCATTATAGTTTTGCCATTTTCGTCGACTAAAACTTGTAGTTCATTCCAAAGCGCCCACTAGCCTAATCCCCTGTGAATTTTCTCGCGTGACAATCAAACTTTGAGCCGGCGATGATCAGAGCGCTGCTCCTGCGGTTCATTTGTTACGCCTCTGACAAGTTAAGTCTCCGTCTGGGGTGGGTTGTCTGTATTCATAAGACACCTTCACTCTAGCCGTTTCATTAAAACTCGCGATGTTGGTGGCAGAAGAGGACAGAAGCGGCAAAAATCAAATTGGTATTGAAATGAACAACAACTGATGAATTTTAATATCTATACTTTTTTTCTGTCTTCTCAATTTATTTTATTGCCAGGTTGCATTGTCTTGCTTGTTGCAACTTTATTTAATTGTACGCTTCCCTGCTTTTTCTTCTGCTGACATCTTTTCCTAGGTTCACAAAAAAATAATTACAATATAATTATTGAATTATTCATACATCCATAATGCCGGTGCCTCTTTCGGCCTTCTATTGCTGGCTTTCTTGCTGATTGCTCTGACCACAAATTTTGTAAAAATATCGTATAAATTGTAAAAGGTTGAATAAAAAAGTAAAATGCTTGCATAAAATGCCTATACTTATCCCACTGCATGACACTAGCTTTCTCTCAGAGCATCGACCTAATCAATCAACGATCGATTGATTTTGTATTGCCAAATAATAAATAATAATTGCTGTGTGGTGTCGGCCTAGAGAATAGCACCAACACAATTCTTTCCGCGGGTGTCGTAAAAGCCGACTAAGGGACACAAACCGGGGGGTGAGCAGCAGCGCCCCCTGCAGTAAAATTCCACCAAACTGCGATCCCCAACCCGCAGGCCCAGCGTGGGGATTATGGGCATTACCCCCTATGACCCCCTGGCGCTCTTTAGGGGAGGGCTATGTCCAGCAGTGGACTAGTATAGCCTGACGACGACGACAAATAATAAATATTTCAAGGTACAAAGTGTAATAACACAAACAACGGCGTATACCTCCGATACTAAGAATTTCCTTACGATATTTTCTTCAAAGTTGTAAGCGAGTAGTATCGAGTTCACAAGGCAAAACATAATAAGCATTTATATAAACTCCAGCTTGAAAGAATTGCCATGTTCTATGATTCACAATATTCAGATAGATTTTTTTGTTTGTCATGTCTAACATTTCTTAATCTAAAGAGGTTGGTTACCATAATATCATCTTCCAACGTAAGTACATGATACAAGCCCGCGAACTGCGAGGCGTTTTGGGTGCCGTTTAATGCAATTTTGATACGACCTCATTGTAATAAGAATGTGTCACGGCATGATGTGGCGTAACGCAGGCTTATGTTAATGTTTGAACAATGTTCCCCTTCCTGGGATCTTATTAGAATTTGTCGTCAGCTGATTTCGTGCAACGGTTTTTTGAGACAACAAATAAGGGAGAATTTTCTGCTGCCTACTTACAATTTCCCTCAAAAATAAAATGTTTACATATTAAAGAAATTTAAAATAATTATATGAGTAATACAGTTAGAATATTTTCGGGGCTTAATCGCGTAGTCTGAAACCTCATCAGCCGAAAATGCGAACGGGTGCCAGACATTAGTCTTCTCGTGACCACGATGAATGTAACTTCGTCAAAACGTCGAGGTAAAATAGCAATAAATTACCACGCGATTAAGCCCCGAAAATATTCTATGTTTACAAGTCGCGAAAATTTAAAGTATTTTATATGAGTAATAGTCTTATTTATAATAAAAACTCGATCCCACTAAAACACTACTTAGCTAGAGTTCACACCACTTTATGAAAGGTATTGCTCTCAAAAAGCGGCTTTAACTCCGTCTTACTAATGTTTTAGTGGGTTCTTTTTGAAACTTTTTACAAAAAAGTGTATGTTTTATAGCAGTTTGAACAAATTTTAGATGTTAATTCAACCCATCTCAATTTTTGAGCAATGTGCCCCAACTACTGCCATTTCAACTGATCATTTCTTCGAGCTATATCAGTAACTCGGGTGCTTCTGCGGACAACCCATTTTTATTAAAGTAATTACTTTAAAATTTAGTAGTTACTACATCCCAAAATGAAGTAACTTCTGAATTTGCATCCTTCAGTCGTGTTTTTTTTTGTGGTTATCAAATCACTTTGTGGTTGAACTTCGACAGACAGGGAAATATTACTTTTAGCCTTTTTTTCTCTTTTATGTAAAGTGAAGAATAAATTATTTGTCACCTAATGAATGAAAGTCACATGCATGAAATCACTGTGATATATATAACAAAGGTATTTTTTTTTCTTTTTGTGATGCACGCAGGGCAATACGGCTTTTTTTCTTAGCATATTGTGTGTTTAGTTTTAAGTAATGTAAGTTTTAATTTCTGAACCGATAATAAATATATTTCATTTTCATTTTCAACTTTACACAAAGTAATCCAACTATGCATGATTGCTCCATAAAGAAATCCTATTTTGTAACTACTTTCCTTTACTTTATACTTTATTGCACACGAAACATTAAATAGGACATTACATAAGAAATAAGATGTACAAAGGCGAGCTTATCTCTGTAAGAGATTTCTTCCAGCAAACCTTGGAGAGTCGGAGCAGCAGTAAAAAACTACTTCGAAATGCCTATAATTGTGTGACATTTTGGATCAAACTCTTTTATCTCCGTTTCAATATAGATGTATAGTAGTAGTCTAAGCCTGTTTCCCAGTTTTTGCCCAATTTTATTCATTGTCTTTGGTTGTACATATACTTTCAAGAACATTTTCCAGAACTTTCATATTGTAGTTTTTCACAAGCCATCCCCCCGTAATACAATGCTTTTACTTAATTCTTAATGAGAGACCACTGAAGTGTATAAACTTCACCCTAAGACACGGCTCTGGGGAAGCCAACCCGATGCTTGTAAGATTTACGAGCTTAGTCCCTTGTTAACAGTCGTGCGTTGTTGTGTGCGTACATAATTGAAAAGCAAATTTTCAGCGACTTGTATGACCGTTACTATTAAATTCTTATATGAAACCAATTTTTGGCACCCATACTCGAAGTGGGTCCAAACAAAACCCGATTAAATGCCTATGATAATAAAATCAATGTTTGCCTGTCCGTCCGACCTGTAAAGGGGTTTATCTCTAGAACCTTAATAAGAAGATTGAATTAATGATTTCTATTCAAATATTTCTGAAATATACATAAGTGGCATCACTGCCAAACTGCGTAACATTTTGTTGGCAGATACACTGGGTTTTACGATTTATGTTGTTGTTAAATGTTAACTACTAGGTAACGTTATTTAACACTTCCTACATACCATTTTATAGAACGCACGGAACATGCTTTACTATTTTGAATTGCCTAGCTACTACTCAAAAATGAATTAATGAATTTTGGCTAGATTATTCCCTGAACTATGTATATTCACCAGTTTAATACAATAACAACTGCAGAACATTTCATAACTCTATGTTTTAACTGAATTGCGAAATTGAGGAATAATACAACAAAATGTTTTTTCATTTCAAATTAACAATTTAAGTCAGCTACACAAACGCAATAATGCCAATACCAATCCATTTACCTTACTATTGAAATCAACTCGACAACTCAGGTGTGCAGATTTAAACGATCATCAAACATTCCAAGCAAGGAACGTTGATCAGGTATGCTCTAAGGATTCAGCGTTTTCCACATCGGAGCCCGTACTGAGCTCTCACTTTGTCTTGCGTTTCACGCTACGCAGCACCGCAACCGACTTCCCTGCAAGCCACAAGGAGTTAACATGCATGTAGGTCTGATCGTGAGAGACCTCTTGTGATCTAGGCTTAGTCAGCATAGGCATTACAAAGGAAAGATGATATGATTGTTATATTATTTTTAATGCACTAACCTGTTCTAAGGACAATTCAAAAACCTATTTAGAGGCTAAAAATTCCACCCATGCCGGGATTCGAACCCGCGACCTCTGGCTATCCGTGCCAGCGCTCTTTTCAACTGAGCAACTCACCAGCATCAGTGAAATTTCGAACCTCTTTACAATATTCTCTGTATTACGTACAGGCAGCGACATCTGGCTGAAGTAATTTGCATCACTTGCAGCCCCGAGTACCTAGCCAGAGGTCGCGGGTTCGAATCCCGGCATGGGTGGAATTTTTAGCCTCTAAATAGGTTTTTGATATGATTGTTGCTCTATAAATAGTTAACTTTCTTATTTTTTATGGTGTCAACACGCTTTAATAATTACCATTTTTTATAAGTATTTGGGTGTTAAATTTTTAAAAATGCTGTTAAAGATAACAAGATAGGTGATTACTTAATCTGAGGCCTACAAAGGTGGCCGACCTTTGTCACCCACATTGAGATTCATGGTTGCCATTTGAAATAACGTTCGTTTACTATTTACCATATACCACAGAACAGTTTCTAAGCCGGTGCAACTGGAAAAAGTTCTTAATTCGAATTTTGGATAGACATTATGAGCATACTAGCCAACTCAGCTCCATGTTCCTCCTCAACCACTGAAGAATGTCAGTGCTCAAGCAGGCTGAAGTCGAGTAATTAGTGCTGACGCTCTTATTAGCACGCGCCGAATAATGGATGCGGTGCGGTGCGAAGGTGTCTTACGGGTTTCTCCCATAGGCTTAAAGGGTCTTGTTCCATTCAGTTGGATGAATGAGGCATCTTGTCCCCTAAATCCTTGTGGCGCGAAGATCCGTGCACAGTGGAGTAGGCGTTGTATTTTTAATGTCACATTTGTGCCGAGCGGCAATGTTTTATTTGGCAGTGTTTGCTTGTTTCAAGAAATGTGAAACGCAAGAAACGCAAGCACTTCTGGTCAATGCTTTTTAATTTCAGAGAATGTCTCTATATTGAAGGACAATGTTATTTCTTTCTTTGAAATACTTAAAATGTGTTTAAATGCCTTAAATGTCTCATAAGCCAGAGATGGCATGTAGGTACTTCTTTCAATTTGGTAATTCATCGGTGCCGAAATTCAGCGCGCGAGTCAATCTTTTCCAAAATTTGTTCCGAAGACTCGAGAAAATAAAATTGGTCGTGTGGAACAACCCAACCTCGTTATTACATGAAGCTAGTTAGTGCAACCCAAATTGAATAACTGGGATGCCGGTGTTATAACCCGGGCCCATATTGTGTTCCACTCCATTTATGGCCTTAATTAAATTTAGTCCTAGAGAACTTCAAAACAAAAATAATTTCCAACCACTGCCGACGGCATTGGTTCTGGGAACCACGGGATTTGGTAACTCATCCTATCTTATCTGACGACCAGACCGTCAGATAAATTAGTACGTATAATTGTTTAGAGTTTAGAGCCTATACTTCTGTACAAAAGAACTCTCAGTACCATTCAACGTAGTTAGCCCAATCAAAATATTAGTTGGGTCAAGTAGAACTACATACATTCATACACATAAAGATATACGCACAAACCCACACACACATACAAACTGACGCGTGTATGTATCTCGGAGGTTTGCCACCTTTCCCACGGTCCCAGCCTCTGTCGTTTTCCTCTTTATTTTTCAGCGAAACAACAAGGTAAATTACCCATAAAGTCGCTTCGGAATGAAAACTAACTAGTGTCTTTCCAAAAACATCAAGTAGATAATATTGTATATTGGACCAAAGCCAAGTATTTCACAGCTCCTGTCTATGCAGGGGTTACATATAGAGGCTATTCATTGAATGGAGCCCACGCTATGCCGGATATCAATTCTCTCCGTATCCTATGGCAAACCTGGCGTTATTATTGGTATTACTACAGTACCTACAGATAGTGCGTCCACCTATAAATATGTTCACTTTACCCAACTGTGTAATGTTGTTCAGGTGTTACCTTTGACGTTAATATGAACGAGTTTCTGCTTATGGCATTAAGTTCGCCGCATTGTACGGTTTTATTGTTAAAATTTAAGTGCAATTAAAGTATTAATAATTATAATAATAATAGTTTCTCTACATAAGAGTTTATTCAATGACGTGTCAAAATATTCCCAAAATAGATTTATATTTTCGATGTGATCCATGAATTTAAGGTTGTGAAATACAAGGGATTACTTATGAAGCGCTCAAAAGCTCGCTTTTGAAATGTACAAACTTAATTTAAAAACATTGACAACAACATATTTATTTTCATACATATAGCTCAGTTCAGGAGTGATTTGCGATTTTTAGATAATAAACTAAATAATAATAAACTAAGCCTGGTACGGTTCCAAAATACTGACTGGACACTCGCCATGATGCCGTCGTGAGGGTATACTTTCGGGCTATGCGTCAAAATGTGTATCGATACATGCATTTTTGCAATATCATATTTCTGAAATATTGGACTATATGGTGGAATTTCAAACAAAGAATGCTTGTCCCACATTCGGCATCTGTGTGGGTTCAGATCCCTGCAATGACATTGTTTTGTAAGGTACGTATATTTGCGAAGTTGTAAAATCAATAACACTCCTCAACTGTGAACGGAAACATCATGACAAAACCGTAGTTTCTGACACGATAACATACCTTAGCGCTTACTACGTACAATAATCTAACTATGGGGCTAAGTGAGAACATCTCAGTTCTAACTAGATCTACTCATAGAACTAAAACATCAAGAGTAAGAGGGATAATTTATCTAAGACTATAGTGGCTACATCAGATGCAGGAATGCAATTTTAACAGTCCGTCTATACAATTGGTGAGAAAGTAATATAGAGTACTCAAACGCTGTCTAATAAATAGCTGCCTTGATCTTCAGCAGTTAGGAAATCAATCAAGCGTCTCTGTATGCCTGATTGATTTTATTTCTTTTGTGTCATTTGGTGTTATGTTTACATTGATTGAATAGTTCATTTATTTCAGCGGTAAATAATTTTTTACATCTCCTTATTTAGTGCAAGACTCAGGCCTTTCCTCCATGATAGAAAGCATGAGCTTAATTATCCGACTGAAAATCAGCGTTGCAACGGATCACTCTGTTGCAACATTATGCTGAGTCGGGCCCATTTTGGAGGCTCAATACTTAAAACCTATGCATTTTATTATTATTTTTGTGGTGTACAGTTTATTTATTTTGTACCTGTTTTCTATGCTTTCTGTGTTATATTTTATTTTCATAATTGTATGCATTTTGTAACGGTTTTGTGTATGTGTTTTTTGTTTTGTTTTGAGTATTGTGTCATCAGATAAATGAATTTTCTTTCTTTCTTACACGCGCCGATTGCGAATAGGCAATTTCAAGCACTGAGGTACAGCACTAACAATCAGATTTCCTCACGATCTTTTCCTTCACAGTGTTTTTCATTTGTTTTTTTTTAAATATTAATACAATAATAAAACTTATTAAACGATCCCTGCAATAAAGAAAACCGAACTACAATATACAATTGAGATTTCTGACGTTTTAAATACAAACGGCATTTTTCTAAGCACCGCAGTTGAAATGAAATTCCGGGGAAGTGGAATCTGTTGAAAGGCATGGTTAGTGGAATGCCGTCAAGGATAATGAGAATCCAACAGAGATCAGCCGGCCAGTACCTACCGCTAATAATTGCGTCTCAACTTTAGCCGGCTTGCTCCTTTCTCACTGACTTCCTGTAACAATGAATCACGAGAAAATAACAATTTGCTCGTGATTAATTACTAATAAGTAACGTTGCTTCTAAACTAACATCAAAGTATAATTTAATTTTTGAAGCTGCAAAAATCCGTAATTTTAGTAGTTTATTTACTTTCGTCTCTATGGCATATGTGTCTTACTGCAAAAAAATGCAAACTCTATTTGGTCCAACAACAGTTGAAATCATCTGCTAATTGTCACCCCGGCCGGCACCATATTCTCTTTCTCTCTCTCTCTCTCTCTGGGAGAAAGCCTGATCCCTACAGTGGGACGCATACTAAAAAACTATATTATGTTGTATAAGAGTCTTATCTAGAATTTCTACTGGCAGCTTTTTTAATAAAAAGTAATTCTCAAGAACTTTTTAGAAGGCGCTGAGCTGACTAAGTTACTAGCCGTTCGTTCAGATTTGCGACCGTAAGCGATCATGGACATATACCTAGAAACGTAGGCTAGTGATCACTCACGTATTTGACGTTTTCTTTTTGAAAAACCAAGAAAACATTGGTATTTTTTATATAATTACTTTTTTATTTCATTTTCACATGTAATGTGTTGTGACAATGACAACGAAGATTTCGTTTTATTATCTCAAACATCATCCAAGTGCAATAATTAAAAAATAAAGCTATGTGTCATTCATTCCAATAACTTACCAAGCTTAGTGCTAACTTAAATAAAAAGAAAATCTCTCACTACCAAATTGTCAATGCCATAGAGTAAATGTGTTAAAAAAATTGTATCAACGATGAATAGACCTTAGACCGGGGAGACAAGGGCTTTTTAATTAAAACTTATTCAATATTATAAAGTCACAGAGAGTTGGTTGGTCACTCGTATAATTAGGGCGAATTCAGTTGATTCACAACTTTGTTTTGTTTGATTTTAGGAGATTAACTTTTGGGGCATTATTAAAATAATTTCATTGCTACTTTCTTTCTTCATCCTTTCAGGATTCAAATTCTTCGAGGAACTAACAACCACCACAAGTTAATAAAGATATTTTTCCTTGGCATGTATTGTCTTTAATGCTACCGACTTTCATTGGTACCTACTTTAAAAAAATGGTTTATCATTTACCAACACAGAGCAGAAGGCTAACCCTTTTTTAAAACGTTATTATTGTAAGTAAATAGAGTCATGGTGCTGCAGTGCAATGTGTGCAGTATATGAAATCTGAACAAATGAAAACAAAAAATTGTCATGTTATTTTTAATATCCTCGCATAGTGGACTGCTACGCGATGTACCTCATAATAAAGTAATAACATACGAATCATATTTTTTTTAAACTTGGCCTGGTTAACACCTGTGTGTTTGCCAAAGTACGTACAGTCGACAACAAATTAAACTTTACATCCGCTCATTCTACTTCATTAAAGAGAAAATGAATGAAAAATTGTTTTTGTTGCCAACAAATACATTAATAACTGCAATAGATCTTAAAAACTAAATTAGCCTAAAGTCGTCAGTAAACAAGTTACGGACGGCTTTGCAACTAAAACATATAGGTTGATCTGCGTCGAATGTACAAAGCTGACAGCAGACCAATCTGTACAAACGTGTACCCTAATCAGTTACCCTAACCAGTTGCGTTTGGACCTTGAAAATTAACAAAAGTTTCTTTTGTCCAATCGCGATATATCAATTAAATTTCAAGGTAAGGACAAATTTGAAACAAAAATTTTAAAGGTTGACCTGCTGTTCCATGTACAAGAAGTTGTGGGAAATACCACTTTTAAGAAGCCAAAATGTAAGTCTTATTTCATATTTTATTGATTTTTTTTATGAAAAAAAAACTACCTGGAATGATTTCATTCTTAGCACTGAAGAAATGGTTTACAGGTTATTCAATAATAGGCCGTAATGGAAACTATGTAAAAAAGTCATATTAACAAAGTGGTGAGCTCCATGAAAAAGTGTAATTCTTTATAAAAATTTCTTTGCAGCTTGCAGCCAAGTCGCTGATCAGCTTATATGAGTTTTGCAGCGGAGCGGCGCGCCGCTATCCCATTTATTTTGTAGAAACGGCAAACGACCAATAACTCTTGCTTCCCGGGATATTAACACTATCATAGGTTTCTTTCTGCTTTTATGAAGATGCATTAGGCTCGGGACATTTCCATACATTAGTTTCCATACAGCGGCGCTCACGCTACATGGAGATTACTTACCATATTGGAGGCTCAGTTAATAGTTCCTATTTGTCCTAATCATTATTAGTCCAGTCAATTGATACAGACTTACAGGCAACTACAGGCATCTGAGTTATGGCTCGCACTGCAATGTTGTTTTAACGTTCAACGTCAAAAGGCAATAAAGTAAATTAATAAGCTGAACTTTTGGGAGTGAAAATACAATTTGAATCCTAATGCCTTTGATTTTGACTAGCGTAAAGGCCGATCAATTAAGCGGGGTGGGCTTTATTTACCAAAAACGGACGTAACGCCCGGCTCCAATTGCCAAATGTCCAATAAGTCCGCGAGGCGATATTAACTGCGACATAGTTTACTGCGCGCACGCCGCCTGTTCATTATTACTCTGTACAGTTTTATGACGTTCGAATTCCGAAATTTATATAACTGACCGGCTATATGAACTGTAACGGAGTCCGTTTAATTATTGCCGGCCAATAAAATTTATCGCCCGTTGAAAATTATAAATTAACCTCTGTTTACTTTGTAAGTAACCCGGAAAGAAGCACACTGTGTTTCTTCATTCTAAAGAAAACGTTTATTTCCTGTTTTTCCGGCACATCTCTGATCCCCTATGGCCAGCACTGATTTGACAGGTCATTTCTAGGGTGCATAAACAAAAGAAATATTTGCCATTGGCCCCCCAAAATACCATCACTGAAGCCCTCTCTAGGATTTAGAAGGATAGACCTTTTGGCGTCTTTTGCGCCGAGCAAGCCTGACGAATCCTTTGATATGTTATTGAGTTCAATTTATGTTTTCATATCCAACAGGCTCACAACACACGCTCTCTTTTGAGATGGTGCTCGCGGAATATTCAAACGTCACAAAAGGTTTTGTATGATTCTGTATATATTTGATGCAATGGAATATAGCTGGGAGATTTTTGTGTGCCAGTTGTTATTAACAAGAGGATTCTACACAGTGTTAAATCTTCAATGCGCAATAATTTAATCGTGTCAGATAGAGTATGTCGTTTACAAGATTTTTTTTTATTATTATTATTAAAATTCTTTATAGAACTATTAAAACAAATGAAGAGGTACAAAGGCGAACTTAACGCTTATTTAACACCATTATCACAGTTATCCTTGGTGTTATCAAACTAGAAATATATAGGGTAGTGCTTGCTTGAATTTTTGACATTGAAATTTTCTGCTGAATATTGTTTTTTATAATATGTAGTTTTAACGTTTTTATGTTTTGAGGTCAAGCTCTTTCATGGATAATGCTTACAACGAATTGATATTTACACGAGGTGCAACAACATCCCCATCATTATCATCATTCAGCCACAAGAAGTCCACTGTTGGACATATAATATATGTCCAACAGTGGACTTCTTGTATTATCTCCTCCATGAATTTCAAAAAAGAACGGTTGGATGCGGCTTGCATCCAACGTCTTCGTGCCACTTGGATGTCATACGAGGGCTGCTACTTATGTATGCGGAATAGAAAAAATAAACAAATTTATATGGCTAGATATGCTTTTATTGTTTTTCAAGGCATTCTCCACTATGATCGATGCACTTTTGCATTTGATGAAACCAATTTGTAAAATACTTTTTCCACTCTGATTGAGGTATCTCCAAAACGTGGTGTTTGAACGCATCTACGGCATCTTCACGGGTCGAAAATCGTTGACCACGTAATTTATTCTTTACATTTGGGAATAAATAGAAATCATTGGGAGCCAAATCAGGGCTGTACGGTGGATGACCCATCAATTCTATTTTTTGACCATCTAAAAATGTAGTTGTTTCGTGAGATGTATGACAGCTAGCATTGTCATGGTGAAGTATGATTCTGCGTTGCTGGTTGTTTTGGCGTATTTCTTCAAATACTTCCGGCAAACAAATGGTCGTGTACCACTCCGAATTAACCGTTCTGCGATTCTCCAGTAGTATTGTAGCCACATGGCCATTAATACCAAAAAAACAGGCCACCATTTGCTTTACAGTGCTTTATGCACGAGCCATTTTCGTAGGGTTCGGCTCATTTTGAAACACAAAACTGTTGATTGTTGTTTAGTTTCTGGGTCGTACTCCAGATCCAGGATTCGTCACCTGTGTAGTTATTATAAACATATTTTGAGTCGCCTCCGTTGAATTTTTTTAAGGTTTTCTTGCACCAATCGACGCGAGCATCTTCTTGATCCTGAGTTAAGTTGTGCGGGATCCAACGCGAACAAATTTTTTTTACAGACAAATGTTCATGTAATATCCTATGAATGCTCGTCATACATATGCCTAGAATAGCCTCTATCTCGCGATACGTAACATGGCGGTCTTGCATTATTAGTTTTCGCACAGCTTCAATATTTTGTGGCACAACCACCGATTTCGGGCGACCTTCTTTAACTTCGTCCGTGAGTTTACTGCGCCCGCGATTAAACTCACTAAACCAGTAATACACAGTCGTTTTTGAGGGAGCTTCACCACCAAAAGACGAAGTTAATTGATCTACGCACTGTTGTTGCGTTAAACCACGTCGAAAATCGTAATAAATCATAGCACGAATATTTTCACGAGTGAGTTCCATTTTTTCAGCGATATGACATTTTAAACCCAACAAAAACAAAACACTAACGTATATAAGAGAAAAATATTAGCGGCCAGTATTTAAAAAAAGAACGAATTTGACCATGGAAGTTGTCCAATAATTTTAAACATTGCGTTTAAAATTATTGGAATCCCAGATTCCGCATACATAAGTAGCAGCCTATGTATTCTGTTTACCTTGTGGCTGGTCGTCGTACGTTACGAGAATTCGCTCCCATACATAGCCGAAATTTTATCATACTAATATTATAAAGGCGAAAATTTGTGAGTATACACACTGTTTGTTACTTCTTCACGTCTAAACGGCTAGAGAGATTTTAATAAAATTTTGTACTGATTTAACTGACACCCCGGATTAACACATGCGTAGCGTTTTATGGTGGGAAAATATCTTATTCCCATGGAAAAATCGATAAACCGCGGGTAAGAAAAATATTTGTCAGAAGAATATTTTCCTACTGCCCAGTGAGGTCTAACCTTAATTCCAAATCATTTGACTCACAATCGAGATTCTATGACTCAGTCTCAGCTCTGCGCCGGGGGTCAACTACGAAATTCAAGTCTCAGAGAGATATTTCGTTCCTTGTAATACCAGATAAGGTCCGCATGAGGATTTGTCAAATAGTTATTGAAAAGCAGACCGCGTTACGCGAAAAATCCGTCGGGAAAATCTTGTTTCACGGAACAGAGGAGCATTTTGGTCGTTGTCAGATTTTCTATTTACACGGTACGGCCGCGGGTAATACATAGGTATTTGTTATGGCCAGTTGTAGCCCAGTACGGGAATTTAGATCTAGTGAAGTTTTTCATTAGATCTAAATTTCCTGGAGATAATTGAATTTAGTAAAGCAAAATATTTGTTTTTTCTTTCAGCTTTATGAGTACAGTCAATTATTATGGTTAGGCAGTCACTTGTCTCTTGCATCGGGTCAACACACAGCACTCCCAACGTCCGCGGATAAATCCGACAATCTTTGATTTAGAATTATTCACATTTGTATTTATTTAAGTATTGCATGAAAAAGAATTTAGTTTTAGCTATTAAGTCCATAACACAAGATAACTAACTCAAATCCGCCCCGCACCAACCTGAAAAGTAATAACACTTATATTTCCACGTCCAAGTTCCTGGCTATTCCCTGAGAAAAATAGTTCTTGATGAGTATAAACAAATGGACTATACAGAGTGAATTATTCATCGCAGATGCAAGCACTGACTGACAAATGAAATCTAATGAATACGATATGAGATGAAGGCGGATTTGCCGATGTTTCTCGTAAAAGTAGACACTACAACCAGGCCTGTTATTCCACAGGAGTGTCACAAGAGTCTTACTTATTCGTACAGTCGACGGTACATCAACGTTTATGCGTGCACTCTACTTGGTTAAGTTATGGGTGACTTTATTCTTTTTAAGGACAATTTAAAAAAAAACCTATTTAGATGCTATAAATTCCACCCTTGCCGGGACTCGAACCCGTGACTTCTGGCTAACCGTGCCAGCGCTCTCCCAACTGAGCTAATGGGTGACTTACCGGCGTGAAAATCAGTGAAATTTGGAACCTCTGTACAATATTATTTACGGGCAGCGACATCTGGCTGAAGTAAATTACTTCCTATCCGCATCACTTGCAGCCCCGAGTACCTACTTTGCAGTTAGGTTTTACATCAAACCTCTTTGCAATACTCTCTGTATTATGGGTGACTTTGCAACTAAAATTATGTAAAGGTTGATCTGTTTAGAGAGTTGTCGACGGTACATTGACTTTTCCCTGTATTACGCCTGTATCTACGATGATGACGTGAACATTGCGCTCTATTGACGTTTATTAGATAGATTATACAGAGTCACTCCAGAAATGTGCAATTCTTGAAACACACCAATAGTTTACCCAAAGACTTTCGTTTTCTGTTTTCTTTTACTGAGACTTATATTTTTCGACGTGTCAGTTTTTTATAACAGAAGTTCATAATTTTATTAACTTTTACGCGTCCCGGGAAAGTTCTACATTGAAAAATGTCCACCTACGTGTATTATAATTCTTATGCCAATGCGTCGTGTGTTATTTTATTAGACGGTCGGTCGATTTATACAAACTCTTTATAAAAGCCAGGAATGGGGAATGAGGAATTTTCTAATAAAGGTCGCAAAAAATCACAATTTAAAACAATGCTTAAGCGCTTTGTATTAAGCGTGTAAATCGATCCTAAGCTCCAGAATCAGAAAGTACTATCGACACTGTTGGTTGTGTAAGTTTAGACATAAAATGGTTACTAAGACCCCCGGCGATAAGTTGCATTAGCAGTTTGGCAAATGACATCATTGTGGTATTTTCATCTTATCTTTTGAATGAATAAAATAGAAAAAAAAACTTTTTTCTTAATTATTAGGGGGGATGATGACCTGCGATAAACTGCCGGCAGTTGCTGGATGCGGCAAGCTGAAGACAGGGCGCTATGGCGCTCATTAGGGGAGGGCTATGTCCAGCAGTGGACTACATAATATAGCCTGAAGAAGAAGACGAAGATTGATCTGTGAAGTGAGTACTCTTTTCTTATAATTTACTCAAGAAGTGCTGTTTTAGAGCAATTCTGACCTGTATTTAAAACTTGTACAAACAATTGTGCATTAAACTTTATATTTTAGTTAAAAAAATGGCCCTGACGTAACCCATTATAGTACAGAAATGTAAATCGTGTTGTACTGACGACTACTTACAAATAATTTAGAAGGACATTCTTCCAGGCGATTAAAATAAAAAATGTAGTCACGCTTTGGGCCGACTGTACTGTTGTTGTGTGTGGTGGATAAGAATAAAAAAATTAATAACTTTCTAGATTGTTTCCTTGATGAAATAGGTTTTTGTAGCTGTTTTTACTAAACTGGGTACTGGCCTAGTCATTCATTACAGGAATTGTCGGTGTACCTGTAGACAAGAAACGTAGAAAGTAAAGTCCAAATAAATGTTGTCAGCCTTATTTATATAAATACGATTCTTTACAACCGCTGACTGTAAAACCGAAGGTCTCGGGTTCGATCCCCGGCCGGGTCAAACTAGGAAACAAGCTTTTTTAGTTTGTCTCGGGTCTTGGATGTTATCTCTGTATTTATTGTATTACATCTATCGTCGAGTTAGCACCTATTAACCGAGTCATTTAGTTGTACTTAGTATGGGGCTAATGAGATCTGTGCAATATGTCCATGAATATTTATTATTTAAAACATGCCTCGTATGTAGTTTAAATAGTTTGTGGTAAAGAAAAAGACGTAACCACAGGTTATTTAAACTGTCTCTGAGGAGTGCTTTCGAGGGATCGGTTTTGCTGCGGGGAATGCTGGGTTCAGTGAAGGTTTTCTGTGTGTAATACTAGCTTTCACCGTGTAATTTACAGATATATTAATAGTTATTCCACTTTTCGGGACGGAGACAAATACGACAAAGAAAAACCACGAATATCGGTACAGTCCGTTAGCTTTTAGAATATACGTCGACTACTATCGGATTGAATCGGATATATTCGTGTAATAGAAATATCGGAACTAATATGAAAATTAATTAAATAAACTTAATAAGAAAAGTTTTATACAGAGCCGCAAGTAGTATTACACTCGTGTGCCTTCGGCAAAAACCGAAGCCTACTCTAGAGCCTGACGACCTCTGTGGCGTAGCGGTAGCGCGTCTGCCTACCATACAAGAGGTCCCGGGTTCGAATCCCGGCTGGAAACAAAAAAAAAAGTCCAGGTCTTGGATGTTTACATGTTTGTGATGTCGTTGTTTCTGGTTCCCACGACACAGGTTATCCTAGTGTGGGGCCAGAAGCAATGTATGTGCCAGTATATAAAATGTTATGTTATATTCTAAAAGCTTACGGACTGTACAGCCGTTCTCGAGTAATGTGTTCGAACAAACCCGACTTTGTTTCATTGTATGAAATTTCCTGCATAAATAACAACTAATAATAAATAACGTTTAATATATAACTATGTATGAGTATCGCGAATCATTAAGAAATACTTAATAATAATAAAATAGTAGGAATTTCCTTCGTGAATAAACTTGACTGTCTGAAGTCTTCAAATACCTCTGCGCTTGAAATTACTAATTCGTGATAAACACGATTGGTCATTAAGTCCATATTCTCTCTCTGGGAGAAGGCCCGTGCCTTGAAGTGGGACGTTTATAAGCTACATAAAAAAGGTGTTTTAAGGAATCGTGTTTTTTCTAAATAAGATCGCTTAATGTACAATAGACAAACTCAGACTTCTCTTACTGACACCGGCAATGACATTTTCAATTTCACACAATGATTCAAAATCATCACCAAAAAAACCCCCTAGCTGTCCAAACACAAAATTTTATTCAACTCAAGTTACTAACAAATCCGACGGTTAATAAAAAACATTCTTCACGAACTCGCCTGAATTCTTTTCATAACAAAGTTGATAATATCGGCTATAAATACAAGTACAGTGAGCCCATCTATCAGCGCTGTTGGAATTATTGTCTTGTTTATTAGAAACGGACGCGCCCCGGCCCCGGGCGGGGATCCGATATAATGGAATACTTCAGTGTTATTTGCCGATACATTGATGCTCACCGGATCCGCCCCGGGACGGTATTAGCTTGAGCTATTCGCCTTGATCGTGTTGACGGACCGAAGTTCGAGTACAAGACGGAATAGATATAAAACTTTTGCAAGCACTATGTTATTAACTTAATTCCGTAATGAAACTTTGTGAACTTTTGTCTTAAGAAAAACAAAAACTATTTTGCTGTTCGAATGATAGCAAAACTTGGGCGACTAAAATTCCAGTAAGTGATTCTGAAATTAAGTTATTTATGATACGATGCTTCATGACACGTGCGTTTTTCATAAAAAGATGAAAACGAAGTAGATCGAAGTAGCGAAGAAAGATCTGAGTAAGTCTTCGAAAACGATACACTGATGCTCACCGGATCCATCCCGGGACGGTATTACGAGTAGCTTGGGCTATTTGCCTTGATCGTGTTGACGAACCGAAGTTCGAGTACAAGACGGAATAGATATAAAACTTTTGCAAGCACTATAATGTTATCCTAATTCCGTAATCTAATTAAACTGTGGTTTTAAGAATAAAGAACCACTTTGCTCTTCGAATAAAGCAAAACCTATGGGCGACTAAAATTCATATAAGTTATTCCGGAACCGGAATGGTACAGATATACTTAGCGGGTTTATCGTCCTTCTGTCTTGTATTGAGCTTCACGACACCTACGTTCACAGGAAGATCAAAAATGAGGTAGTGAAAAAAGATTTCATAAAAAAAAATTCGGAGACGATACACTACTGCTCACTAGATCTACCCCGAACATAGATAATACAACTTTCGTGCGTATTACATTATCAAATTAATTTTGAAAACTTCCTAGAATTTTTGTTGGAAGCTCTGTTTGTTCTTTGAATAAAAGCGTAACGTGGTTAGACACTCTTGCGACCAAAATTCAAGCAGGTGCTTCCGGAACTAAGTGAATAATTATTATTATATATATACCTAGTCGATATACCGGCCTTCTGGCCTAAATATCTATTGTTCTACATGACATGAACGTTTATCAGAGGAAGATCAAAATTGAAGTGGATGGAAATAGTGAAGGAAGACCTGAAAGCAAACGAAGTCTCCTAGAACGGGGTTAGAATCTTTATGAATTGAGAAGGTAAGTTAAGGAGAACTAAACACACAAATACGTGGAAGAGAGACATAGAGAATAGAGCATTTACTTTCTTCATTTAAAAGAAGAGAAAGATTAGCAGAATGGATGGGTATGAAAAGCCAACTGCTGAACATCTTGTAAATTTTCGTTGCAATGTCTAGTAACGCATGTAATAATGTATGCGCTACGAGCCACCTTGCCATTCCATCCTATCACAGCATGATATCAACTAGATATTTTAGATATGAGGTGCAACAGTCCTTCTGTAGCTATTTACTTAAGTTATAGTAAGGACTTGCATTCAATATAGTGTAATAGTTGTAGAGACACTGTTTTTATTTGAATTGTACTTTTTTAAGTCTCACCTAAGGCGAAAGATTATGCTTTACGGCAGCGTGTTCTTATTGAAAAGAGCAATCCTTTTATATCTATTGTGGCTAAACATGCTCAACGATGTGTAAATTGTTTTAAATACAGCCTCAAGCGGTTTGGGTTTGAATAGCTGTTAGTAGATTTACATATCTTCTGCTTAATCAGCCACATTGGTCGGACCATGAACTCTTCATTGAACTTGGCAAGAAAAATTGCCCGAGGCCATATCATGTGAAGGTAGTTAACCCATGTTTTGGCTAGATCAGAGGAAATGCGACTATATTATATAGAGCAAAGGAACGATTGAGTGGGGACCGGACATCTGAAATAGCCCACGTGTTTTTGATTATCACCATTATTATATGTGGTATACAGGGTGTAACAAAATTCCAACGTACAGTCATCAACAGAACAACCGTTACATTTTTCTGATGTGCTGTGCAGAGTAGCTTAAATAATATGCTATCAAACAGACACACACTCACATACACATACACACACACACACACACAGATACACACTTGCACACATAAAACGCACACATACGACTATGTTCTACTTAGACAATAAAAACACTCACCTCGCTGAGTTTTTATACTTTTATCTTTTTTTAATATTTTGTCGTAATAAACATAAAGCAATCTTTAAAATAAGAAAAATATCAAATTAGACTAAGTTTTTCTCAAGCTATGGAAGTGCGGTGTCACCTAGTACAGGCATTACACATGCTTAAAAGTTGGCTCCAGATACTTTGTACCGTTAAATTAAGCAGTTTACGTTAATGAACATTTTGTATTTTGTATCTGTATTTGCTGTCGACAGTGCATTCGAAAATGGGGGTAGTACTTGGGGTACCTACGTCAAACAATTCGAAGAGTGTAGAAAACGACGGTGAAATCACGAAAAGCTACCTGTTCTTGAACTGAAACTCTCGTAAGCACTACAAGTTATTGACATAATACGGCAATCACTTACGGATAAGAGCGAGACCAGTTGGACTCTTCCGATAAAAAGTAAGTCACAAGTAAGTGATTCCGGAATTAAGTTCGTTCTTCCATATATTTTAATTTCACAGGAGGTATTTTATTTGAAGAATAGAACCTCCCATTTTCAACAAGAATAGAACATAGTGATTTGGATATACCCTGTATTCAATCCGTACCACAATAAATCGTTTATTATCTTTTTCCTTTTTTCTGCTTTAATATCATGAGTTTACAAAAATCGACTCTTTCCCATAACTGTGTAAGTAAAAAATTAGAATTCAAAGAACTAATAACATTTACATATAGGCACATACATTGCTTCTCACAAACAATGACCTCACAAACATGTAAACATTCAAGATTTAGGGTTTTTGTTCCCTAGCCGGGTTCGAACCGGGGGCTTCTTGCATAGGTAGGTAGGCGCTACCGCTGCGCCACAGAGGTCGTCAATAAAAAGTAATGATTTTTAACACTTTTGTTACTTGAATAGAACTTTAATTTATATAATTTATTTTAGCCATTTTAAAGACTTTTAAGAAGTCAGGTAAAGTTTTAACTTTTTTAGCTAAACCTAATTGCTATACATTAAATTCTCTATAATGAAAAATTTTGACAGTATAAATAAATTTACTGCCTTTTACTTTAGCCTTTTACATGCGTGCCTACGAGCAGTAGAAAGGTAAATCAAAAGGCTTTTTTAAAAAGTTGACTTGGAAAAAAAACTTTGAAACGACACGAACCATTTGCCCTAAATTAAAAAAAAATTCAAACATATACAAACAAAGAATTATATTGAGCGAGCAATATGTGATAGCAACCCTTTGTATGTCCCCAACTGCTGGGTCATGCATGAGCCTTTTCCTGTGTCGCAGGAAGTATAGCCCATACTTCACCACGGGAGCTAAGTCCGGGTTGGTGGAGGATTGTAAGACAGTAGCGGGCCTTACTGTCAGTTAGGTATAGTTATCGAGCCTATAAGCCCTCTGACGTGGCTTAACAACTGCCATTAAATGAGTATGCCAGTATTCACAATATTTTATTTCATTTCTAATTACCTATGTCGTGACTTGGACAGAATATTATGTTTTCTTAATAATTTCACTTTTAATGAAAAAAAAACTTATATGCCTATCTAGTCAATACTTGGTTTATAATCTGCCTTAAGGCCTTTTGAAAGTGGATGGAGAATCTTAATTAAGTTGTTTATCCGCTCTTGTCAAGAACAGGCGAATATTTATACATTTTGGTCTATGGATTAATTTGCGAAAACCCACTTAGCACGTGCAGAACCAGTGGAGCAAAAAGTGCCTGCCAAAAGCACTTAAGAGCCATAACGATCTCTTATTTAGGTGTTATCCTATCTCGAGTATTGGCAAGTGTGATTTGCAAAGTAGCTCTTCCGTTTCTGAAGTGGTTACTGAAATGTTTTAATTTATTGCTCTTCTGAGAAGGCAGGATGGCGGGAGTTAACAATTTAAATTTCACAACTCTGTTTTCAAGAAAAATATTATTATCAGAAACTTCTGACTGAGAATGTTGGTTTTTGATATAATTGTGTTTTTAACACATTTTTAATAACGTTTAGGTATGTTCAGGAACATTATATATTAAACGGGTTTAATCGTGATCATAACTATGTATGAGCATCGCGAATCATTAAGAAATACTACTTACACCTAATTACATTGACGCCAGTACTATCTTTGTGTCCTAGGTTGCAGAATAATTATGTAACTTCTGTTATTGGTAACCGTCCCGTGACGACTGCTAGTGGCATATTTCCGATCGCTTCCATGCTTCGCAAGGCACGTTAGGCTGAACATGCCGGCTGTCATGTAATGGCAGTCGTTGAGACACGTCAGAGGCCATATGGCTGGCTGTATAACTTCTGACAGTAAGGCCCGCCACTATCTTACAATCCTCCACCAACCCGGACTTGGGACTCGTGGTGGAGAATGGCCTAACCTTCCTACGATGCAGGAAGAGACCCGTGCGCCAGCTGTGGGAGCATACAAGGCTTGATATGGATCGATGCTACTTCTGTTAATTAAGGACCTTGAAAAGACTAAGCTAGGTTCAGTATTTTGTTCATTTTTCTCCAACTGATCTAGATTTTAAAACAGACATTTAGTATAATTTGTAACGTTTACTATTTTTCCTGAATTTGCAAAACTGTAATGTTTTGAAAGAAGTTGTTAACTCAATGGACTACAGTTGCTAGCATATACACCTGTACACGTGTGCACTCTACATCATAGCGCAAGGGGCAACTTTAAAACAAAACAGAACATGTTGAACGGTTCTCGAATGTACGTTAGCGATAGCATGTTGCAGTTGATTTTCTGCGATGGCGCATTTGGATCCACAAAAACAACATATCAATACCAAACACATAAAGATAAGTAAGTCGAATAATCATTTCATAAAAACACAGTGATTCAAAAGTCTTATTGTCCCATAATCTGAAACGAACAATCTATCTCTGTTACTCTCACATCGTTTGTAAGAGAACTGCTAAGAAAATTACCTTTGTAAACTGGTCGACAAGTATCTCTGAATCACTACACTGGAGCTTTAAAGTGGCTCTCCCAAAGGAGCTGCTTTATTGAGTGCAACAGGAAATACTCGTCGGAACAGTGATTTCCGGAACGTTATTGTGAAATAATTACATGTGGCGCGGAGTGGTACGAGTCTATGTAACTATCAGATAGCTGTTAAACTATGAAATTGGTGTCTAAAGTTGATTGAAATTTGAGTGCTGTTTTAATTTCAAATTGACCTTGCCAAGAAATACATTTTTAATAATGCGACATTTTTCAAATCGTTTCTTAGAGAAGTACCGATATCTGTACCTGTTAACGCCTGCATGAACGGGAACTACTTAGGCCGCTGGAAGTGCTAAATTAAAAATAAAGTGTCAAAGAGACAGACTTTTGAGTAAAGAACTGGTGTTGGAGTTGACTCAAAACTGAATTCAATTTATTATATTTTATTTGCTACTTAAACGACAAAATAGGAAATTCTTGCATTTTATTGTAATCAAGAAGACCTGCGGCTTTAACAGTACCTATATAAGGATCTGTCATTCATCATCTGTAATTGCGTGACATTGTCAGTTATCATTGTACCACGAGCGGTGGTAGTAGAGCGGTGTAGAACGCCGGCTTCTCAATCGGGAGGTCGTGGGTTCGAACCCCGGCATGTACCAATGACTTTGTTTTCTAAGTTATGTACATTTGTGAAATTATAGTAGCAATACTACTCGCTGACGGTGAAGGAAAACATCGTAAGAAAACCCTAGTGTCTGAGGTGTTAGCGTACCTCAGCGCTTGCTACGTACAATGGCCCAACTATGAGGCTAAGCGCGGAAATTTCAGGTCTAACTATCATTGTACCACAATGCATTAAGAGAATCTAGGTACAGGTTCCGCTCTTACTTGAAGAGCAAGAGACTTTTTTCATCTATATAAGTGCAAAAATGCCCTAATACAACTCGTCCATGATTATTCATGGTTTCGCCATGAATTATTAGATATTTTGCGTTACGACTGGATAAAAGGACCTTTTGTTTAATTTCAAGGTCATCACTCAATGGGTTCTTCTCTCACCTTATTATGAGAATGAAGAATGACTTTAAAAATAATAAAAACTGGCCCAGAGCGAGTCGGACTCGAAAACAAACTGTAGACTCAATAAGTTTTATAGCATTCCAGTGAAATCTATAAATACGAAAATAAAGTGGTTTCTACACTTAGCAATCGAATTGAAGCATCGATACATGACGCTATTTGAGCATTCGAGCACTTAAAAGGATAGTTTTCAGAGCGTTGACTTGTCAAATGTTCTCAAAAATTACCATTGTTTTAAAAAATGTGATCAAATTGGAAGAAAGAAACAAAAAGAAAGAAAGACAATTATTATACCAAGAAGACACAACAATTACAGACAATTAATACAAAATGAGCACAACATAAATAAACCAAATCTACAATAAACGAAACAAATTGGTTAAAATATTATTATGGACATTTCAGACGTACTTGAAAATGTCATGTTAAGTACATGAAATAGTTTGACTAAGAAAAAAAGTACTTCCACAGAACACAATATATTGTCCTGATCCCAAACTTGGATACGCTATCCTATGATAACCAGGTTATAAAATCACAAATATGGAAATTTACGCAGACTGAGGCCATCGGAACAAATGTACGGGGGCCCCCAGTGGGAATCAAGCGGAAGCCGCTTGAGGAAGAGCGTCGGATTAAATTTTTAACATAAGTTTTTTTTCATCAAATCTTCCTAGAAGAGTTTTTCCTAATAAAATGAAAAATGAACCTCGTACTTCAAGAAATATTAAGAAAAAAAATTGCGGAATCGGTTCAGCTGCTCGCGAGATTTGCGCTTACCAACACATTCAGCAATTCATTTTCATATTAAAAAAGATAAACTTATTCAAATCTTTGTTAAATAAAAAATAAAAGAAAGAGTCTTTCCAAATTATCGTAAAATAGAAGTTAAATTCTAAATGAACTTGCTAATTTGTGCCTAGAGGTGCGCTGCGTTCACCAAACACATTATGTCCATGATTTTCAGCACATTCTGTGACACAGCGTTCCTTATATGCCTCGCTGGACATGAAATGCCTTTTGCGTAAAGCTAGAACCACTTTGCTGAATATTACTGCAGTGCAAACGGTACTAGAAACGCATTTGCTACTAAGTAAGCTTCATGTTACCCATATTGGGTCATTACTAAACTGCCTAGCTAGGTACTCGGAAATACAACACTGTAATATGCTTCTCATTATCCCTCAAATAAAGTGTTGAATTACGTCCAGACCAATATGAGGCCGCAATTATGAAACGTGGAAAGAAAAAAAACCACACGCCTATGTAAAAACTAGAGAGGGCGAAAAATCTGAATGGGCACCCACTGGTACGGAAGGGTGCGCAGAATCGTAACACAAAAGAAAAATACGGTTATTTTACACCAATGCGGTAGATTATATCTTTTATAGTCAAAATCAACAGGAAGCGTTCAAATGGGGCATGTAACCTACACTTATTATTGATGCCGCTGCGCGCATTTGCGAAGGGTGCATAAATTTCTAAAGCAAACTTCGAAAGGGTTTGTACAAACAATATGCAGTAAAAGTAATTTGCTACGGTCCTTTTTTTAATAATTGGTCACGATACGGAATGTTAGCTTCCGTGTGTTGTAAATTTCAGAGTCACTTGAAAATTCAATTTTATTGCTGAAATTTCCTTCAAAACAACGAAACAGCTGTGCTAGCTTTTTCGGGTAACTTTGGTTAAATAGTTGTGATAGCTTAACTATTCAGTCTTATTGGTACCCGAAGGTCAGTGTCACTTTGGCCTGTCACAAAGCGGTGACATGGTGTCACTTGAAAATTCTATTTTATTGCTGAAATTTCCTTCAAAACAATGAAGCAGCTGTGCTAGCTTTTTCGGGTAACTTTGGTTAAATAGTTGTGATAGCTTAACTATTCAGTTTTATTGGTACCCGAAGGTCAGTGCCTCTTTGGCCTGTCACAAAGCGGTGGCGTGGTGGCGACTTAAAGAGATACAAATCCTAGCCAGATGTTTGGGCATTGGTTGCGGCCGCCACCGTGACCGCATCAGGACGGAATAAGCTAAAGTAACACTCAGTTTCGGATACCAAAGCGTCAGAACTGAATAGTTAAGCTGTCAGAACTGTTTGAATTAGGCGTAATTCAGTCTGTGTCTTATATTAGAGAAGAAAGGCTTAAAAGAGATTTTAGATTTTAGTACAATTGGCGGCAATTGATTTTAGTTTAACTTAATCGTTCTATCTTTGTTGTGCGCTTGCGTATTAAACTGCATACAGAACACACAAACAAATTCGAACAAATTTACTCGTCGATGCTTATGGCATTATGGTCTTTGGGGACTGAAGGCCCCGTTTGCGGTCGCTTCATTGACCACCATAATACTAATGATGAAGATGATGATCATGTCCTTTATATCGAATCTGTGAACGGCGACAACTTGACAAGGAATTATTTAAAAACCTATTTAGAGGCTAAAAATTTCACCCATGCCGGGATTCGAACCCGCAACCTCTGGCTATCCGTGCCAGCGCTCTACCAATTGAGCCAATGGGCGACTCACCGGCATCAGTGAAATTTCGAACCTCTTTACACTATTCTCTGTATTACGTACAGGCAGCGACATCTGGCTTAAGCAAATTTCATTACTTACAGCTCCGACTACCTACTTTGCAGTTAGGTTTTACATCGGAACGATATCACTGTACCCACATGATTATACTATTTTTATTTTTAATGCACTAACCCGTGCTAAGTTTTTAAATTTGTCCTTAGCACGGGTTAGTGCATTAAAAATAAAAATAGTAAAAGGAATTATTTTCCATCCGAGCATGCTCTCAGGTGCATGATGAAAAATCTTACTTTAAAGCTTTAAACACAGGGTCACAGCTGTAATTGTAGGAGTGTTTGTGACGAGATTTGGTGTCGAGAACTGACTTTTGGCGTGGAGATCGTAAAATCACCCTGGTTCAAAGACTGTGGTTCGTGAGCTAATAGCTTTCCGCCATTTTAGTTTGCTGTGCAAGTTTCTACTCTTATTGACGGCTATAATGCTCGAGACAAGTTGGCGCTTCAGAATATCTTCAATAAATAAGGTATTAACCACCTATTTTGCATTTTCCGTAGCTAAGCTGGTAATAGAAAGGTGTACTAATAATGGAAGTAAAATTGAAACTCCTTTGCTTGCTTCCACTGATTCGTTCACTTTCGTTCATTCACATTAGTTTGGTTAGTCCGATACACAAAAGAAATGTCCAACACCTACCGAGGCCCTGAATGTGGACAAAGCAACTATTGGAAATGCCTGCCACCTCTGACCGTATTCGTAGCACTGTGGTTAATTTTGCATGGTTCCATTGTTTGAATGTTGTTGTTTGCAGAGGGCACCTTGTTTACATTGTTATTAACTTGGGGTTCGTTATTAAAAACACAGAGCGCAGTGTACGCTGCAGCAATCTGCTATACGCTGTATTAGGATAAATTTGTAAAACCATCCTCCCGGTTTCCTCTGTAGCAGACCAACAAAGAGAAAATGTGAATTGTTTTTCCTAACTTAGTTTCTAACTAGCCAGCTACAACTAACTAGGTCACTTTATTAATGCGGATGACATAGCGACTGACATGGATAGGTCGGGTAAATTATTTTTGATCAGAGGATTTAAAAAAAAATTGTCAACTCTTGTATGTCCCCACTGCTAGGGAACGAGTTAGGCCAGCATTGAAGGTTAGGCCATACACCATGGGGGCCAAGTTTGGGTTGTAGGAGAATAGAAAGACAGCGGCGGGCCTTGCTGTCAGAAGTTATCAAGCCGCCCATAAGGCCTCTGACATGGCTTAACTGCCATCACATAAGAGCCGGCACCAACAGCACTTAACGTGCCTTGCAAAGCACGGAAGCGCTCGGAAAAAGCCACTAGCGGTAGTCACGGGACGGTCACCCATCCTGCACCAGACCGCGCCTGTTGTTGCTTAACTTAAGTGATTGATTCCAATCACTCGGACCGACTAGGCCACGAGCATTTTAAAAAAACATGGCGAAATTAAAAGAGTTCCTAGTCGATAACGGAACCTTGAAATGTGTAGAACTACTTTCTTCTTTTCATTAGTTCATTTAATTTAATACTTTACGTAGGTTCTCACGTTTACCTATATTTTAATAAGACGTCTTTTATAATTTAAATTATCTTCATCCCGGTCTTCCTGAAGAGAATACCCATTCCAAACTTATCGGGAAACCGAATGCTGACAAATGGCATAGGCTTTAAAAACGACAGTATCTTCGCACATGTCTGGGTCTACCGGATTCCACTCATCTCGAACACATGTCGAGTATTAATTCGACATAAAACTTAAGTCCAACAATCATAATATGCGACAGTGAGGATTAAGCGAGGGATTTTGCTGATTTAGGACTACCGTTGGTGGTCTGGTTGCACCGTTGAGGGTGGATTCTTTTTAACAAAACGCTCGCTTATTTGGAGGGTCACACTGTCACCCCTTCTGCACTTTATACGGCTAATGCCCGGGAGATCCTCCTCATGTTCATTCATGATTTAGGGTCGCCGATTGTGTTAACAGTGAAATTAGTATTAAAAGGTGCGAGGTAAGTACTCCAACTGTATTTATGAGCACGCTCGCAACTGGCCGCTGCAATCCGAGCCGGTTCTGCGTTGAATTGATCCTCTTTTATAACGTTTTTGAGGGTGTCCTGCTTTGAAAAGCGCTTCTCCATTTTATAACGTCTAAATTGTCATGCAAAAGCGTCCGAGAGTGTTTAACAACTTTATCCACAGAGGGTAACTTGAGGATACATTACCAAAACAGAATTAAGCGCTCGAAGTGTTGGCCAAGTGCCCTTAGCTGACCGTTGGCCACCCAAGGCACATTTTCTTAATTAAACCCTCAATGTTTCAGTGGTAAGGCGAGACGCCCGTGGTAATTGTTTAGCGTCCAAACGGACTCGGTGACTGCGACCAGCCCTTTGTTAAACTGTATAGAGACTTTAGTCGGTTAACGAAAATCGGTGTGCCCGCTTTCTGCATATAGAGAGGCAATTTACTTGAACGGTCGTTTGCCTCCGCGAAATATTGCCCTGATTCGGCCGGCTGATAAGAAAATTTGTATCGTATGCTCAGAGCATTAGGAGCGTTATTGAAACTGATGACGTAGCCGATGACTGCGATGCGTTTCATGGTTAATGATTATGCAAATGCGACAGCCCTAGGAGTACTTAGGTACTAATAACTTTACAGTGATAAATTGATATCGGTAACAAGTTGGGACTGTGTTGTGTTTATGGGGCGTATTATTTGCATCGATTCCGTGATAAATTATCTGCTGTTAGAAACAATTTGCGAGATTAATGCTTCGGGATAACTTGACAAATATGCTTAGTTATTTGTTGCTAGATAATGCACATAATTCAAAGGTTCTGTTAAACATAATTACCATGGGAACCAAATTCAACAGTTCTATCCTCATATCCTTGGACTAACAGTCACTTCAAGTCTTTTAAAACTACGTAGATTTTGAAGAAGTTTTTCTTCTTGCTGTTCAAAAAATACTGAGGAAAATATTGAACCTAGAAGAGTAAGTTTTCCGGACTTCCTACTAAATCATTAGGTGTAAATGAAGAAAGTGATTCGTGATGTCCTATTTCTAGGACGCCAGGGCTTATGAGGCTATAGATCACTTAGGGAGAAAGGCCTACACTCTGATAATGATAGTGATGATAGAACAAAAATAAACCTATTATCCATCAGTGGGCCTTTTATCATTATCTAGTTATTTTAGCTAGTAGCAAAACGCTTGACTACCAAAACAGCGGTCGTGCGTTCGATTCCCTCTTGAGGCCACCGTAATGAATTTGTCCAAATGGCCTCCGTCTTCATGCATTGCAATGTTTGTGATGACCAGTGCGACCTAAAGATGGACTTATCCAATTTTTTATTGCTATAATAGCAGCAAAAGGGTATTTTTTGAACTAAAACTTTCGTAAGCACTACACATTATGGACAAGCTAGTCCATTGAAATGATTAGACAGTTTTCGGATTACAAACTGTTTTTAATACAGGTAATTTTTACATGGATTTTCGAATTAGAATGGTGTCCCGACACTCCCGTTCGCGCTTTATTTGTTGCGGTAGGTGGAGCGACATCGTGCACATTTGCCTTTGCTTCATCTCTGCTTCGCCCGCAGGAAAGTGTAGCGTTCACACGCTTCTCGCGTGAACACATTAACCTACTTGATTTTTTGTTGGAAGAGTCTGACCAGGGCTTCGATTCTGTTATTGTATTAGAGTAGAATGACAGGTAAATGGACGGGTCACGTGACGTGTTTTTTTATACATTGGCGCCTGAAACGTATGATACGTCTGAGGGCGTAGACTTAAAGCAGCATTAAGCTGAACTTGCCACGGTCATGCCATTGTAATTGTAGTAACATGCATTAACAGACTCTAGGGCCAGGTTTCGCGGTGATTCGCAGAGCTTAATAGCGAAAAGGTATTTGAACAGAGCAGCGGGTTTCTGAAAAGTAAGAAGTGGTTTGAAGGGTCGTTTTCTGTAAAGTTACTATCGTTTTTACGTAGGAGGAGTCCTCCTTTTCCTAAGGGGTCCACAAAAGATTATAAACATGTCTTCCTATTCGAATATCATTGTTTAATTTTACGACACAACAAATATCGTTTACATCTCGCGGCAGCGGACGCCCCACTGTGATATCGGCCATAAACAACCGCAAATGTGTGACAAACAAAATAAACAGTTTGTTTATACATATGAACAAGCTCGTTTTGTTGCGTAACACCTACGAAGGTTAGTAAATTAACCAGTAAGAGAGGAAAAGCAATTGTCCCTCTCCGATTGTACGTGAACGCAATTTCCTGTAAACTTTTTATGACTCCACACTGCTCTGTTATGACCCGTAAGCCATAAATGGGTTTTATTGCGGAACTGTCGCTGGGAGTCCTTACATTTAAATTAATTTACTCAAAAGTGATCTTCCTGCATCGCAGAGGTTAGGCCGTACTCCATCACTGGTGGTCCAGCGGTGAGGTACAGGATGAGTGACGGGCCCGTGACTACCGCTAGTGGCATTTTTCCGAGCGCTTCCGTGCTTCGCAAGGCATGTTAAGTCGTTGGTGTCGGCTATCATGTAATGGCAGGCGGCTTGATAACTTCTGACAGTAGACCCACCCGTGCCTTACAATCCTCCACCAACCCGGGCTTGGCCCCAGTGGTGGAGTATGGCCTAAACTCCTGCCATGCAGGAAGAGACCCGTGCCCCAGCAATACATACAAGGGTTGATATCGATCTATCCAATATTATTCTCTATTGTTATGTATATTCTTCTTATTTTTAGGTACAGTTCATTTGTCTGCTCGCGTGTCTTTCCACAATTTTAGGTGTCCAAAGTTGTACCTCGTATCGTATGGCCTTATCTAGAACACATAATTATTATGGTTTGCCCTTTTTGACTTCTTTTGGGCTATCCTGCTTAGGTCGGTCAGTTTTGTTATTCTTCTAACAAAGCTTCAATCAATCAATAAGCCTCTCAATCTCTCCACTGCTGGTCATATATAGGCCTCCTAAAGCACGTCACTTCCTTCTGTCCTCTTCCATCCTCATCCACTTGCCACCAATCTGCCCAAGATCATCAGTATAGCGAGCCGGTGGTCACCCCACGTTGCGGTTGCCAGTTTGTGGTCTCCTTTCGAAACCTTTAGACGATAATAAAGCTTAACTCGGTCTAATCACTACGACGGTCTTTGTGTCTCTGTGACAATTTGAATAAAAGTCTTCTCTTTCTCTCAAAACGGGGCATACAGACAGTAGTCGGTCTGAAAGTAACCCGATACTGGACGTGTCTAACAAATCCGTGGACTTGTCACTTGAAATGTCGAGCACGTGTTTGGGGAAATTTGTCATACAACTGGTGCAACGGCCCAATTCTGGTATTTACAATCCATCTGAATTCAACCTTGAAGTCTGTTTTACATTATATTAAATATTAATCAAACTGACACTTGCATCACGGAGAGGAAGGGGGGTAAAATAGGGGACAGCGTTTGCCACTTGCCACGATCCTGACGAGCTCTTTCGTTTCATTAACATTCAATAGGGATCTATGCAGGCACACTGGTCTCGGGCACAGTTGGGTAATTATTTTTTATTAATCAGAAATCATATTTCACTGCTACTTTAGGTCTCAATTGGTTTTCATTAGAACATAAAACTTTTAATGTTATGTTACTGGTGTTGGACTAAAAGTTGACCTGCTGCTACTTGACCTACTACTGCTAAAATAAACTTTTTTACTTACTTGTTCTCTCCCATGGCAATATTTATTTACTGGCAAAAATTCCTGTACGTATACCGCAACTAACGTTGTTATTTCATGAATTACGAATTTTAGAGACAACCTGCTAGATAACTCAGGCAGATGCAACAGTTAGCGCATAAAAACTGCTCAACCTAGCTAGTATTGTAGTCGAATTCGTGTTTAAGTACATACTCGAAGACGTCCCATATAAATCTGTGACAGTTAGTTGTGTCCAGCCCACTAGTTTACGTCCAGTGTTTATAGGCAGTGTCCAGCCCATTAGTATTAGTTTTGCGTCGGTGATGCTGTGTCACTCGCACAGTATATCATTTTGTAAAAAATGTTATACCTTTTATTAATGTGATTTAAGGGTTTGATAGATAATAAAAATACTGACATTTAAGAAATATATGTCTTATCTTGTACCTAGTTTTTAATTGAGAACAATGGATGTTAAAATTAACAATTTCCAAAACAACTATTCGTAATTATTAATTACTTACGAATAAAGATAATTAATTACGAATAAACATTCGTAATTAATTATCTATCAATCCCTTGAACCACATTTATCAAAAGTGTATTCATTTTATTACAGTACCTAAAATGTCAGTTTGTGCGTGCGAGACAATATATTATGCTCCACGCGAGTGCAGCCCAAAGGGGTAGGTCGATTGATTCACAGGCGTTCCTGAGTTACAGAATCAGCCGCGCCGCATCGGTAGCCCCACGAAACCTGATCCTAAAAGTCAACGTCTACCTCTAGTCTTTTAAATAAACATTCCTCAGTCGAATGTATCCGAAATAGCATTATAAATCATTTTCCTGGCGAAGCGAGCTGTTTTTGTACGAGTGAATTTGTTAGTCTCGTGACACTCGGTTCCGCTATTTGCTTAGCCTCTAAAACAGATGGTTGGGGCTTGGGACGTCAATTTTGGAGGTGCATTCATCATGTTTGGAAATAATCATTTACCTTGTGTCAAATTCTTCTACGGTATTTCACCCACTTGTATTAACTAGCTGATGGCATTTCGGGTGAGGCAAAAGTTAATGAATTTTTTCCAGTAACGATGCTTACACCTGCTGCTACAAAAATATTTGACTTTTACTATTTATAGTTTAAATTAAACGGCAAAATTATATATATTTATATAGATACCTAAAATAATAAAATATAAAGATTGAATTGAGAGAAGGTTGCTTTTAAAGACTGGTTCAGGAATATTTTAAAAGACTTGTTTAAAATATTTTTAATGAGAGAACGAAAGACATTTGTAGCCATGAGTAGGTATCGCCAACGATTTCACTCTATTTAAAAACATAACATAACAGGCTTGTATCCTACAGGGGACGGCAGAGACCAGGGACTGCCACTTGCCACAATCATGACAGATCACCTTCGCTTCATTAACGTTCATTCGTCGTTTCATATTCGAATTAAGCGTTCTACCGACCGCACTACCAGTGTATCGCAAACGACTTTACTCTACTTCCATCGGAAAATATTGTATCGCAAATGATTTTACTCTATTTTCATATGAAATACTATATCGCAAACGATTTAAGTGTAATTTCATCTGAGAATACTGTATAGCAAATGATTTTACTCTATTTCCATCGGAAAGTACTGTATCGCAAACGATTTTAGACTATTTTCATCTGAAAATACTTTGATTCGGACTCGGCGTTCGCATGATGCGCGCAATGCTATTAGATGCTGACATTTGCACTCGAAATCCTTCGGAGGCTATTCAGGGAATCTCAAAATTACACATCGGCATTCCAGTCACGTGTCCGCGTCGGCACCGGCGCTGATTTTTACCTCTTTTCATTCCAATTGCACTAGTTCTTTCACTAATTTGTCTTCACTCCGCCGCCCATTTGAAATTGAAAGCGAGCCAGGAAGTCGCTTGTTAATTCAAAGACGGAATTTAATGCGATTATGAAGTTTGAGTTAAGCTCGCACATACTTGGACTGCGCAACTTTTTATTTTTTTATGTAGTCTATAAACGTCCCACTGCGGGGCACAGGCGTTCGCTCAGAGAGAGAGTATGTGCGTAATTACCACGCGTGTCCATCGCGAATTGGCAATATCAAGCGCTGAAGTATTTGAACATCTCAGACGCTCAGGTTTCCTCGAGATGTTTTCCTTCAGTTAGCGAGTGGCATTAACTATAACTTTACAAATGTACATAACTTAGAAAACAAATGGTACATGCCTGCACTGGGTATCGAACCTGGGTCTCTCACTTCCGAGTCCATGGTTCCACTAGGCTACCGCCGCTTGAGAGACGTGGCAAAAGGAACGTGCCTTAACAAATATGGTTAAAAAGTTAAATTACTTTGATAAATTCCGCCGAAAATCCCATAAGCACCATGCGGTTAGTTAATGCACCGCCCTCCCTTCCACTTTTTCAAGCAGAAGCAAGACACGAACACACCACCACCGACACCAATACTTGTGTGAGAAAACACGCGACGCGTTTCGCCTCTAACACGAGGCATCCTCAGGCTCCCGAATGCAAGTGAATGCATTCTTTTTAATGCTACCTATTATGGATTTCCGCAAAGTAACGCCTGATTCTATACAACAACTATCGTTAAGGTGATCGACTTACGGTAGTTTGTATTTTTGTAAAACGCACTTTCCCAAAATTCCTCAATGCAAACCTGAATTTATGAGAACTATTAGTCCCGGCCAGAGCGGTGTATCGTGAGGCCCAGTGGGTCATTGTTTTGAAATATACAGGGTGTCTCATTCAAATCGGTCAGTATGGGAAAGTCTGAAACTATAAGACATACGAAGATCTGTTCTGAGGAACCATGTCATCGATTTTGATAACAAGAAAAACTGCATTCATACATTTTTAAAAACATCTGCACTCTTTTCGGGAATCGAACCCGGTTGTTATTAAAAAAAAATCTACACTATTTCTATTTAGATATCGATTGTGTAGGTCTTAAGCAGTAAATGCCTGTATAAAACATGATGTCTAAAATGAATAAAATGCATTGTTTTCACATACTTCAATTAACTTTAGTAGGTGCCCGAAGTGACCTCCGACTTTTTCAATACAATATTCAAAATCTTTAGGTGACGATCTTACGATTGCATTTTGTATGAAAACTATGCATTTTATTCATTTTAGATATCATGTTTTATACAGACATTTACTGCTTAAGACCTACACAATCGATATCTAAATAGAAATAATGTAATTTTTTTTTTCAAAACAACCAGGTTCGATTCTCGAACGGAGTTCAGATGTTTTTTAAAATGTATAAATGCAGTTTTTCTTGTTATTAAAATCGATGACATGGTTACTCAGAACAGATCTTCGTATGTCTTATAGTTTCAGACTTTCCCATAGGTACTGACCGATTTGAATGAGACACCCTGTAGAGCGGCTATTATTGTTAATTATACGCGAATTTTTCGAAACAATATTCCCAATATCACTTATTTGATTTTTGTCGGTAGGGGTAGGGCCTGACTTGGTGTCGCTTTGATTTGCAGAGCTTAATCATGTTCAAGTTAAGACAAATCTAGTGTCGTCGCCGTCAATGACCGAGTGGAACGCTGTCGGACTCGTCGACCAAAAAACAAAGAAAATGATTCTGGAATGAGGCTAACGTGTTGTGCTTACCTTTTACGTTTTTACTAAAAAAATAATATTATTTATAAAAGATGTGATTTTAATTAATACGAATTGCATAACCACTCCTAGAATTCAGTATGTATAATTAGTTAAGAATAAACGGATTCGTCAAGCCACGTCAAAGGCCTTATGGGCGGCTTGATAACTTCTGACAGAAAGCCCCGCCACTGTCTTACAATCCTCCACCAACCCGGACTTGGCCTCCGTGGTGGAGTATGGCCTAGCCTTCCTGCGATGCAGGAAAAAACCCGTGCCCCAGCAGTAGGGACTTAAAAGAGTTGACATCGATATCGATATCGAAAATGCTGGTTGCGAAAAGCTGAAGACAGGGCGCTGTGGCGCTCGTAAGGGGACGGCTATGTACAGTGGACTAGTATAGCCTGACGACGATGACGACGACCTAAAAGTAATCGATATGATTGTTATTTACGAAGGGCATGGCCGCGGTTTTCAAACCTGCTTAATTTGAGCATGTATAATTAGTTTATTAGGCTGTTTTTCTATCTTTCGGCTCCTAAGATTAGTTATCGTAAGGACTACCAGGCCTCTTAAGACGACATAACAAGGAAACCTCATGAGGTGTTTTTTGTGTCCTTGTAACTCGTAAGGTCGTGGAAAACAAGCCGTTTTCCACGCGCAAAACTCCTTTGTTTTTCGGTACAAGCAAACAATGTTTACCACTTTTTCACAACAGTATTGTTGTGAAATGTGTCATAAGAAACACGAGCGAAAGTCCCAGCTTGGGACGCACAAATAATATACATAAATAGATAGAGAACACTTTACTGTACATAAAAAAAGGTAATGACACAGATATTTCTTAACCTAAGAGTACAGAGGAGTACAAACCTCTTCCAGACAAAATGATCTCTTCCAGACTTTGGATGGACTGGATATGATAAGATAATAATATTCTTTATTGTACACCAGAGCACACACTATAAAACATGTAAAGATATGAAGTACAATTGGCGGCCTTATTGCTAAAAGCTATTTCTGCCAGACAACCTTACGACGGAAAGTTGCTGAAGGAAATAAGAGACAGGTAGTCGGTTCAAATATGAATATATTAATACACTACTTATATAAAAATGTAAGTAGTGTATAGACTAATATATTAGAGAAAAAAACTAGTACAAACAAAACAGACAAAAGTGTAATTTCAGAGGTATATGTAGGATGTAGAGTACATTTTAATTTGTACGTCGGAAAAGGCTTCCAGTATACTTTATCAGTATTATCAGTAAGTTTGCATCTACCTACGAATAAGAAATGCAGTGTATATGGAAGCCAGGGCCAAGTTTCGTAAAACTACAATCCGTAGTTCGTTGTGAAAATTCCATGAACGCAGCAGTTTCGATACTTGTTAATCTGTGGGGTTAGTTGACAGCAATGTACATTAAAAAAAATAACTGTTTACTGAGTACCTAAAACAAAATTGAACTGATAAAAGTACACAAAAGTTTTCTTGTTCTGGAGGCTAAAAATCTTTCATATCCATCATGAAATTGTCTTTGTAAACCATGAATTGTATCAATGAAAGTTCCATGAAACATTCTTCAGAGGTACCTGTTATGAAAATCTTGTAACATTGAGGCAACATCATCATCATCATTCCCCATTATGTCCCCGCCGAGAGTCACGGGTCTCTTCCCTGAGAAAGGTATAGGCCACACTCCACCACGCTTAGTGAATGTTTGCAAGAATAGTAGCTGGTCTTAGAAGTTTTCAAGCCGCCTTAAGTCCTCTGACTTGGCTTAACTAAATCGAGGCATGAAATCCCTAAAAAAGGTAAAAAAATAAATCATTATTTGTTTTAAAAACCTATTTAGAGACTATTTAGAGGCTAGTCGCTGCCTGTACGTAACACAGAGAATAACTATTGTAAAGAGGTTCGAAATTTCACTGATGCCGGTGAGTCGCCCATTAGCTCAGTTGGAAAGAGCGCTGGCACGGATAGCCAGAGGTCGCGGGTTCGAATCCCGGCATGGGTGGAATTTTTAGCCTCTGAATAGGTTTTTAAAATTGTCCTTAGCACGGGTTAGTGCGTTAAAAAAAAAGAAGAATATAATCATGAATTGTTGCCTAACTATTTTTACCGAATTTACAAGATAAAACCGATATATCCCTACTATCTTTGTTTGGTTAAGTCCATTACTTATGTGGCCTTAAAACAACCCACTGCAAGGCAAAGGCCTATTTGAGAAAGAAAGAGAGTATGGGTTTAATTACCACGCATTTGATAAGCGTTAAAGTACTCGTATTTTAATACCTCAGACACTCGGTTTCCTCACGACGTTTTCCTTCACACCTAGCAAGTGGTATTGCTGCTATAATTTTACAATTATTATCAACTGTAATTTTTCTATGCAGCATAAAAACGTGCCACTACAGGCCCTCGTCGTCGTCAGGCTATACTAGTCCACTGTTGGACATAGCCCTCCCCTAAAGAGCGCCACGTTGTGCTATCATAGGGGGTAATGCCCATAAGCCCCACGCTGGGCATGCGGGTTGGGGATCGCAGTTCGGTGGAATTTTACTGCAGGGGGCGCTGCTGCCCACCCCCTCGGTTTGTGTCCCTTAGTCGCCTTTTACGACACCCGCGGGAAGAATTGGGTTGGTGCTATTCTCTAGACCGACGACACACAGCAGGCCCTAGATTCTGTTAATGCATTGTAGAACAATGATAGCTGCATGGACAAGGCGATTACATTTCACTGCTGCATTAAGTCTAAGCCCACACATGTTTCACACCCTGTAAGCGCGTCACGTGACCCGTCCATTGATCTGTCATTGTACTGTAATGCACTAATAGAATCGAGGCTCTGGGCACAGGCCTTCTCTCACAGAGAGAGAGAGAGAAGGGCTTAATTACCACCCGTGCTCACCGCGGATTGGCTATTTGAAGCGCTGAAATTATCAGGAAGAAAAAAAAGCAAGTAAAGTAAGTATTTCTTCATTAAAAAAACTTACTTTACCGTTAATATATATATCCTAGAAGCCGCTCTCCGCGTCCACGCAATCCACGTCGTAAGAACAAATTTGTCCTTCGCCTAAATTAGAAATTTTCAAGAATAGTTGACTTACTTATTTACAATAATCTACCGGATAATCTTCAAATTAGTAAAAAATACACAACTTAAAGGATTGGACACACAACTTAAAGCTCTATTAATCAAATAGCCTTAATTACTACTCCATAGATAAATATATGTCTGATAAAGATTTATAATTACCTATACATACACAAAAATACTAGGTTAATCTACTTTAAGTAATTATTTTTTAGGTTATACAAATATGTAAATCTCCTATACCACTACAAGGTCCATGTTAAATTAATCAAGTAACTGTATCTTTTTTAATTGTTCATGACTGCAATGAATAAACGAAATGTAACGAAAAAATGTATTCAATTTAAGAACTCATATTTTTGCCGAATAAAGACGCCACTTAGCACCTCAGCGGATATTATCAATTCCACAGTGTCATCGAGTCGGAGAGGCTGCAAGCGATGCCGAAAATCAGCGTGGAAAATTGGCTGTTACGCTTTATGAGATGTTATTCGGTTAAATAAGTATTTCCGGTAACAGAGTATAATTTTGCATTCGACAGAAATAACAAACGGGATTTCGAAAAAAGTCATAGGCGTGGGTTACGTTGAAAGGACGTGGAGCGAAGGCGCGGATAAGTCGCGACAGTTGTTCAGAATAGGCTTCTGAAAACCAATTCGGATTTTTGGGAAAATGATAACTTTTAAATCTTTCGTGTTCTTTTTTCTAAAAAAAAAGCAAATAAAATTTAATTTTCAAGTAAACCCGAAACGCTCTTGAGCAATATGGCTTATATGCAGTTAATATATTTTTCGGTAACATTATCACCTTATTTTAATGTCATTGTAAGTAACGACTATCTATCCCAAATGCTCTGGGCCATCTTTTCTAGTATGACTGCCACTCTGCGATACGTTCAAAAGGTCAGTGCAGGTGGTAGTTGCCAAAATTGAAACAATTTGTACTTTAGGATAAGTATTCATTGTAAACCGTGTTATTTTTAAACAATATATTAAACGGGTCTAATCGCGATTATTTATTGAAAAAACTCTCCTTATTTCCCCTTGTTTCCCGACATTTCGGCAGCGTTACAGTTGTCACGGCTAGACCAAAGTGACGAGTGAATTATTGTGGCTAGTCACTTTTAGTTTTAAGAAATACAATATGGCATGACGTCACTGGTCGGTACACAAATGTCAAGTAAACTCTCGGGTTCTCGGATCGCTATGCTGATCGCTGAGCTGTAACGTCATTATAGATTCGACCAATAATGGCAGTTTCAATAAAATTGCTACCGGTACAATATTATCAAGTTTTATGCTGAAATGATTGATTTGTTTAGTTAAAATGCCTTAAATCGATTTTAAAATTCATCGATATCAACCCTTTGTATGTCCCCACTTATAGGGCATGGGTCCATTCCTGCATCGGAGCATGGTTAGGCCATACTCCACGAACGGGGGCCAAGTCCGGTTTGGTGTAGCCTTACCGCACCCTTGCCCCACCTCTTTTGTGTGTATTCCGTCTTGTCCCTTCAGTATATTTCGTGTAAACGTGAATTAAAAGTAGAACGCGTCTTTTATGCGCGCTCGCGTCACTTCTTTTCTGTGTGGCCCACGCCGGCTGGACCGTAAAGGCATATCATGTCATGAAAGACGTAATTATGTTAGAAAAGTCCTACGTGAGGGAGCTAACTATGGCGTGGGCTTGGTCCCGATCCAACTAGGAAGTGTGTTTACTCAAGATATTAGCTGAGGAGATGTTCCCTAAACTGACAATCTCCACTAATATTATAAACGCGAAAGTTTGTAAGTATAGATGGATATTTGTTACTGTTTCACTTAAAAACTACTAAATGGATCTTTACGGTAATATAGCTTATACATCAGAATAACACATAGGCTACAATTTATAAAGTTATTGACCAGGCTCACAAGTGCAAGTGGAGGAAGTGGAAGCCTGAGGATGCCTCGTGTTAGAGGCGAAACGCGTGTTTTCTCACACAAGTATTGGTGTCGGTGGTGGTGTGTTCGTGTCTTGTTTCTGCCTGAAAAAGTGGGAGGGAGGGCGGTGCATTAACTAACCGCATGGTGCTTGTGGGAATTTTTGGCGGAATTCAGCAAAGTTATTTTCACATTTTAATGCTACATAAATTGTTGTAAAAATTTGTCCGATCATACTTTTTAATAGTGCGTAATTTTTAAGTTTGTCTTGGTATACTTAAATAGCCTTTTTTGTAACTAGTTAATAATTATTAATAATCTCTGTTGTTTGCGCGCCACTTTCTGGCAAAACTTGTTGAAGCAAAACTAGCGTGACAATGTTCTTTGCATTACAGCACTAAACGCAGAAAAAAAAAATTAAACCAATATGGTCATATTCGTTTAAATTAATTATTTTTCTGTGTTTAAATATGATTTTCTAAACCAGTCCACGCGTTTTCGAGTAATCGGGGAATGGTATGGATGAATATGCAAAAAACAAAGCTTCCGACAAATGGAGAACCTCACCTTTTTTTGCAGTCGGTTAAAACATGTCAATGGTGTAAATTTGTTTTAATAAAAACCCAGGCATAGAGTTTCTCCGCAAAGTCTAATGTAGATCATCAATAAAATTCAGACTACTGCCTCTTAAGTAGATCAAGGTTCTCCGAAAGAAGTCGAAAGTACCCTTGAGGGCAAGGGGGCATCTCGCGGACAAACATTGGGGCCGAAGAAAGAAGTCCCTAAACAAATTGTTGGCAAACGAGAGAAGTGTCCAACAGCGAAAATATGTTGATTGAATAAAGAAAAACTATTAAAACTTTTCCTTGGAGTTTCTGCCTCACTTGATACAGACAAACCGGGCGCAGTGCGTGGAACGACGACTCTAGAACTTTGTCCTCGCTGTAATACCGTACAATAGTTGGAGCTACAATCCTACATAGGACTTATTTCAATAGTCACCCGTTTCTTTCCTTTTCAATAAATTACTTACCTACCTACTTACTCTCTCCGTCAGTCGCCTCCGCCATTCCCTTATGGCGCTTAGGGGCGCTATTGAATAAAAATCATAACAAGTTTTATAGTACGTGTTTTATGTAAAAGTGAACATGAGAAATCTTAACAACTGAGACAACGTATTTTTACAATCTACAGTCTAGAACCTAGGATCAACAATCTAGAACTTGAATCGATTTCCGACAAAAACGGTAATTTTCAGCGGAAACCGATTAAAGACTTAGGGTATTTTTACTACATTCTAGGCTATATGTTCTAAAAATGAGATTTTTATTCATTTATTTATTCAGGAACAATTGACATTGTATTTGAAATATAACTTATGAACTAATTAACTAAGACTATTATATTACAATATTTACATGGAAAATGCATACTATTAATTGATTTATTACAAAAATGTTAATGTGACAGATAGTTTCATTTTTATAAAATTCCAGTTACATAATTATAAAATTTCAGTAATAATTATAGAATACTAATACTGAATAATAATTTAATATGTCGTTTAAAATTAACAAAATAAAAAATCAATCAAATACGATGCAAACATGGTTTATATGCAGTTCGACCTACTTATTTTTATAATTATTTTAATAAGTAAATTTATCGTTCGTTCGTTTAATAATAAGTAAATACTTCTTCAATTATAGACATATTTTTTTCCAACAACAGTCGATTACGAGATTAAGATTTCACATGTTTACTTCTTGATAAAAGGTATCATAAAACAAGCTATGATTTTTATTCCAGTAGTGGCGCTAGTGAGCGCCCCTAAGTAGGTACCTTAAGTTTGTGTTCCTCATGATCCTTAGGGGCGCTAGTGAGCACCCCTAAGGATCATGAGTCACCCGTATTCACGGCGAACAGTTTTTTGGCTCATAAACGCTAGGTACAGTTGACAACTAACCAAGCTCTGTGAATATTGACTCGACTCGACCACATTACGGGCTAAATTAATGGGCAAGTTTACATGTTGTCAATTGTAGTTGCTTCCAGCAGCGTCCATTATCTTGTTGCCGTTGTCTTTCCTCTTGCAAGTTGGTAAGAAACTTATAAACATCAACCTAGTATAATAATACTAGGTTGATGTTACAATAATACTAGGTATGTAGTATTTTAATACTAGGTTGATGTTAACTGTAGTTCATAAGAACCGATAAAAAAAATCTACAGAAACCTGACTGATCTTACAGTTTTTGTCAGTCAAGATTAACAAAAAAAGTATTTTATATATTTATTTATTATTTAAAATTGAACAGAAGTTGTGACTTACTAAATGTTACAAAATAAATTACGAGGGGTGGGCAGTAGCGCCCCCTGCAGTACAATTTCACCAAACTGCGATCTCCAACCCGCGTGCCCAGCGTGGGGATTATGGGCTAATGCCCATGATGGCACAACCTTGCGCTATGACGCTCATTAGGGGAGGGCTATATCCAGCAGTGAACTAATATAGCCTGAAGAAGAAGAAGAAGAAATTACGTGTCCATTTCGAAATCTAGATAATTTTTGGGTGAAAAAAATGGATAAAATAACTCCAAACATAATCTTTTCAAAGTCCTTAATTTACAGAGTTTAAATAATTATTATAAAACATAGAACTCATGCATTGTAATGACTTTAATTCCCGACATTGTCATCTAAATAATCCTTAATAGTAGTAGCCCTTTTGGCACAAAGCGTACTTTACACATTTTTCGAACCGCGTTTAAGTCAAACTTAGGTAATATATCTTCAAGGATTTTATTATAGAAACGTATACAATCCCCATGAAGGATGTATTAAACTTTGCCAGCCTAAATTAAGCGAAAAAACGCCAACCTAGGAGCAGAAATAATATTACATTAGGGGACAACTTCACCATTCGTTTCTTATAAGATTGGTATAACTTTTGTAATACCTCCGGCGTATTACAATCACTCGACCGTATGGTTAAGGAGGGCGACTATGAAGGGACACCATAAGTTCCAAAAATTGTTTGATTTTTTGTTTTCTAATGTATGAGTTGTAAATTAATGTGGTAATTTATTTCAACCTATAGAATTATAATTCTAAATATGTATTACTAATTATAAGCTTACAAAAAAAAATACTAACAAAAAAACCTAAATATATGCATATAAATTAATTAATTTAAAACATTAATTCTTTGATTTGTATCGGGCGTTTAATTATCACAATTTAAGACTTTTACAAAACTTGGTCTCCTGTCGACTGACTTTTTGTGTGTGTGTGTGTGTTTTGTGTGTGGGTGTGTGTGTGAGGGTGTGTATGTGTGTGTGTGTGTGTAAATGTAAATTACCCACACCACTATCGAGGAATTCGATTTTATCTTCAATTCTAGGATTTCGTACGAAATTTTGGGTATTTCTCCATGATAATAATTTGGTTATTTGCAAGGGGAGCACGAGGTCACGATAAAAGTATCTCACTATCGGCTAGCGCCATGCTGCTTTATTTCACCGCGTAAAGCGAGTTGGCAAACCCGATAGTAGGATAAAAGTTTTATCTTGACCTTGTGCGCCCCTTGGTGCCGTATGCCGTCGATAAAAGGCAGTCGTTAAGCCAAGTCAGAGGCCTTAGGGCGGCTTGAAACTTCTGTCAGTTAGACCAGCCACTAGTCTTGCAAGCCTGCACCAATCGGGACTTGGCCCCCGTAGTGGAGTATCGCTTATAGTTTCCTCAGGGATGAGACCCGTGCCCCTCGGTGGGAACATAACGGCTTGATGATGATGAAGCACATTATAATCTCGGAAAAATAACCAAACTTTGTTACGAATACGAAGAATCAAGCGTGTTATCTCTAGACCAAAAAAGGAGATGTCTCCGAAGACTCATAGTTGCCCCTTTGTATTCGTCTAATAAAAACGACTATTCGATTCTAGCCGGTGCAATATAACTACAACAATCGTTTGGGACTTACGTCATAAGTTTGGATATTAATTCTGCCCAATAAAGCACTGAGTCATTGGAAACAATACTTTTAGGGGATTGGTTTTACCATTTCCACGGAGTATTAGTTAGTTAGACCTGAGATTTTCCGCACTAAGCCTCATAGTTGGGCCATTGTAAGTAGCAATCGCTGAGGTATGTTAACACTTCAGACACCAGGGTTTCCTGACGATGTTTTCCTTCACTTAGGCTGGGCGCAGCACAGCGCAGTACGGTTTAGTACAGGGCAGGGCAGTTGAGGCAGACATAGGCTCCCACCGCATGCTGCGACGCAACTATTCGCTTCATTCTTTGGCAATTCTCATCCATAATAACTCTTTCAATGTCTTTTTTCAATAGTCAGGATGATTTGTATCATACAAACAAGGTTTACGGCGAACTAATTCAATTAAATGTTCTGTCATTGCAACAAAATTGTAAGTAAACACGCCTCGACGTGCACGCGTCACGCAGAATGTGCCGGTACAACAACGGGACGCAGAGCAAGACAGACACATGTCTGTCTTGCTCTGCGTCTCGTTGTACTCGTCTCGTCACGTGCCTGCGCCGCAGCGTACTTAGCTCAATGACGTTCCTTACAAAATCTGCGCTCCGCTATGCTGCGTCGCCTGCGTCTCAAAATGCGTCCAGTCTTGTTGACAACGAGTGGTGTTGCCGACCCGGACAATCAACCTTTTTAAGTGTTACTTTTTGATAGCGTTTTATATTATTATGTCTACTTTTTAAAAATGGGACAATGTCATTGTAAAAACAAGAAAAAGACAGATTAAAAGATTCCTACAAGATATTCGCGTTTTCATCAATTTTACGTGCATTCGTTTCAAGTGGCATTGCTAATATATCTTCACATTTGTAAATAACTTAGAAAACAAAGTACATGCCGAATTTGGATTGAAGTCACGACATGCCGCTTGAGAAGACAGCGGTCTACCGCTCCGCTACCACCACTTCTTCCACGGAGTAATCCTAAACTAAGTTTTATTCAGATTCCCGATTATTTTTGTCCAACACCTCAGTCATCAAAATCGAGGAAGATAAACGGTCTTTGATTTTATGATCAGCGCGGCGTTTTTTCTCAACAGCCGTCCGCATGAAACTGTCTTTCGGAATTGTTTGCATACCGCTACCATTCAAAATGCTCGTCATTCCGGTAGCCCAAACCTTCGAATATTTCACTCGGCCGAGGTTTTTTTTAGTACACCGACGACGTCAATTAAAATAGCGTCGGTAAGTTTTTTTTGAGGCCCGCAATGTGTTGCGCGGCGCGCGGTTTCGAGGGTCCTTTGAATCTTTCGGTCCGATAAGCGATTTGACGGTTCCAAAAAGGTGCCTGGTCTGTTGGTGGCCAGTACGTCAGGGCTAAAGAAATGAGGCTGACAAAAAAGGTGGGAAACAGAGTAATGGGTGAGAGATGGGTGTCCCATTAAAGCTGTAAGTTTATTTTGATAGTTTCAGGTATTAAAAGTACCCGGAACAGGCTATGATGAAGCGAAAGAGATGTGTCAGGATTGTAGCAAGTGGCACACCCTGGTCTCTACCTACCCCTCCGGGATTCAAGCGTTTTTAATCTGTTATTCTCAGTTGTAACTAGTTTTAAGCACTACTGAACCTCGATTTGTATCCTGACAACGTACTTGCAAAGTTTCATTGCGATACGACATGTCGTTTGTAAATAGAAAGCAAACTACGTTTGCATAGGAATTACTCCTTGAGAGATAGTATACTAATTGTTTATATAATAAGGCCGCTAATTGTAAATTTTTTTTGTCAGCCGTATTTGTATCCCATTGCTGTACAAAGGTCTGCCCCATGAGCCTCCACTCCTCCCTGTCTTGAGCAGTTATCTCACATCCAGGCAAGAAGGTTGAGAGATTGTACTATATTTTTATATAATTTCTGTCACTGTAACTTATGTGTAGAATAAAGAATATTCCATCTATCTATCTATTAATAAAATACTATTATCTAATTATTACCATTAATTAATCTTCTGTATCTGCTGTTTCTGTATCAATATTCCGGTATACAATAAAGAATTATCTTATCTTATTTGTCGTATGCTTACTACCTCGTACGACTCAAGTATCGGGTACTGATAATGTTATTTTTAAGCCCAAATATAATGTAGCTTCATCATGCAAACAAAGAAACTAAGTTCATTGCTTTGTCGCCGTTACGCTACAAACTCATGGTTAATAAGCAGAATAAAAACAGCATACGCAAACTCCGCGGTGTCTGATAAAAAAAAAGTAATTTCCCCCGGGGGCAATATACGTGGTTTATTAAATCGCAAACGTTGCTCTAAGGAAGGTATTTTTCTAGTTTAAAAACAAAAGCTAATTTTAATTACACCTAGATCTCTACGAAGATTGCCACAGAAAATATGCGCTAGTCCCACAATTGGTACTTTTAAGAAGCAGTTAAAAGAGCATTATTTATATCTATCACAACTTTGAGCTATATAATTATTTATTTATGATTTACTTTGTATTTTATTTATTTATACATGGGGCACTCTAAAAGTTTTGCACTTAGACACGTGCCAAGAAGTAAAAATTAATGACTCAAAAACCTATTCATGCAAATGCCGCGTCGCTGTCAAGCGTGACATTCATTAAACATTATTCATTCAAAGCAGCTGTATTGAATTTCAGAGGGTGCAAAATTTGCATATCCGTGTATCCCCAAAAACCTATATTTAGACAATTTATTATTAATCTTTAATTTACTTTATTAGCGGGCTCCCCTCGCCTCTGCCAACACCCCAGCCCTTGGGAGTTGAGCAGCATGAGAGAACGTAGACTACACCTATTTGTACAATTAGAGCACCTAAGTCGAGTGACATAAGAGCTTTTCTAGGTTAACTAACTTCATGATGTTGGCAGCTCTATACAGAGAGCAGAGTTTAAATTTGAATGACCCGCAGGCTTTTGTTCTACGGTATGTACCTGCATCGGCGGACTTATCAATTGTCAATATTTACCTTTGTTTTATTTGGAACGTTTGTTTAAACTGGTGTAGCTGTAAGATTAAAAAACTAAGATAAGGTTTATAGACGGTAGGTTATACTATGTCCAGCCGACTAATGTAGCCTGAAGAAGAAGAAGGTTATACTTAATATTAAGTATGCCTTTGTACCAAATAACTACGATATGTTTTGTGCAATAAAGAAACATTCCAACAGAATAACCACAGGCAGCGGTAGGTAAAAGGCACAAGTTAGAAGCTCTCCCACTCTGGTTTTACACACTCGACACGCAGTGTTGAAAAATCCTAGCCTGCCTAATCCAGGTAATGCTGGTACTGCTGAGAGCTCGCTTGACTATTCATTTGTAATCTGGGTCTCTGGCGCTATCTTTTGGCAGTGGCTCGTTACTGCACAAATCGTGCCGTGGTTGTTGCAAATTGTATGCGGTACCGGGAATTGTACTCATTACCCTAGAATGCGCGCCGTGAACGTAGTTTTTCGAGTTCAGTGTGTCATACAGTAGGGCAGCGTTTCTCATACTATTTGCAGTTACGGAGCACTTTCAGATTTTTAAGAAATATCTCGGACCTGTCAGAGAAATTTTTAAGAAATTTCTCGGACCTGTCAGAGAATATTTTAGGAAAAGAAAACAAGTCTAAAAAAGTATTTTATTGTTAATCCATTAGGTTTAGTTGGGCTGACGAATGTATGTGTTTTGTGCACAATCTAAAAATTGTTAATTTTTTTTTAAATGCATTAGTGTTCTCTATCTAACATTAAAAAATCTCATGTCAGTGTTTGTTACCGGACACCTCCGAAGCGGCTCCAATTATTAATAAGAACGTTTTTTTTGTGTGAATTTGCTAGGTCTGACAATTGCAATAATTACTGTGCAATCCTAATAAAAGTGTTAAATGGTTATCTGAGCTTCTGTATTAAGCTTAAGTATATGGAGTCATCATGGCGATTTGCATCATTGTTAGCATGTGGCATAATCTATGCACATAGGTACATGATCTATTGTACTATTTTTATTTTTAATGCACTAACCCGTGCTAAGGAACAAATTTAAAAACCTATTTAGAGGCTAAAAATTTCACCCATGCCGGGATTCGAACCCGCAACCTCTGGCTATCCGTGCCAGGATCCTAATCCGTGGCACGGATAGCCAGAGGTTGCGGGTTCGAATCCCGGCATGGGTGAAATTTTTAGCCTCTAAATAGGTTTTTAAATACATGATCTATGTTTTCTTAAATATACGTCATGTACAAATCATGAGCCAAAATACTTGAAATTTATGTCATTAATTATAACTTCGTAATTCGTATATCTTACTACGAGCAAAAGCATCGCATCCGAAGAATCCTCGTATCTAATAAAGGGTCAATGAAAGAATATCTGTGACATACCTCATTATTTAATTACCAGACAGCGAAACCATTATTACGATGCGCCGTAATTGCAATGATCTGTTAATGGATGACAAATATGTGGATATAGATATTTTGTATAAATTTATAGAAAATATCTATATCCACATCTTTATAAAAGCTGTCCGTTGCGCACTCAGAGCATGCTGCATGAATATAATAAATGAGTTTATAAGGTACAAAGTTCTGAAAAAAGTCTAAATTTAATTAGGGTTATACTATTTTTATTTTAATGCACTAACCCGTGCTAAGGACAAATTTAAAAACCTATTTAGAGGCTAAAAATTTCACCCATGCCGGGATGATGCTGCCGTACGTAATACAGAGAATAGTGTAAAGAGGTTCGAAATTTCACTGACGCCGGTGAGTCGCCCATTGGCTTAATTGGTAAAGCGCTGGCACGGATAGCCAGAGGTTGCGGGTTCGAATCCCGGCATGGGTGAAATTTTTTGCCTCTAAATAGGTTTTTTTTTTAATTAGGGTTATATAATTAACCTTGACTATTTATAATCATAAATAGTCTATTACATAACATTTACATACAAGCAAATACATTGCTTCTGGCCCCACACTAGGATACCCTGTGTCGTGGGAACCAGAAACGACATCACAAACATGTAAACATCCACGACCTTGCTTTTTTTTGTTCCCAGCCGGGATTCGAACCCAGGACCTCTTGCATGGTAGGCAGAAGCGCTACCGCTACGCCACAGAGGTCGTATAAATGCATGCTATGTTCACCAGTTTAGGGTCATATTTTAGATCTGATCTATAATGTATGTAAAATTTGGAAAATATGTCTATAATGGGTTTAGTGTTCTTAATAAAGAAATGAAAACCGTGTAATTTGGAATATATTTTTCTACAAATTGTTTCCTAAAATCATAAAATTTAAAAACCTATTTAGAGGCTAAAAATTTCACCCATGCCGGTATTCGAACCCGCAACCTCTGGCTATCCGTGCCAGCGCTCTTCCAATTGAGCTCAATTCAATGAACAAACGGGTTCGAATCCCGGCATGGGTGAAATTTTTAGCCTCTAAATAGGTTTTTAAATTTGTCCTTAGCACGGTTTAGTGCATTAAAAATAAAAATAGTATAATCATAAAATTTATTTTATTTTAATACATGTTCTACCTTCAAATACAGCAAAACTTTGAAGTTATCTCATTAATGAAAGGCCTAGGGATCATTACTCAGAAATATAATACTCTTGAGACGGGATGTTTAATCTTGGACTTAAAGGAAGGCGCCTTGAAAGTTTAAGATTTCTAATTCCTGAAAATTTTGGAAATTATCTGGAACCCCGTTCTTACCTAAGCTGCTTTTGTTTGAAGTTTTTTTGCCTTGCCTAGTGGCACTACTTGTTTCTCGCTGGGAGATTTTTTTTTTCATAGAGTTGCGTGAATGGGATGACATTCGGGGTGAAGTTGAGTTTTACACAAAGCTAAAAACAAGTAAGTTTGTGAAACAAGCAAGTCGTGAATCAACGCAAAATCCAATCAAGTCCCATTTGAGATGCTTGATTTTAAGTTTGTCAGCGTGAGATACTTAAAAACTTCTTTTACGAATAGCTCAAGAACGAAAGATAATATATACACATGTATAGGTATATTGGGTCTCCTTCTGCATCGCAGGAAGGTAAGGGCATACTCCACCACGATGCCATGTCCGAGTAGGTGGAGGATTGTAACGCCGCCAATAAGGCCTCTAACGACTGCCATTACAAGACAGCTGGCACCAACGGCTTAGCGTGCCTTGCGCAACACGGAATATATAAATTATATATATTATAGAAATATGCGCCTTTTGATAACAAATCCAACGGTATAAAAATAAAAAAAGAACAAAAAAGGACTTACTTGTTTTTAGATTTGCGCAGCCGAATGGCGCTTTCGCCATTATAGTCTCGTGACAGAAATGGAAATGGGCACCTATGGGACACCTTGCGAGGCGGGAAGACGGCTGGTAGACCAGAGAGCCGATTCTCGCCCATGCAAATCGAAAGCGGAGACGCAAAATATTCGAAGGCTTAGAGAGTTGTCGCATAAAAATAACATAATATAACTCGACTGAGTCATTACACATTTATTTTCTCATTTGAATTCAATCTAGCATGGCGTTTAGAATACAGATTTTGGGCAATCACCGAGTGGCGCAGGAGAACAGAATTCTAAATATCTCTGGGTTTGTCTTGAAAAATCGAGTATCCTATGTCTCATTCAGATCTTTATCTATCTGTGTGTCAAGTTTCATGTAACTCCGTTCAGCCCTTATTGGGTGTCTGAGTAACTAACATGCAAACATCTTCACATTTATTTTCTCATTTGAATTCAATCTAGCATGGCGTTTAGAATACAGATTTTGGGCAATCACCGAGTGGCGCAAGAGAACAGAATCCTAAGTATCTCTAAGTTTGGCTTGAAACACCGAGTATCCTATGTCTCATTCAGATCTTTATCTATCTTTGTGTCAAGTTTCATGTAACTCCGTTCAGCCATTATCGGGTGGCTGAGCTAACATCCAAACATCTTCACAAACTTTCACATTTGTAACAATAAGTAGGAAGAAGGATAGTAAGATTGTACCCACAGCCAGTCTTATATTAAAAGTTATCAGAATTGATAGCTAGAATATCTGCCTTCAGTTCAGGACATGGTTAAAACTTAGCGTTTACCACTAACAAGAAAAGTATAAAAGGCGTAGTGTAAATGGGGTACCAATATTAAATAAATTTGGCCTCGGTTGGTAGCACGCAAGCCGCTTCAAACGTCAACGGCTCTGATAAAACCTGGGTCTCAGGCTTCAAACAAAGTACTTGGAAATGAGGCCGCCAATTTTATAGATAAGGTGGAAATAATCAGGACTGTAAGGTAAACATACTTCCAGTTAAGGGACCCACAAGCCAAAGTAGGCGCAAAATAGACGTGGTTTGTTACACCTTTTGCAATTTTTATTTTCTCACAAGTTCTAGTTGTATGCTACGGTATACGAGTATATACTCACAGCAGTAGTCCCGAACCGTTCAAATAAAACTCTAGAAGCAATAAAATAAAACTCTTATTGTTTACTCGATAAATATAAATTTCAATAACTTCCTCCGGGTTCTCGATTCGACTGAAACTCCAAGCAACTACTTTGAACGCAGCCACAAAACATCTTAGGACGGAAGGTTCACTTCTTAATATTGATCATCATCATCAGCTATTTGACGCCCACCCCAGGACATAATTCTCGTGGTTTCCCAATCTTCACGGTTTTGTGCCGTCCGCATCCTGCGACTCCCCGCAACCGTAACCAGATCGTCAGACCATCTGGTGGAGGGCCTGCCCACGCTACGTTGTCTGGTTGGTCACCAGAACTTTTCGGAAGTACTTCGCCCCTTTAGTATTGATATTTTTAGTTTTTTTCTTTCTTGTTATATTATCTTTCTTTTTCCTTTCTTTACTTATAAGTGTTCCCAATCTCCATCGATCTATTATAACTTTTATTACGATTGTAGACGTGATTGAGTTAGTTAACTACATAAATTCAAACTAAGATTCTAAATTTCTTAATCGCTAGGTAAAGTTTGCTTTGTAACTAAATTCGTACCTAAGAACAAGGTAATAGTAATTTTCTGAGTTCACCATACTCTAACTTACAAATTTTCTCATCAATATTCTAAAGGTATTTTTTTTTCCAAAATCTGTATGAGCAGAGTGTTAGAATAATGGTATAAACCAACCTATTAATCCAGTTTTAATCGCCCCCAATCCAATACAGAGAGTACGAAGTAATTCATGTGCAATAGAATAAATAAATAAAAAAAATATATCTCTATATAAAGTACCGGGGTCGGCACTCGAAGTGTTACCAATTCAAAATGCTGTAATTTTGACAATTTTGTTTCTTTTTATTTATAAACTTCAATATAAAGAAAAAAACATTTAAAATTAAAAAGAAAAAGTTATTGTTCGATGTGGCCACCTTTAGCGCGGATAACAGCATCGAGTTTGTCCGAGAAGGCTTCACACGCTGCACGAATGTGGTCTGCTGATATTTTGTTCCATTCTCGGCGAAGAGCAATCTTTAAGGCGTCGACTGTCTCATGTTTTTTTGCTGACACTTTGGCCTCTAGAATTGACCATATGGAAAAATCCATTGGGTTTAAGTCCGGCGAATATGGTGGCCATTGTTGCGAAGAAATGAAGGTCGGAACTTTTTCTTGCAAAAAAATTTGGGTTTCACGGGCTTTGTGGAATGGTGCCGAGTCTTGCTGAAACGTCCAATGGTTTCTACCGAACACGTCTTTTGATTTACACTTTAACCATACGCGATCATTTTGTTGGTTCACAAATTGCTGAACAGTAAAAATTTTTAGTAACACTTCGAGTGCCGACCCCTGTATAATTGAAAATATAAAAAATAATCTTTTATACCGCATACATCTATTGCAGATGATTTATGAGACCATTTTAGAGAATTGTTTTTTTTTTAATTCTATACGAGAGAGGACTCCTCGTCCGCATACTCTGCATACGTATACCGCAAGCGCGTTATAGCGTCCAATTTCCCAATATATTTTATTCACAATTATAAGAACTATAAACATTTCTATCCTTGTCTTTTTATCCCTAACCCAACAATACGTTTGCATGCGAATCTCTTCGCGCTGGACAGTCTCAAGGCCGTATTTCTGTTGTATTAATTCCACAGCGATACTCGCTGAACCAAACCATTTAAATTAGGCTCTGAAAACTTGGAAACTGAACGGGGAAAGGGTTTAAACAGAAGTACTCCAATTAGTCTGCTGTTATTTTTTCATTCCATTCGATGCTTTAGCCGAACTGGGTCGCGGGAAGATCTCTTCGGTTTCCATAATCGATTGGATGGAATTAATAGGGACCATAGAGCGGTAAGCCACCCGCAGTCTATTACAGGGTATTAAAATCTTGACACTTGATTCGGAAAAAACTAAACCACCACCATTTACTACACCATTTTACTATATTGTTTTTCTTTTTCCTTTTTTTGCACTCCTGCCAATTGTTTTCGTTACCTCCTGCGGTTGACTGGTAGAAAATGCTTATGGCATTAAGTCAGCCGCATTGTACGATTTTATGGTGCAATAATAATTGTATTAATAATAATAATAAAAAACTGGACATCGAAACAAACTACTTTATCAATATAAATTGGCCGAGAAATTGATTAAAAATAATTATGGGATTTATTTTTAATGGTTTATATTAACTACATTTTAGTTTAGTTATTAAATAAGCCTTAATTGATTATTATATTAATAATAATAATAATATTGGCCTTTTTTGCATCTACTCAATGAGATGATTTATACAGCGTCCAGTGGTATCTTCACTCACACTAGATGGGTGAAGGGACCACTCCGACGCTGTAGGTCGGAGTCATGGTTTTATATTAATATTTATATTAATAGGTTGTTTAATAAAACTACCTATAATTAAGTATTAGAAACAGTTATAATTTTTTTTTGTAATGTTTGTACGCAAATGAGGAGTATCTTTCAGTCCCTTTCAACAATCAACAAACACCATGATGGATTGATCGACACGTTAAGAAAAAGAATGGAAAGAATTCTATAAATTTTGATTTCCTTGAGTGTTAAAATATAAGTTTTGCGGCATAAACGGCCGTGTTTTTTTTTAAGTTTACCAAGGTTCACTTGCGTCAGGCCGGGTTAGCCCATTTAATTCGAGTTAACCGGTTAAATCGATAATTTCGCATACAAAACCTTCGATTTAACCGGTTAACACGAGTTAAATGAGCTAACCCGGGCTGGCGCAAGTGGGCCTTAGAGGTTTAATTTTTTTACAACTTCAAGGCACTATATTAATTTCTCTTGGCAGACGGACTACAAAGTGATCCTACAAGGGTTCCGTATTCTTCCTTTTGAGGCACGAAACCCTAAATAAGAGGATCTCAAATAAGTGTACTGGTTAATAGTAAGCTCCATAAGCGTATTTTCACATATATCACAAGGAAATTTCGCAAGAAACGAAGTCTTATACTACAAATACAAGAAAAAATCTGAAATGTCAATCGGGACTCGATTCTTAAAATGTTAACAAGTATAAAACCTTCAAGCGGGCCAGTCTGACGCGTATTTGATTTGTTCTTTTTCTTCTTCTAGATCCTGAGTTTGTAAATACATAGCGAAAAAAATTTCAAATTAGTTTTTTAAAAGAAAAACAATCGTTAAGGTACCTTGAAAATAGATGTTTGCGAAATGAGGTTCTTAGACATACGTTCAATCTGTTAGCTTTTAGAATATACCTCGGCTACTATCGGATAGAATCGGATAATAATATATACCAGTATGTGTAATAGAAATATTGGAACTAATATGACACTCCATTTCGTAATACAGAGCAGGAAGTAGTATTACACTCGTGCGCTTTCGGCAAAAACCGAAGCCTACTCTAGAGCCCGAAGTATATTCTAAAAACTAATAGACTGTAGGTATACTGTAGGAAAGGGCATGAGAAAGTTCTATTTATCCAACTACCTTCATTAATTTATATTATCTTTATAGTAAGCATACTTTTATCCGTATTGTTAACTTTTACTGGTTTTATAGTATTTTCTAAGGTTAACACGAATAAAATCTTTTTAATACTGTTTTCAAAAAAGACGCCTTTCACCTCAGTCATCTAAGACCACGACAAAATGCAAAAAGTGCCGAAACGTCAGAAAATTTAAATAAAAGTAAAATAAACCAGTTACATCCGTAAAAAACAACTATTATTATTTTACTGCCTTTAACGTACACATGTCTAAGCTACATACCGTCTGTATTGAACGTTGAAGAGCACTGTTGCCTGAAATGCAGGTCTAGAACCTAGTTCAGGCACAGAAGAGAATTGTTTATAAGCAGCTTTGCCTCAAATATTGTAAGTAACTCCTTAAATGTAAACAAACCACTACTTGTAAAAAAAAATAAAGTAATAACATAATATTTTTTTGTCTTTCTATCTATTCCTCACACACATTTTGTTCTCTCTACCAAATGTTATTATTAATGACCAAAAGATTTCTAGAGTACCTATGTGTGTATGTTTGTATTTTTTTTTATTATGCGGAGTAGTACTAAAACGGACGAGTCACATTGAAATACTTACATTGCCCGAATACTTATTAACTTGTTACTATAAATAATGATGTTATTTCGACATCAAAAAAATTCGCGTGTCTCACTCAACCCTGTCTGTGGCTTGTAATAACGTTAATTAAGAGATTTCCTTTCGAGCTCAACGCTGCGGGCAAACTGTAATGATTGATTACGACCCCAGCTATTAATTAGGTAAATATTTACAGTGATCGCTCATTCATTCACCTATTGATGGACTAAGACAACGGCTCGATAACACGGAAGCGTTATGAGTGGAAAATTTACCCGTTTACAGTTTTTTTTGCTTTCGGAAACACAACTTGGCAGAGTCGTAGCGATATGCGCGAGAAATCGTGAAAATATTTTATTCTTTTTAATGCACTTAGCCGTGCTAAGGACAATTTTTTTAAAACCTATGAAAATATGTTTTTTTACATAAAAATAAACTCTGCCTGTACGTAATACAACGTATGTTGTAAAGAGGTTCGAAATTTCACTGATGGCGGTGAGTCGCCCCTTAGCTCAGTTGGAAAGAGCGCTGTTTCGAGTCGCGGGTTCGAATCCCGGTATGGGTGGAATTTTGAGCCTCTAAATAGGTTTTTATAAAAATAAAAACCTACTTAAAAACTCTACAGCTCTAAAACACAGAAGTAATGTAAACAAATATGAACTTTAAATTCGATGTAGGTACCTGCAGTATACTTTGGGGTCAGTGCCCAAACTGAATGTGCTGATCTTGGAACGAAACTATTGGCTTTCGCAATACGGTCATATTAGCTTAAAATATTTGTCTGCTTTTAGTGCTGTAGTGTTTTTGTAGTGCTGGAAACCTGGAAGAAACCAGTGTCCCAGCACCAGGGACATAAAAAAGGTTGATATCGTAGGGTTTTGAAGTCGGTTTTTAAATTTAAATTAAAAATTTGTCTAATAATTTGTCTTTTGCTTTACGTACCTATACCTTATTAATCTTATATTTTTTAATAAAGGTGAAAATACTGATAGAGTGTCCAAATTCTATTTGTTCTACTTTTGCTTAGGTTACTTAATCATCAACCCACTTTTGTCTACTACGGAGTATTGGTATTTTCCCTATTACGCAATCGTAAGCGGTCTCTCACCGTTCGGGCCGTTTAATAATAAGACTATAATTTTACCTTTTTCCTTAATGATTTTTTGGTAATACAAAACTTAATTGTCATTCATTAGTCATTGTTCTTAGATAGCGTAAACGAGTTGCGTGTTTCTTTATGGTATTACCGTTTACCGTAATAAAGGAATATAAATCCCCCGTTTTCAAAACAAAACGTAAGCTACTCAGCTTTATCAAATTAAAGCGACACTAATACGTCACGAAACGAAAAATAACACAAAATATGAACCGCAGAAGTACAGGTTGATTCTGTACGTTGAACTCCGAGTATGTGGTTGGACTCTTCCCCGTGTTGGTGAGTTACTCTTACACTGGCTGCCACCATTGCTTGCTTGAATGAATAACAAAATGGTATTTATATAGGTATAATAATGTAATTTAGTACGGAACCCTCGATGCGTAAGTCCGAATCGCACTTGGCCGGTTTTACGGTAGGTAACGTTTCTTTTATTTCAAATAATATTTAGCAGTAAGCAATTGCATTTATATAGATAAATAGATAGATAGATAAATAGATAGAGAACACTATATTGTACAGAATAATGGAAATTAAAAGAAAATTTAAAGTGATCTCTTCCTGACAACCTTTGGATGGACTGGACTACATTTTTTTAATTTAGAAAAATTATAAAATACCTAAAGTAATAATCTTTATAAAGTTTAGGTAATAAATGAAATAAACTTACAGAACGGCTATCTAGAAATGACTCAAAAAGTTTTTTTCTAGAGACATTTCTATATTGGCGTTCTGTGTATTTTATTTGTCAAGTGATAATCTGGAAGTGGTAATTAAAGAGCCTTTATGAATTATTCACACCTTATCGTGTGCATAAATCAGTGGAAATAGAAAATAGGTGTAAAGCGTTTTAAAACCTTGAGTGTTGTTGAGGTGAACCCGTTGCTTTACGGTCGGTCTTCAAAAAGCTTGTTAAGTTCTAAATAGTATAAAGCGGACGCAATAAGTGTTTCTTGGCAAAATATTTAAAATGAAATTAAGCAGTGCAACCAAACTAATAGCGTTCATGTATTACATCAAAGGTTTAAAATGAATGGTCTTTACTTATTTCTGATACTATGTTATTTATTTTATTTATTTATTTCTGTTGCGAAGATTAACAGCCGCATAACAATTGTACATAAAATAAATTAATAACTGATGGCCAATTACAAATCTCTACTTGTAAAAAGAAAAACAAAAAAAAAACCAAAGATAAAGAAAGAAACATCAGCAATTTTGACAGATATAGACAAGATACATCCGTAAAATACGAGATAATGACGTTACTACCAGGTGTATACTTATTTTTACAGTAATACTTAGAACTAATGCATGCACATTAGAAAGTATACATACGTATATGCGCCTATATACATACACACATATACAATGACTTATAAAGAGTTTTATGTAGGGCTAGGTGTGCGGTTTTCTAGCAATTTCAAATTTCTGAAAGTGTTGTTGCGTAAGGAGTCTCCTAACCGTACTGGCGCTGGATACGAAAAGATCGATACTATCATAATCTTTATTGAACTTTATTGTAGTTATGGCTCGCTCTCCATATGAAAGAGTTTTGTCTATAATTTGTGTGAGCAAATTCCATGTGCAATAGGTTGGTCGTCCTGGATCATCTGGATGGGACTTTCAAGTTGATGTAGGAAAGCAGTTCTGGGCAGTCCACTGAGGTGTTAGCAATTCCCACCAGGTATGCTTTATCGTTTATTTCTCGCCTAACTTCAGCGGTAAGAAGTGATAACGGTGGCAACGGAGTTCATAGCTTTCAGACCTTTGGTGGGCTTTAAAGTCCAGGAATCGAAGAAATCTTCTCTGGATGCCCTCAATGCGTTTTTTGTGTTTCTCGTAACCAGGATTCCACACTTGAGAAGCGTACTCTAGATGTGACCGCACATAATATGTGCGGTCACATCTGGAGTATGCTTCTTGTGCATATTATGCACTTTGTGCATATTATGCACAATATAAGACTTTGACAGACTTCAAGGTGCGAAAACAGGACGAAGTTCTAATAATAAATCCCAGCGATTTTGATGCTTTGGCAACGATGCTATCCACATGGCTCTCAAATGTAACCTTAGAGTCATATATAATTCCTAGGTCCCTCATCTCTTTAACTTTGGAAATACGTTGACTTCCAAGTTCGTAACCTATGTCAATGATTGACTTTTTCCTAGTGAAGGACATGTAGAAGCACTTCCCTATGTTTAGGTCCAGCATGTTGTCCGCACAGTACATTTCAAACCTTCTTAGATCCATCTGGAGATCCTGCGCATCGTCAAGGCTCTTTATCAATTTTATAATTTTCATATCATCTGCGAACAGTAAGATTTTGGAGCGTTGGAAGCAATACGCAATATCAGTAATAAAAATGACAAAGAGGAGAGGTCCCAGGAGAGAGCTCTGAGGAACGCCGGACGTAATATCAGACCAGCTAGAGGTAAATCCTTACAGTACCACAGCTTGAGTACGATTCTCAATATAAGAGGCAAACCACCTGAGGAGATCCCCGTGTATACCTGACAACGCAAGCTTCTGCATAAGAATTGAGTGATTTAGCGAAAAATAATCACAGATACAGGGTGATATTTTTTCTCAGGTAGCGGGTTCGATTTCCGGTTCCATTCTGTAATTAAAAATCTATGAATGCAGTTTATAGTTTTTTTAAATTAAAATAATATCTTTCAGTAAAATGTTCCATCTACAACATTCATGACACTTTACCTCCATGTGGCATAGCCGTGGGGCGCTATATATATCTGTACATATATACATGATACATAACAGGTAAGAAGGCGTTATGATAAACTCATCAATACCAAATTCAAATTTCACCCTCAAAAGGCCTCGTTATTTCTTTCACTCCAAAAAAAAAACACCACCCCTAATAGAAGTTTTAACGTTTCTATTCAGCATGCTTGGATGAACAATAGCGTAATGGGTGTCACGTGACACTTTTAGCCCTTCAATCCACGCTAGATAGTCGTCTGACTGCTAATGCAGCTAGACGACAGACTAATCGTTCAGTAGTATTAGATTTAAGAGGACTTAAGAAAAAGACAGTCAGAGTAGAGTTTTTTTTCCGCTGCCTTTTTCTCTACTACACTACAGCACGAATGCAGCAGCTTTCACTTCCATGTTACGTTGTACTTTGACATTCAGCAAACAGAATATAAATTCTTTACGTTGAAATAAATTGAATTGAATTGTAATAAATATCAATAAATCAGTCCATATTCGTCCATGGCTGGACAAAGGCCTCCCCAAGCACGCCACTTGCTTTTGTCCTCGGCCATCCTCATCCAGCCACTGCCAGCAACTTGCATCAGATAGTCGGTCCAGCCAGTCGGTACCTTTACCTTTGCTACGCTACGTTTGCCAGTTCGTGGTCTCTGTTCGAGAACCTTTGCACCCCATTGACTATTGTTTTTTCGACAAATGTGAGCAGCCCACTACCACTTCAGCTTGGTAATCTTATAGGCTACGTCATACACCTTAGTTTTTGAACAAATTGTCTCACTGCGATTTTGGTTTTCACGTCCTGAATTTCACAAATAGAGAACTCTTACCTACAAGTTTGTACGGAACCCTCGTTGCATGAGTCTGACTCGCACTTGACGGTTTTTTTATATTTTGTGCAATATTAACAGTATAGGGTAGTTAATATAATGTGGTAACACAGCTAAGTAGAAAAAGAGTTTTTTTGTGAAAGAGCATAATTTACGAAGTTGATTGCTTCTTATAGGTAGGTATATATAGCTACTTAGTTACAGACTTCAGCGATAACCCTAACTTTATACCGGTCACAAGGTTCCTTTTACAGTGTAGCATCAAATATTATTTTGTAAGGGTGAGACGTCCAACTCGCACAAAGCGGTGTCAAGCGTCACCTTGAAGCGTTCAAGCGACAAACTGGAAGCGATGTGCTCTAACCGTGTTGGCTACAAACAGTGGGGTGCCTCGACGCCTGGCCGGCGACATGGTGACAGCTCTTATGACGCCCCTTATCTGTGGACGCACGCGATGCTTGTTGGCCGGGCATTTTTCACTTGGAGAATTATTCATTTGTTTCCACCTTGTGACGTCGCGAGCCCTTTGGGAGTCCCACATTGACACAATTTGCAGAATGAGGTGTTTTAATTTGACAGTTAAAGTGATGACGATTACAGGTACCTATATGGCGTAGTATAAAATACTAGCTTAAGCCTGTGGATCCGCCTGCATTAGAAATTATCCCACGGAACCGATCTACTTGGATATGAAGTATGCTATACCTCAGTTCAGATCTGTGTCTATCAAGTGAAGTAAATCCGTTTAAACATTGAAATCAATCACTCGGGTTGCGCAATAACAGACGCGGTCAGGTGGAGGATGGGTGACCGTCTCGTGACTACCACTCGTGGGGATAAACAAGGGTTGTTATCAAGGATGTAAAATGTATGGTGCACTATAAAGTGTATTAACACCTGCCTGTACGTAATACAGCGAATATTGTAAAGAGGTTCGAAATTTCACTGATGCCGATGAGTCGCCCATTAGCTTAGTTGGAAAGAGCGCTGGCACTGATATCCAGGGGTCGCAGGTTCGAATCCCGGCATGGGTTGAGTTTTAAGCCTCTAAATAGGTTTTTATAAAGTGTATTAATCTAATCTAGTTTACATAAATATTGCGACATAACAGTTAAATTAAACCAAAGCATTACAATATAATAACTCTAAAGACTACGTACTACCTATCAATCACCCTAGAGCATTCTCTTACATATATTCAACGCACTTCCACTCCGGCAAAACATAACACTTTAGCTCCTTGATATAAAGTTGTCTGGAAGAGATCACTTTTAGTGATAAAGCCGCCGTCAGTACTCTTAAATTAAGAAATATCTGTGTAATTTCCTTTTTTATGTACAATAACGTGTTCTCTATCTATCTATAAATATCCAGTGAGTGAGAAATAAACGATTATATTATTTTTAATGCACTAACCCGTGCTAAGGACAATTAAAAAAAAACCTATTTAGAGGCTAAAAATTCCACCTATGCCGGGATTCGAACCCGCGACCTCTGGCTATCCGTGCCAGCGTTCTTTCCAACTGAGCTAATGGGCGACTCACCGGCATCAGTGAAATTTCGAACCTCTACACTATTCTCTGTATTACGTACAGGCAGCGACATCTGGCTTAAATAGTGTAAAGAGGTTCGAAATTTCACTGATGCCGGTGAGTCGCCCATTAGCTCAGTTGGAAAGAGCGCTGGCACGGATAGCCAGAGGTCGCGGGTTTGTTATCGGTTTGTTGACTTTATATAAAATAATTGGATTGCCTATTTTGGAACGTAACTTCATAATTAACTTTTGTAATTGTTGCCGAGGGTAGTAAACTAACCGTTAATGCTTTCTAAAAGACGCCTGTCACCTCAGTCATCCGAGACCACGGCACCTGTAAAAGTGCCGAAACGTCGGAAAATTGTAAAAATGTAATAAACGAGCATAAATCCGTATAAAAAACAGTTTTAATTAGAAATAAACGAGTTTAATTTGCAACGATGGATGTAAAACTAAAATAACTTTTAATTTCAGTCAATAAAGTAGGGATCTAAAAAGTTCTTGCTAATGGCCCGAGGCTCAAATCTCAGTTTTATTAGGTCTAGTTATTTTAATACAGTTTTCGTCGTGAAAGTTTTTTGTGTGTCTGAAAATTCTTGATTAAACTCCATTGAAAACTTGCTTTATTACGAGTTTTATTCATCACGATAATAAGTGAAAATTTAGACAATCAAGTTAACAAGAGAGTATTAAAAGTTAGTTTTGCACAAAGAATTTCAAACAAAGAATGCGAGACAAATGAAATAACTTGATTCATCGTTGTGACGTTATTTACTAGTAGACATTAATCTTTCAGGATCATAACAAGTGGCAGACCCTGGTCTTATGTATGTAATCATTATAGTGAGTCAAGTGGCTTATGTATGTAATCATTATACTGAGGTAAATTAATATTAGTACTTATTAACCTACCACATCTTGCCTGTACTAATGTTATCCTGATCTCAGAGGGGTAGGTAGAGACCAAGGACTGCCACTTGCCACTATCCTGATAGGTCACTTTCGCTTCATCAATATTCCTTATACGCTGCAGCTTAAAAAAAACACGATAGATTAAAAAAATATCACTTTCTGAGCACTTATAATGAAGTTCATGAAGCGCTCGTGGTTTTGGAATCAATCACTTGAGTTAAGCTACTTCAGGCGCGGTCATGGTGCAGGATGGAATGCCCGAAGGATGGGTGCCCTATCTGTGACTACCGCTAGTGGCATTTTTTCGAGCGCTCCGTGCTTCGCAAGGCATGCCAAGCCGTTGGTGCCGGCTGTCATATAATGGCAGTCGTTAAGCCAAGTCAGAGGCCTTATGGGCAGCTTGATAACTTCTGTCAGTAAGTCCCGCCACTGTCTTACAATCCTCCACCAACTTGGACTTGGCCCCCGTGGTGGAGTATGGCCTAACCTTCCTGCCATGCGATGCAGGAAGAAACTCGTGCCCCATCAGTGGGGACATACAAGGGTTGATATAGAGCGTTTATTAAACGTCAACGAAAAATCTGAGTTGGTTCTTTTCAGAAACATGTCAAATAGCCTATTGTCATTTGAATTGTATAACCCCCTTATATGACACGCGTTATATACATAGTAGCAGGAACGTCAGCCGCGCTATCATAACTTCCAGGCCGTTTGAGACAGACTCACAAACTTCTAGATGACGCGGAAAGGGGCGGAACAGCTCAGCATTGGAAAACATAGAGCCTTCACTCTGAAGCTATAAGCCAGCGGCCATACTTATGTGTGGTACGTAGGACATCGTTTCTCTGTGAACTTTCGTCCCTTCAGTGAATGTTGTATGAAAGTGATATCAATCCTTTGTATGTCCCCACTGCTAAGGTACGGGTCTCTTCTCGCATTGCAAAAAGAGTATGGCCTAACCTTCCTGCGATACAGGAAGAGACCCGTGCCCCAGCAGTGAGGACATACAAAGGGTTGATACCATGCCATATAAAATAAAGCAATTGGTATTTAAATTAACTATCACTCTATAGCATTAAAAAGTTAAAATTACTTTGCTAAATTCCGCCAAAAATCCCATAAGCACCATGCGGTTAGTTAATGCACCGCCCTTCCTCCCACTTTTGCAAGCAGAAGCAAGACACGAACACACCACCACCGACACCAATATTTGTGTGAGAAAACACGCGACGCGTTTCGCCTCTGACACGAGGCATCCTCAGGCTCCCAAATGCAAGTGACCGTCTCCGCAAAAACGCTCCGTATTCATAGGCTAGGCCGCCCCTATGACGTAATGTAACCGTTAAACTGGTGACCGTTGAACCGTTTCATTTTGAATCGTTTTGCGCAAAAATAGCGATTAATGGGGAAATAGAGGAGCTGCCCATCTGTTCATTCAGCATATTCAGCATTGTAAGCAACCTATCCCTAGATTATTTAGAATTTTCCAGCTGTTCAAGTATAGACAATCTCAACCCCTTACTGCAGGTGTGTAAAATTTCCAAATTATGGTTATTATGGTTCCGTGTTCATCGAAAGAGAACTTTAGCTGCACCGGTCGGACCATCTGTCTGTTACATTTCGTGCACATTGATACCGGAGCAATGACGCAGATGAAGGCTCTTGGGGTGAGCTCGACCGTTAGCAGACTATCGTGTTATTGGGCACTAAAATTACGGAAGCCTTTAATGATAATTGAGCGATGAAATAAATGTTAGGTTATTAATCCGTAAAAGGTTCTGGGCCGTTAATCGGAAAATAAGCAGGTTTATCTAAACACTTTTACTGTTATCACATTTTTTTTTTTTTTTTTTTTTTCCACCCAGGAGAAACCCCAATTACGGGTACCACCGGCTCGGGGGAGCACAGTGGTTATGTCGGACTCCCCGCCCTGAAAAGGGCGGTATACCGACTAAAACTCCTGGGGTGTTCCTCCGCACCGCAAAGGACGGGGCCACGGGGACGCTTACGCACACTTCCGCGACCCCGTCTGCGGGCGCCCTTTCGGGCACTCCTTCGGCGGCGCCCCTGCCCCATCGCATCGGACCGAACGACGGGGCAAGGGAACGCCGCATCTCTTCGTTGGAGCGCATAGTGGCCAAGTGCGAACCCCTTGGCCACCACACGCCCCAACGCGCCGCCCCCTCCATCCCATTGTTGTGTGGTCCAATGGGATTAGAGGAGGGCGGCGCACCTCCTCGTTGGGGAGCATGGGGGCCAATGTCAACTGTTGGCCCCCACACGCACCACACTTGAGGCCCGTCACGTCGCCCACCAGCACTTCTCTGAAAGCAGAGAAGGCGGTGAGCGACCGCGCGGGCCCCCTCCGTGCCAGAAGGCACCCTCGGAACACGCAAGGGCGCCTTCCGGCCCGCCGTGATGGAGGCAGAGGGTCCCCCGACCCTCCGCGTCCCGGCGGCCACTCTGGTCCGACTGGTACGAGGCGCGGAAGCGCGCGCGCCTCGTACCAGTCGGACCAGAGTGGCCGCCGGGACGCGGAGGGTCGGGGGAGCAGCAGCGCCCCCCCCAGTCGGTCCTTCATTCGGTTGGTCGCCTGGGTCCCGCTCCACAAAGTGAAACAGGGCCCACGCGACCCCTCCCGCCGTGATGGAGGCAGAGGGTCCCCCGACCCTCCGCCCACGGCCACTCTGGTCCGACTGGTACGAGGCGCGCGCGCTTTCGCGCAGCGGTGCCCCCCCCAGTCGGTCCTTCAATCGGTTGGTCCCACAAAGTGAAACAGGGCCCACGCGACCCCTCCCGCCAGATTATTCGCCGTTAGCCAGTAAGTTCCGTTAACAACTTACTGACTAACGCTCAGGGTGCACCGACCCCACCACTTGCCCCTCCACCTGGTTCATAGAATCAGATGGAACGGAAAGCGGAGGGGTACACGTGAAGGAAAACGGAGGTTAACTTTCAAAATGACTAGGGGATAGTTAGTCAGACCTGAGATGTCTGCACTTAGCCTTCGACGATACGATGGCCAAACTTACGATGGCAGTTTGGCCATCGTAACGTCGGTACGTAGCAAGTATCATTGGAACATGCCGAGATATGAACCTACGACTTTCCAAGGAAGAAGCCGGTATTTTGCCTATATGAGATATAGGTGGTAGAGTCCATAAAAACAACCTGGTTTGGAACTAGTGAAACATTTCTAAACTTGACACTTCTTCTTCTTCTTTTCGTGTCAGCAATTCGACCAGTTTTTATTTTTCCTGCCCAATAGTTGGCTACTGCAATTGCAGCAGCGTTGGCCTCTGTTAGGTCCTTCAGAGTGCAGGTGTGAGGGCACAATGGGCATCGGAGCAGGTGCACCATGGATTGCGATGAGGCTCCACAATCACATTGCTCCTCCGTTGGTGCAATATAACCCCACCTGCTTAGGTTTGGTCTGGAGCGACCTACTGGGGTCCGGAGTCGGTTGATTGCCGTGGTTGATTGCCACGTAGGCCAATGCAGATCGGAACCCGTTGGGAACTTTACACTACAAATAGTAATTGTTACAATTTTGCACTTTCAAGCACTGCGGTAGTTGATCACCTCAGACACTCAGGTTTTCTCACTATGTTTTCCTTTATCACTAGCTAGTGCTAATCCGCGGTAGGCATGTGTGGTAATAAAGCCCATACTCTCTTTCTGAGAGAAATGCCCTTTAGTGGGACGTATACAGGCTACAGAATAAAAAAAAAACATTTTTATTTTAAATACTTAACTACTTTAAGCCTGGCGGTCCGCACTATTGCTTATTTTACTGTTCTAAAAAAAAAGGAAGATTAAAAACGCTTTCACAATTTTTAGTTCAGTATTTTTATTGTAAGATTTAAAGATCTCAGGTAAGAAGTTTGTCGCCGTCAGTAAATTCAATCCTACATTCAGAAACTCGGCAAACGTAGTGTAGGACGTCCTTCGATCAGGTGGGATGACGATCTGCGAAAAACTGCAGGCAGATGCTGGATGCGGCAAGCTGAAGACAGGGCGCTATGGCGCTCATTATGGGAGGGCTATGTCCAGCAGTGGACTACATAATATAGCCTGAAGAAGAAGATCCAGAAACCATTAACGCAATAGAAATTTATATGTAGGTGCTAACTGTGAAGGAAAACGTCGTGAGGAAACCCGAGCGAGTAAGGTGTTCAAATACCTCAGCGCTTGAAATTGCCAATCCGCGGTGGCCATGCGTGGTAATGAAGCCTCTCTCTCTTAGGGATGTAAAGTCTACATAAAAAAATGTAGGTACTTCAGTAAACATAGATACGCTGTTACAAACACATTTAACTTCTCAGAAAGGAGGACTAACCCTCAAATGTTACCTAAAATAGAAGCAATATCTAAACAAATAAAACGGCCGGCAACAAAAGTCCCCGTATTAGCCATATAAAAGTGTGCCTATATCATACGCTGTTTGATCTTCTCATCGCAAACATAATATAGAGCGCTCTGCGAATAATATAAAGGCTTTATAGTTCACTGGCGCCATAGACGTAGTACAAAGACGTAGAAAGGTCCACGTCGACTACGCCCACGTGATAAGCGTTCTGTGGATACCGGTTTTGTTGAAAATAAGATGTTGCTAGGATGTATGAAATTAAAACTACTTCATTTGAAAAACAGTTTACTTCTGGGTTCTGTAGTCAAGAACCTAGTTTAGGCATGTCGGTCCGTCCGTCTCTATGTATGTATGTATGTATGTATGTATGTATGTATGTATGTATGTATGTATGTATGTATGTATGTATGTATGTATGTATGTATGTATGTATGTATGTATGTATGTATGTATGTATGTATGTATGTATGTATGTATGTATGTATGTATGTATGTATGTATGTATGTATGTATGTATGTATGTATGTATGTATGTATGTATGTATGTATGTATGTATGTGTGTGTATATGTATCGGCCATCAAAATACATATTTTTTACGCCGACACAACAGTAAAATAAAATTCAAAAATATACTATTTTAGGGTAGGAGAGGTCTACAACCAAATTAGGGACGCAATGTTTTTCTGACATCTACACCGTAGTGTGGGGTATCGTTGTATTGGAATAGACTTCCTATACCCACAATATCGTTTAAAAATATTTAAACGATATTGTGGGTATTTTTTTTTATTGGCCTATTTTTCGATTTAGGGTTCCGTTTAAGAAATACTAAAAATTAAAAAGTGAAAATTTTTTTCTAAATTCCGCCAAAAATCCCACAAGCACCATGCGGTTAGTTAATGCACCGCCCTCCCTCCCACTTTTTCAAGCAGAAGCAGGAAACGAACACCACCACCACCGACACTAATACTTGTATGAGAAAACACGCGACGCGTTTCGCCTCTAACACGAGGCATCCTCAGGCTTACAAGTGCAAGTCACTTGCACTTTTTAATGCTATTATGGATTTCCACAAAGTAACTCCTGATTCTATAAAATACTAAAGAGCTATCAATTTGCTTATTGACTAGCTTATTATTGTTAGGTACATTACATTTAATGAGCAAATTTCTGTCAGTGTAGAGCGTCGTCTCCCCCTCTCCTGGGTTGATGTCAAAACGTGAAAATAATCAGAATATATAATGAAATTTAAAGAAATACCGTCATGGCTAGGTAGGCTTAACAAGTTAACTAGTAATAGACGACTTATTCTCGTCAACCAAACCGCAATGTTTGAAAACGAAAGTTTATAATCAGTGCATCTACCTGTGATAACGTACGAAGCCGAGACATGGACACTCACGAAAGGGCTGGTCCAACAGTTCAAAGTCGCTCAGCGAGCTATGGAGAGAGCTATGCACGGAGTTTCTCTGACGGATAGGACTCGTAACGAATGCATCCGACAGAGAACCAAAGTTATCGACATAGCTTAATTTTCTGATTAGCGAGCTGAAGTGGCAGTGGGCTGGCCATATCTCGCGAAGAACAAACAACCGTTGGAGTAAGCGTGTTCTTGAGTGGAGACCGCGATTCGGCAGACGTAGTGTAGGACGCCCTCCGACCAGGTAGGATGACGATCTGCAAAAAACTGCAGGCAGATGCTGGATGCGGCAAGGTGAAGACAGGGTGCTATGGCGCTCATTAGAGGAGGGCTATGTCCAGCAGTGGAATACATAATATAACGGAAAACTGCACAAAATCGATTGAAAATTACTTTAATGAAGTTTTTAGTTCAGTAAAGCAGATAAAAAAGCCACGTACTACGGAACCCGTCAACGCGCGTGGCCGCCTTTTTGTGTGGGCTCTCTGTAAACAGTTGAAGGTTAATCTTTCTTACATTGTTTTGACTATACATTTCTGGCCAAGTAACGAAACTAACAGGAGTTCACCAGTATAAAAATATGATCTAGGTACTATTTTGCAACAGCATAATAAGAAATCAGCATTTATATTAATTAAAGCGGCTCCTCAAGGAATGATTACCATGCAAACGTTTTTTGGTTTTCATCCACAAACGGGATGCCGGATTTAGCATATTATTCTAAGCATATTAATATTTGCCAATATGCTTAGAAAACACATATTGAGGTTTGGTTGTGCTGCCGAATGGTGTTGGCCTAGAAAATAGCATCAACCCAATTCTTCCCGCGGGTGTCGTAAAAGGCGACTAAGGGACACAAACCGGGGGGTGAGCAGCAGCGCCCCCTGCAATACAATTCCACCGAACTGCGATCCCCAACCCGCATGCCCAGCGTGGGGATTATGGGCATCACCCCCTATGGTAGCGCAACGTGGCGCTCTTTAGGGGGGGAGCCATGTCCAGCAGTGGACTAGTATATAGCCTGACGACGACGATGACGAACTGCACTTGTTGTAAAATCTACTATTTTTTCAAAAAGTAAACTTCATAAATTTCAATATCTGTGATAGTTATTTCCCTTCAAACGTAGTATCAAAATCTTAGCATTTTAATCGATTTTCGCAAAAAATGCCCGCATTTACGAAAATCAGCCACAAATTCTCTCTGAATACATAATTTTACTTCTTTCATTTCTCAAGCCTTGAAGTCGAAATTGCATCTTCTGTATCGTCTTCTGTAGCGCTTTACTGTAGAGATTCTTTTATATCGTGACACTCTGTATAATAGGTAAGCAACGCCCTTTTACGAGGGTTTCCTAGCCGTAAATAAGAATAAAGTTTACTGGTTTGAGTGTGTATTTGTCGGAAGCATCAAAATAATACAACCAACAAAAGTCTTTAATTTAAAAACCTATTTAGAGGCTAAAAATTTCACCCATGCCGGGATTCGAACCCGCAACCTCTGGCTATCCGTACCAGTAAATAGGTTTTTAAATTTGTTCCTTAGCACGGGTTAGTGCATTAAAAATAAAAATAGTGTAAAAAGTCGTGTTTATTGAGATGTCATTGGTTTAAAAACCTATTTAGAGGCTAAAAATTCCACCCATGCCATTAGTTTGTGTAGCGTCTTAAAAAAATCAACCTACAGCATGCAACAACAATAATTTTGCTGACGTTTATGACGCTTATGACCTATAATGTATGTACATAGAGTTTCCAAATATGTTTACGTTAGCCAATTTGATAAGAAATCATAGAAAACATTTTATCAATGGCACTGGGAACCGTAGTTGGAGCGTCAGTAACAATTTTGTTGTAGTAACAGAGACCTTAGGACAGCGTTATAAACTTCTAACAGTAAGACCAGCCACTAGTCTTGCAAGCCTCCACCAATCCGGACTTGGACCCATGGCCTATACCTTCCTCAGGGAAGAGACCCGTGACCCACGGTTGGGACATAATGGGCTGATGATGATGAATGCAAGCAAATCTGTACAGCTACTGGGTAATCCAAAGCATGATCGGCTTAGCAAACAGTTAAATAATCCTTAATCAAAATGCTCTTCACACGCGCCCAACGCGTCACATCTAATAACTCAGGTGGCGCGCGTTGTATAAAATAACTAAAGTCAACTTATCTGTTTTATGATTATGGCGGAGTTTTCGTGCCCTGGGCAAATAATAATAAAACTCGACTGAAGCTAAATAAGCGGCAATTCCTGTAGGTGTGTATTGGGGTTTACGGTCTCGAGGCTTTTTTTGGTGTTAAATGGTCGTGTTTTCACGGCGCTTGGTACGAAACTTGCATGTGTGAATAAGTCGTCAAAAAAACATGTTACCACCATATTTGGTGACCTCAAATTCTGTTTCATCATAATCATAATCAACCCGCTATGTCCCCACCGAGGGGCGCAAGTCTCTTCCCTAAGGAAGGTATAGGCCATACTCCACCAGGGGGGACAAGTCCGGATTGGTGGAGGCTTGCAAGACTAGTGTTTCAAATTTTGTCGTGAGTAAAATTCTAGATCAACTCAGAGGTAAAAAGAGAGGTAAAAACGCCGTGCCGGTATATCGCGAGGTCATGCATTAGAATTGGGATTCTAAACAAAGTCACTGATACATGTTGGGACATGTACCAGTGACTTTGTTTTCTATTAAATGTAAAGGATTTCTTCAAAGTAGCCCGGAAACTGCGGCCTAATGAACGTTACAAGTCAAACTAGGTCTCCATTTCAAAATCTAGACAATTTTGGAGAAAATATGGACAAAAAAACTCCAAAGTCAGTCTTTTTAAAGTCCGCGTGCATTGTCCGCAAACTTTTATTCCAGACATCATTGTCATTTAAATAATCCTTTATGTTATAGTAGCCCCTTTGGCACAAAGTGTACTTAATACATTTTTTGAACCGCGTTTCAGGCAAGCTTCGATACCCACTCTTGTATGTCCCTACTGCTGGGGCCAAGTTCCGGTTTGGTGGAGGATTGTAAGACAGTGGCGGGCCTTACTGTCAGAAGTTATCACAAATAGAAGTTATAGCCAGCCGGCACCCATGGCTTAACGTGCCTTGCGAAGCACGGAAGCGCTTCTAAAAAATGCCACTGGCGGTAGTAACGGGACGGTCACCCATCCAGCACCTGACCGCGCCTGTTGTTGCTTAACTCGAGTGATTGATTCCAATCGCTCAGTTCGACTAGGCCGCGAGTCCTTGAGATCACCTCTGCGTTAACTTGTCCATGCAATCCGCCCTTAGTCATAATTTACCCAGTTGCGGTTCCGTGTCTGTTTACATTACATTTAATTAAAAATTCACTCTATCTATAGGCTTTTTCTATACACGTTGGTGGCTGCAAGCATTGTTGGGAAATGTTTACGGTTTCAGTCTGATTACGTGGACTGTTGTGTGCCTATTTTCTGGAATTCAACTCGCAATATATTGTTATGTACTTTTAACTTTATATACCTATCTGATTGTCACCTGTGGTTTTCACTTAATAAATAAAATAATTGAATAAACAATTGTGACTACTATATTTAGAACTTACCGTCTGGTACCTTTTTTTTGTTGGCGAGGGGGACGTCTTCCGAAGATACTCGATTTCCTGAGGAAAAGCCGGGTTATGTGGGATTTTTACCCTTAAAACCCCCTCGGTGGCTTTCCTTGCGGTTGGAGAAGGGCTCCGAGATCTCGTTGAGCACTCCCGAACCCTCACGCACTGTGCCTATGCACCCATCTTTGCTCAGACTCACGCCTGGCTGGCGACGGCAACTTTAACGGCAGTGTGCGGCTACCGCATACCATACTGGCAGGAGATACCGTAGTCCTATTCTGAGCCCGGAACTACAGGGCTTACCGTCTAGAACATAGGATCAACGACGTGCGACTTTAATCGATATTTCCTAAAAACAACCGTTTTTGGCAAAACTTCTTGGAATTCGCAGATTGTTGGAGAGGTTCTTGTCAGAAGGTTCTAAAAAGAGTTATTATATTTATTAAGGTTTATGATATTCACTTTCTCCAAAGACGTGTTGTAAAAGATATTAAAAATCCTTGGGTCGCTAGTTAGCACCGCGGAGTGCCTTAACTTACGGGTAACTACAGCTACCCGTAGTTACACCCGTAAGTTAAGGCGCTCCGCGGCCTACAGCTAAAATGTGCAGGTTGATGTGCTGTTTACTCTACCCAATTAAATAGTTATATATTAAACGGAAGCGCTCGTGGCCTAGTCGAACCAAGTGATTGGAATCAATCACTCAAGTTAAGCAACAACAGGCGCGGTCAGGTGTTGGATGGGTGCCGTTCCGTTACTACCGCTAGTGGCATTTTTCCGAGCACTTCCGTGCTTTGCAAGGCATGTTAAGGCGTGTGTACCGGCTGTCATGTAATGACAGTCGTTAAACCATCTCAGAGGCCTTATGGGCGGCTTGATAACTTCTGACGGTAAGGCCCGCCACTGTCTTACAGACCTCCACCAACCCGGACTTGTCCCCCGTGGTAGCCTAACCTTCCTGCAATGCAGGAAGAGATCCGTGCCCCAGCAGTGGGGACATACAGGGTTGCAATCGCATATTAAACGGGTCTAATCGCGATTATGTATTAGGTAAAACGTAATTACCTTATTTCCCGACGTTTCAGCAGGGTTATAGTTGCCGTGGTCTCAATAGACTGAAATAGCGAGTATAGTCTGTTAGCGTTTAGAATATGCCTCGGGCTCTAGATTAGGCTTCGGTTTTCACCAATTTTCGCCGGTTCTCGTACTGATGATCGAGTTCTGATTTCGAAATTGAGTGTCATAAATATATCCGATTCAATCCGATAGTAGCCGCGGTATTTAAGAAACTTTACGTAACATTTGTAAACATCGTATTTTATTTTTATTTAATTTATTAACAAAACCCACACTACCATTTCATTTTTTTTGTAGACTATATACGTCCTACTGCAGGTCACAGGCCTTCTCTCAGAGAGAAAGTATGGGCTTAATACCACGCGTGCTTACGGCGGATCAATAAATGTTAACACAGTTATATTAATTAACTAGAGTTGCGCATAAATATAATTTATCATAGGCCAATTACGAAATTACATAAGGCATGAAACCTGTTTATAACTTTACTGTACGAAAATATCTTTTGTCCGTACCTGCGTCCTAAGTGTAAGACGAAACACGAACTCCGCATTATATACAGCAGTATACAAAGCGGAGTTCTATACTTACATACTCATGTAAGTGCAGACTTATAGAAACATCTCGAATAATCCTTTGAAACGTCGCCTTGAAAGTAAATAATTTTATTCAAAGCTATTTAATTTAAATCCAAAGTTTCTGATGTACCAAAACATCGTTATCCAATCTCACTCCAAAACCGTCACATCCAAAATGTTCTTCATTCGCCGCTTGATGAAACATTGTCGCAACCGGTGCACCGTAGGGTTTACTCCTGTTTCATCCATAATTAATATTTGGGAAAAATTACTACACATTCTCATGTCTTCAAAAAGTGAGGCAATACTCAGCCTCTTAAAGCTTACAGTATTATGCATAAATAACGTCGATTCTATTTCAAATTATTGTTACGATGGAGTTTTAAGAGGTTCTACTATAAACCGTAAAGTCTTACTCAGTTTTAATTGTTTTTTGATTTCCTTCGTCGACGTCATCGTCGTCAGGCTATACTAGTCCACTGCTGGACATAGACCTCCTCTAATGAGCGCCATAGCGCCCTGTCTTCAGCTTCCCGCATCCAGCATCTGCCTGCAGGTTTTCGCAGATCGTCATGCCACCTGGTAGGAGGACGTCCTACACTACGTTTGCTGAGTCGCGGTCTCCACTCAAGAATACGTTTACTCCAACGGTTGTCGGCTCTTTGTGAGATATGGCCAGCCCACTGCCACTTCAGCTCGCTAATTCTCTGAGCTGTGTTGATAACTTTGGTTCTCTGTCGTATGTTTTCGTTACGAATACAATCTTTCAGAGAAATTGCATGGCAAGCTCTCCCCATATCTCGCTGAGCTACTTTGAACTGGTGGACCAACCATTTCGTAAGTGTCCTTGTCTCGGCTCCGTAGGTCATGACAGGGAGGACGCACTGATTAAAAACTTTCGTTTTCAAACATTGCAAATGGATGACGAGAAGACCCAGCCTAGTTTCCCAAACGCTACCCAGCCAAGGTGGATCCTCCTCTTGGTCTCCTTTTCCAAATTATTTGAAATGGATTTCCTTCACCGTGACGAAACCTGAGTGTCTGAGGTGTTCCCACTATTGAAATAGGCCAATCTACTCGTGGACACGCGTGGTAATTAAGCCCATACTATCTCTTTCTCTCTCTCTCTCTCTCTGATAGAAGAACTATTCATAAGCGACATACAAAAAAATGTTTTTGTAAATTAGTGTAGTAGTCTCTAGTTCTAGGTTTTGTTAAGAATGATCAGTGGAAATACGTTAATAATGCATAGATACACGCCACTTTCATAACTGCAAAATGCAGAGTTCAAAACGTCGTTGCCATAAGAGCCTAGTGCGTAGACACTGTCAAGTGATGATATTTGAATGTTACTTTTAATGCACGTATACCTGTGTAACTTAATTATTACAGTATTTTATATTCATACTTATATCCAATGTAATACATATTAATTTCAGTGATAGGTTTTAAATTTTTTCGGATTTAAATATTAGCGTACAATTTTGGATGTATAGGGAATAGACTGGTTGTTGTACGCTCCGAAAGTTTGTCGAGAGGAAATTGTTACGTTTAATTATGTAACACGCTTCGCAGATGACAAACAATAATATAATTTGCTTTTCATACATCACCTCCCCTTCAGCGCTTGGTCACAGTTCTGGACTAGACTCTTCCCGTTCTTATAGGCTGTTGTAGAATGTATGGGGGGTTGTAATTCTGTCCAAAAATACATGCTGAAATTTAGGTAGTTTGAAAGCCGTGGTTATATAATTAGTAATCAAACATTTCAGAAGCGCTCGTGGCCTAGCCGAACCGAGTGATAGGAATCCATCACTTGAGTTAAGCAACAACAGGCGCGGCCAGGTACAGGATGGGAGACAGTCCCGTGACTACCGCTAGTGGCATTTTTCCGAGCGCTTCCGTGCTTCGCAAGGCACGTTAAGCCGTTGGTGCAGTCTGTCATGTAATAGCAATCGTTAAGCCATGTCAGAGGCCTTATGGGCGGCTTGATAATTTCTGACAGTAAGGCTTGCCACTGTCTTACAATCCTCCACCATCCCGGACTTGGCCCCCGTGGTGGAGTATGGCCTAACCTTTCTGCGATGCAGGAAAAGACCCGTGCCCCAGCAGTAGGGACATACAAGGGTTGATATCGAAACATTTCATCTAATTAGACTATTAATTTTCAGTATAGATATAATGCAGCGCTCGTGACCTAGTGGAACCGAGTGACTGGAACTAATCACTTGGGTTAAACAACAATAGGCGTATGCCTTACCATCCTTTTTTTTTTTTTTCACCCAGGATAAACCCCAATTACGGGTACCACCGGCTCGGGGGAGCACAGTGGTTATGTCGGACTCCCCGCCCTGAAAAGGGCGGTATACCGACTAAAACTCCTGGGGTGTTCCTCCGCACCGCAAAGGACGGGGCCACGGGGACGCTTGCGCACACTTCCGCGACCCCGTCTGCGGGCGCCCTTTCGGGCACTCCTTCGGCGGCGCTTCTGCCCCGTCGGTGCTCGGCGACGGGGCTAGAAAACGCCGCATCTCTTCGTTGGAGCGCATAGGGGCCAAGTGCGTATGATCTTGGCCCCCATACGCCCCAACGCGCCGCCCCCTCCATCCCATCGCAACCCGGTCGATGAGACGGGGAGGGCGGCGCACCTCCTCGTTGAGGCGCGTGGGGGCCCAAGCGCCCCGGTCCCCACACGCCCCACACGTGAGGCCCGTCACGTCGCCCACCAGCACTTCTCTGAAAGCAGAGAAGGCGGTGAGCGACCGCGCGGGCCCCCTCCGTGCCAGAAAGCACCCTCGGAACACGCAAGGGCGCCTTCCGGCCCGCCGTGATGGAGGTGGAGGGTCCCCCAACCCTCCGCGTCCCGGCGGCCACTCTGGTCCGACTGGTACGAGGCACGCGCGCTTCCGCGCAGCGGCGCCCCCCCCAGTCCTTCATTCGGTTGGTCGCCTGGGTCCCGCTCCACAAAGTGAAACAGGGCCCACGCGACCCCTCCCGCCAGATTTTTCGCCGCTGACCAGCAAGATCCCATAAAGATTAGTTACTGACCAGCGCCCAGGGTGCACCGGCCCTTGCCACTTACCCTTCCCACTGGTTCAAGATGAATCAGTAGGAACGGAAGCGGAAGGGCACACGGGATGGTAATCTGGCATCGCACCCCTCTGCCTTACCATCCTCCACCAACCCAGACTTAGCCCCCGTGGTGGAATATGGCCTAACCTTCCTGCGATGCAGGAAGAGACGCGTGCCCCACCAGTGGGCCATAAAAAGGGTTAGATTTGTTAAATTATTATTAGATACATGCAAATAAATACATAAACACTTAAGTAAGTATACATGCCCTACAGAGTAAATTATACAAGAAGCCCTATTATAAATCAATAACCAAGTATTATTTTAGGCATATGGACACAATAAAACCATAAAATATGTGCAATTGTTGTAAGAGCGTAACTATTCGCCAAAAAACTGTTACACAGTTTGGTGAACTGTTTTTAGATATCGTGCTTTACTTTATATTTTTTTTAATTATCGGTAAAAAATTACAGAGATATTTATTTAATTGCCATTTCGTTGTTCTCTCTTTGTGTTATTGACGTTAAATTAGAAGCTGATTTTCGATAAGCAGTGGACTTTAGTAATATGCAAATAAAGGTCGCATTACACAGCAGGAGTCGACGTTTCTACACGATATCAAATAGTTTCCCAGCTATACGCGAAATTTTCCTGTGACGTATTGATATGTTAAAATTATGCTTGGACTTTACCAGAACGTGACAATTCACAAGCGACAATTAACGCCATTTTATAGTTCTATAATTAGTTATAGTTTTACAGTTTACAGGAGAGGAGGCCTTTGCCCAGCAGTGGGACATAATTTACTTGTTCACACGAAGTTTATCTGTGATGTAATGTAAAATTTTGCTAGGGCAAAAGAACGTAACAATTCACAACAGCCAATTTAGGGCATTTACGAAACTTTGTACTCATAATAAGAGTACTTTTACAGTCCCACTGCGAGTGGCGAGTCCCACTGTGGGGCGGAATAGAGGCATCTTCTTCTTCTTCAGGCTATATTAGTCCACTGCTGGACATAGCCCTCCCCTAATGAGCACCACAGCGCCCTGTCATCAGCTTGCTGCATCCAACATCTGAATAGAGGCTAAGTAAAAGAAAAAATCATGACATTTTTCAACTCAGCTATCAAGATGGTATAGGTGCTGGGAAAGCCTACAGTATTTAAAACTATGTCCTACGTACTGCAGCATCCGAGTGGTGGGTGAAGACCCATCTAGTGTAAGTGAAGATCCCAGTGGCCGCTGTATCAATGATCTCATCATATGGTTGCCTGGAAGAAATTGTTTTTAGTAACTAGGCCGCCATTTGTACTATATTTTTTATATAATTTCTGTTGCTGTAATTTCTGTGTACAATAAAGAATATCCTATCTATCTGTCTCATTATGTAGCTGCAAATGCCACTATAATGCACTAACAGAATGGAGGTCCTAATCTATTGGCTGTATGTTTATATTCCTCATAGACTGCTCGCTGTTGAGTCACCGAAAACCCATAAACTTACCATGACCGGTGCTCGCCGGTTCATCGCGAGGCGCCCTATGTGCACTTAAGGCTGTAACCTCGTGACTGCTATCAACTCCCGGCCACTTAACATATCGCTGGCCAGCCCGTTAGCGGTGGCGCTTTTTGTAAGTAGACGTACCACGGGGTTAGATAGGGCTGTCGTACACTGGTGCGATGGGCGTTTGTTTTATGCACAGTCTATTATTCAATTCAATGCACCACGTTTTGCATAAACACATATGAACGGTACACGGTATACAAACTCACGTTAGTATACCGGAGAGGATACTGAATTCAGGCACTGCACGCAGGCCACTTTTTAAGAAAAAACAAGAATAATATTCGTCTAGAGCTCGTTGTTGAAATTAAGAAAAAATCTGTACTGGAAACGGCGTAATGTGTTTTTTTTATGCAGCTTTGTAGTGAGCAGGCTTCCCCTTGTAGAGAGAATTCTTGTGTGACGATATCTATCAAAAATTTTAATACAAACTTTTAAAGCATGATTTGACCTTAACTTTGGTCCTCTTTGTCTTACAAAAGTTTAGTAGAGAAGATTAACGGTCGATATTACCTTTTAGTCAGGAAATCTCGTGAAACAAAGGAAGATCGAGTTAGGAATACAACGACATGAAACTTAATACCCGACGTCTCGCTCACCAAATGTGCCACTAAAATTGTGTAATTTTATTGCCCGCCGCAAAGTCGCATAGTGCACGTACCGCCTTAGATATTCCATTCGTGACTTCCAACGTTGCTTTTGTTGGAATTTCATTTGAAATATTTTAAGGTTTTTTGCGGCAAAATATTTATTTACTTATAACATTCCGTGAATAATGGCTCCGCTGAAGTAATCACTAAATAGCACCGTAAATATTTTCTCATTTTCATTCTTTCGCATTACTTTTATAGTCGAGACTTTACCCGTTATTCCCAAATGCTTAACAGAATCCGAGCTTCTAGTTTTAAAGAACCCATAACAAAGTACTAAAGATCCTAGTACTGGATTGAGTAAAGTTATTAAACTGTTTATTTACACACCGCTGAAAGAATAAAAAACTCGAAAACACTCTCAGTTTCCGTTACTGTTTTCAGTCACGTGACCCTCTACCTTCATTTGCCTAAACGCATAAATCAACGCCCGTTAAAATATACATAACACGGATTAACCTAGGGCCCAGTCACTTAGAAGTATTTAGAAATGATTAATTTGGCTAATTAAAACGAATTAGGTTAATGTGTGTGGGTTTTTGAACGTGAACCCCTTTTTCGTTTTTTCGTGCAAATGCCGGCTTTCCGCTTATCTGATGGCATTAATCACAATTTCCACCCTCAATTAAACGCGCTCGCGGCTGGCTTTATGGTTCAAGGAACCAGTTTGTGTTTTCACACAAGTGTTTTGTTAGAGTTGAAACGGCTCGGTCTAGCGAAGGCATAAAAGTTAAGAAACAACAACACTTTTTACGGTCGCCGTAAAACTTTGAGATTTTACTGTGTATGAAGACGAAAGAAGTTAAACACTTTGCGTAGGGAGTTAGACGGGGAGTGTATTTTACAATTAAATGGGTTTCGCCTCCGTTCGCAGAGCATTCCATGTAAAGTTCTATGTGGGAATGTCTGGAGAGAATTTCCAGGAAATTGGATTAAGTTATTTTAGGAGTTGATAGTTGTTTTCATTCACAGTCAACTTTAAATAATTACTAGGAAACGTTTGTTATCTTTTAATCATCCATCTTACTCCACATACCGTTTTTAAACGATTGGGTAAACCCTACAAAAACAGGAACATAGCTACCGAGCTACGCATTCCAGCCAGGGTTTGTCAACCATCACAGAATCTAGCCACGAGTCCACGACCGCTTAGTGGCCACAAATCATTCTAACACCTGACCGCAAGCGTGCGTTATCGCGGGCTCCGTCGTGAAAAATTGCCGTCTCCCAAACGGGCGACGTTCACCCGGTCGGGTGTCGTCCTAATCGGCATGTAAACGTTCGAGTACAAAAATTCTTTTAAAGCTCTTAGTAAGAGTTTTGCTAGACCAACCTAGTAGGACAAAGAAATAGATAATTTATGTACAAGGTTTATTTACACTGAAAGTACACTGGCACGGTGGAAATTATAATGTACAGAAGGAGTTAACACTGACTAACTGCAATAATTAGATGAAACTGAAAACTATAGCATCTGCATGAAAAACCACATAAAATTATTAATAAAATCGATTCCGATAGCAATCATCATTTTTTAGACAGAATAGAAGAAACAACTTTTTAAATAAAATCTCTACTTCTACACGCAGCCTGCCAGCTATGCTCGGCGGAGCAATGAGGTTCGAATCTGCGCGCGCCTGATTGCCGCCTGTGAATGTGGTGTAGAGTCAACCCCACATCACTCTAATTAATTAATTAATTAATTAATTAGAGTGTTTATATTTCATTGCACAAAACATTTTACAGGACGTTAGAAAAGAAATCACATGTACAAAGGCAAGCTTATCTCTCTAAGAGGTTTCTTCCAGCAGACCTTAGAAAATAGGAGAAAAAAGTGTGTTAATAAAGAACAAAATTAAAGTGATTTACTATTTTTATTTTTAATGAACTAACCCGCGCTAAGGACAAATTTAAAAACCTATTTTAGAGGCTAAAATAAGCTCTAAAATAGGTTTTCAAAATTAAAGTGTCCGTCGTTTTTCTCGATAAAGCCAGGATACTGTTTAACCACAAAATTTTAAAAACCTACATAGAGGTTAAAAATTCCACCCAACGCTGGGACTCGAACCCGTGACCTCTTGCTAACCATGCCAGCACTCTCTCATAGAACTAATAAACAAAAATAATTTTACCATACAAAAATTAAATTTTGAAATTAATTGATTTTTTACGAAGAATTTTAGTATAATATTACTTAAGTCAAATTGAAGAAGTGTAGTCAGTCGGCCTTGGTTTCATACGTATTTCTATTTCAGGTGTCGCCAGCCATAAGCACGCTCCAAGTCATTGCAGTAGTATAAATCCGAATAAAAAAAAATTATTTTTTTAGTGTAATTTTACTTATCACAGGACCTTCTGCGCCCAAACCGATTATGCCAGTGAGGACTCCCATTCAGTTTTTCGTTTTCCACTCAGCAAAGGGAACGTGGTGTGAGGTCATTAAAATAAATTGTTGACGACAACTGCCGCAAGGACTCCACGCCCCCATCCACCCTTTATGCTAATCGAATGTTTGTTAATAAATTTCACTAATTGATGCTATAAATTGACATTCGTAACTGTGCCAGTGTGTCGTTTTCCATTTAATGAGGTCGAGGAAAATTATAGTTTTACTTTCTTAATTTTTCCTTGATCTCATTATATAGACTAGAGAATTTTGGCTCTAGTATCATGAAGATTTGCCTTTTCTATGGTCAACATTACCATAAGACTAAATTTTAACAAGATTCTGAATAAAAAAAATATCTGTGTGAAAAAGCATTTTACTCTGTTGATGAATATCTGGACGAACAACTGAATTGACATTATTATTTGACATTATATTATTACGGATATGTTATTATTATTTTAATTGTTAATTGATTATACAGATTTATTTGCATTCATTATAAAATTGTAGTTATGTTTTATTGTAAGTTGAGCTAAACTTCTGCTTTTTCTTAAAATATAAAATGACGATGTTGTTACCTAAACTGAAAAAATAATATGAATATGAATATTGATATTAATTATATTCAAAGTACCTATAACTTTACTATTGCTAACGTTGATACCTGACATACATTTAAGATAATAATTACACATTTTGAATCTTTTGACAGATGATCCGAGGTACATTGCTACAGGATGGCAGAAGTCAAAAAGAATTGGCGTGGTTTGGGGGACACCTACATCCAGCAGTGGATAACTTTTAACTATTTTTTGTATGACAGACAGTGTACCCGTTTTCGTTTTTACGATATGCTTTCAAATATGATTTGAAAGTTTTTATTTTCTAATAATAATGATTTAAATTCTTTCGATTCGATTTCAGCCCTTGTACCTATGTCCCCACAGCTGGAGCATGGGTCTCTTTCTGCAACGCAGGAAGGTCAGGCCATACTCCACCACGGGGGCTAAGTCCGGGTTGGTAGGTTCGTTCTATAACTTATATTATATTCTCAAAATATTACTAACCCAGATTATTGATTCACATCTGTCGACTTTGTGGTATTAATGAACTGTAAAAACTGCTTACACTTCTTACGCTCTTACTTCTTCTCACTCCAAAAGTATTGCGAAAAAAAGTAGTAAGCATAAGAGACTGGCCAGTTATATATTAGGAAAATTAAGTACAAGTAAAAAAAGATTTATGCCACACCTGGCAATAAAGTGGCTTTTTCTGCACGCTGCGCGTACGGAAAAAGCCGCTTTCTGGCCAAGTGTAGACATAAAAAGATGTAAACAACACGCGAGGTAATAAAGAAAGCTCTCGATCGCATATTTACGTCCCTCGCTTGCAGCTCGGGCCGCAAACTTCTGCGATCTTGGCCTTTCTTTGTATTACCACCCTAGTTGTGTAATGTACTATTACGTTCCAATGTCGAAGTTTCTCTTAACAATTTGTGCCAACAAATTTAAATTATCGTGTCTCTTTAAATTATTGTGTGTCATTAAAAAATGGCTCTCCGCCGGAAACATTTTTGCTCTATGAATTTTTGCGATTTCAAGTGCGGAAAGCGGAAAAACAGTACGATAGACTTTAAACGGCATTCTTGGATGGAGGCCCTTTCTATGCAATTGTGTATTGGTGGTATAACTAATTAACAGTCGAGTAACTTTGGGGAAGGAAGAAGAAGTGGATGCCCTTTAACGGCTGTTGTGGAAGAAAATGAGCTTGCAAGGAAAACTTTATCCAAAGCAATAAGCGAGTTAAGTACCAGGAGGATACGTACATACTGCAGATTGAATTTAAGGATTGAATGTGAGATTCTAATGAATTTGGTGCAAAATTTACAACGTCGCATTCAAACCCAGCATTAAAATTAATTTCAAAGTTAATTCCTGGCACAAAAGCAGAACTATAGCAAAATTGTTAAACTTATATACTTTTTGTTTTACTGTCATATTCTCTCAAAGTATGCCTAAAAATGACGTTGCGGTAAATGTATATTTTTATAGACCTTTATATTTGTATTTGTCGATTAGCATGACAAATAAGTCATAGAGATCTGACAATTGTCTTGACAATCTGACAATTGTCACTTTTAATAAACTTCGATTTTCGAAGTCAACTTTTCAATAGTTGCCTGTCGCATTTGGGCTCAATTATCCTCCTGCGAACGTGGAGCGAAACTACATTTGTTGTCGAAGAAACAAAGTATACATTGTTGACATAATATTAGCACAATATTATAAGCTTTTTTTTTTTAAATGTGCAGTTGTGCTTGAGATTGTGACAATTTGGGTTATTTGTCAAAAAGCGACATAGTTGTCCGACTGTCACGTTTGTTAAATAGACTAAATGAGAGTATAGGTTTACTCGTTATACGAGTATTACTAACAGTTGCATCAAAAAGTTATCCTTACGAGTTCGTCCGCTGTTTATCACAAAAATATAAAACATGTTTCTCGACTTCTATAATACGGACAAAACTACAGTGTATCCGTTCTTAAATGGCAAAACGAGTAAACAAACATGGCTGACCAATAAATTGTGACATTTCATAGTGTTGCTGTAATTACTGAATGAATGACGGATTTCATTATTGAATGAATGGAATGAATGAAGTTTAAGTCATAAAATAATCTAAATGATTATGTAATATTACTATCGCAATCCATCTGCTACACTGAACTCGACCCATATACCTACAAACTGGGACAAAAAAAATAAGAAAATTCCGCTAATAAATGTTGGCGGTAATGCTATCTCCTCAATAAAGAGTTCTTAAGATCATTATGGGGAAAAGTAGAATCGAAAAACGTGTAGAACATTAAAGATGTTTGACCATTTAAAATGGGGGTTTGTGCTGCAAAAGATATTATTTTTAGTTTTTTTTTACACTATTCTCTGTATTACGTACAGGCAGCGACATCTGGCTGAAGTAGATTGCATCACTTACAGCCCCGACTACCTACTTTGCAGTTAGGTTCTTTTTTTTACATCGGAATGATATCGCTGTACCCACATGATTATACTATTTTTATTTTTAATGCACTAACACGTGCTAAGGACAATTTTAAAAAAACCTATTTAGAGGCAAAAAATTCGTTAGTGCATTAAAAAAATAAAAATAGTATAATGACTTGGAGATATTTAGAAAATCTCATCTGGCAACCGTGGCTACAGCAACGTGAAAAAAACTTGCTCGCTGGCTCGGCTGATTGATGTAGTTGCGGTCTATACCGTTGGCTCGCAGAAAATAAAAACTGCGGTAAAGAAAACTGGTGGCTCGCTAATGAAACACCCGCTTAACATGCAAGGTTTTAGTAAAAAAATCAATCAAACTTTAATTCTTTATTCAATACCCACCGCAATACCTACTCTATTTTGTTATTTTTATTATTCCGGTGTTTTTTTTTTTTAACCCGGCCGTGCTGCCAATGTGGGACTCACAAGAAGTGCGCCTACCCACTAAATACCACCTTGGGACTGGTTTTAGTCCTAAAGACCCCTAAACCCACATCGGGAGCGACCCCCCTCGAGGCCGAGGAGGGCGCATATTCCGGTACTATGTGCACTTCTTAAATAACATAACAGCGCAATTTCGTTCATTCGTTCTTTCATTCACCTCATACAACCGCATCCCAACTCTAAAAAAATTACAAACTAATCTGTGTAGTTTTGCTAACCTGTGATCAGAAAATCAGTGTATTTAGAATTTCTGCAAAAAATCATAGTTTTAATCACAAATTCAGCCAGTTTTCGGTTAAATATGATGCCCCTGTGTCTTAACTAGTGTCTACAACTAAATGTGGTAACCTACATCGAGTGATGCTTCCGGAATTCGGGTTTTGTGGTCGAGTGAGGTTTGTTTACTCGTTTTGCCATTTAAGAACGGATACACTGTACTAGGGTGTGATTCAGAAACTTGTGTCGACAAAGTAAGATTATTTAATTCAATTTCTTTCAACGTAAAGAATTTACATTCTGTTTGCTGAATGTCAAAGTACAATGTAACATGAAAAGGAAAGCTGCTGCCTTCGGGCCGTAGTGTAGTGGAGAAAAAGGCAGCGGGAACAAAAACTCCACTCTGACCATCTTTTCTCAAGTCCTCCTCATTCTCCGTAATTTCCTTTTTCGGAGGGTTTTCCTTACTACCTATGAAAACCTTGCTTTTTTCCAATTTCATGGTTCTGAGCCTACCAAAAAAATTATAAGTTTAACCAAACCTATGGGGTATAGTGTGAAAAAAATTAATGTGACGCCTGTCTTATTTTTTTTACGTGGGTAGTTCTATGTCCCACTGCTGGGCAAAGACCTTCCAGCTCGGACCATATTTTTATGTCCTGGGCCATCTCAGACCACTCCGGCTATGTCTTATTTTATATATTAGCGACACATAACAACGAGGCAATAATACCATATAGAAAACTTAATGTATGTACCACACCTAGTGTCTTACTTTTCCTTCAGCAACTCTTGTCTGGAATAAATTGCTGTAAGCAATAAAGCCGCCAACTGTACTAAAATTATGTTGGTAAATATTTTGTGTTTGTTTTTTCCTGGTGGACAATAAATAATACTCTTATCTTATCTTAATTTTGATCGTCTTATCTTATCAGATCGTCTCGCTACCATCTTTTTTTTGTAACAAACGGGTCTCGTTATCGTTATCAACCCTTGTATGTCCCCACTGCTGGGGCACAGGTCTCTTCCTGCATCGCAGGAAGGTTAGGCCATACTCCACCACAGGGGCCGGGTTGGTGGAGGATTGTAAGACAGTGGCTGGCCTTACTGTCAGAAGTTATCAAGCCGCCCATAAAACCTCTGACATGGCTTAACGACTGCCATTATATGACAGCCGGAACCAACGGCTTAACGTGCCTTGCGAATCACGGCGCGCTCAGAAAAATGCCACTAGCGGTAGTCACGGGACGCTCACCCGTCCCGTACCTGACCACGCCTGTTGTTGCTTAACCAAGTGATTGATTCCAATCACTCGGTTCGCCTAGGACACGAGCGCTTCAAACGGGTCGAATTGTGGTTATTTATCAGGATAAGCTATATAAATTAAATAATTGCGATAAGACGCGTTTAATATGTAACTAATTAATAGATTGCACCACACAGATATCAGCGTATAATAATTATATCTCACGTTTTTACGTTTTATAAAGTTTTTAGCAAATTACTTAACATTGTATAGCCGTCGACAGAGTAAGCGATTAGACACAATAATGCTGGTGTCGAACGGTAAAGTGCGTGTGAATAAGGGCACAGAAACCTTGTATCTCATACGGGGATTGTAAGTTTATATTCATTTAGGACACGAAATGTCTCGTCATTACTTTGATCTAGGACTTTGCTTGTTTGATACTTCTTACTTTTCTTGTCTTCTTTTACTAATTCGGCAAAGTGGTTTTAGGTAGTTTCAGTACTTACAGCTCTTTTACGTCTTCATCTTCTTTAGGCTATATTATGTAGTCCTGCTGCTGGACATAGTCCTTCCCTAATGAGCCCCATAGCGCCCTGTCTTCAGCTTTTTTTACGTGTATGCTAAATTAATCTATGGATAAACTATAGATCGATTTAGCCGATTTAAAAGAACTTGCCGATTTAGTTACTGGAGAAATAAACTTGGTAACGACAGCCGAAGGTGAGCGGATTTTCTCACAATAATTTTTTTCGCCGTGAGCGAGCTGTATTTCCACTAAACGTTTACAAATGTGCAAATCTTAGAAAAAAAACATTCGCGAGGTCGTTGGTTCGAATCCCGCCATGTACTTTGTTTTCTAAGTTATATACCACATTTGTGAAATCACAGTAGCATCGGCGGCGACGGCCTCGGTGGCGCAGCGGTTTGGCACGCTGACTGTAAAACCAAAGGTCTCGGGTTCGATCCCCGGCCGGGTCAAACTAGGAAATGAACTTTTCTAGTTTGTCACGGGTCTTGGATCTCATCTATGTATTTATTGTATTAAATCTATCGTCAAGTTAGCACCTATAACACAAGTCATTTAGTTGTACTTAGTATAGGGCTAACGAGATCTGTGTAAAATGTCCATGAATATTTATTTCATTATTTTTCACTATTTGCTAATCGTAGAGAAAAACAGCGTAAGGAAAAGGGTTTCTTTACGATATTTTCTTGTTCTGTTTCATAAGCGTCTTAAGTGTTTACACACCTCAACGCTTGCTTCATACTCAATTGTGAAACTAAGTGCGGAAATTACAGGTCTAACTAATTAACTAATATAATAATTTGGAGTCAAAGCCAGCATGAAAGGACGTTGCACGTGGGCACGGAAAAGACGTGATACATTGTATAGAACACTTACATTTTGTATGAAACATCTTTTGCGCGTCTTGTCCGGCCCCATCTCCGAGTCCGATGGCTAAGAGAGGCGACCGATTCTTATTGTCTCAGCTTAGTGGAACGTTTTATAACTTTTATAATTAATAAATAAACTCTGGAACGACTTCAGGTGTGATTTTATTTGTAGATTTATAGAACTTTAAAACAGAAAACTGGATAAAAACGGAGAAGCAGGTAAAAAGTCAGATCTGGTCAAAGGGTAAAGTAGTAGTGGATGAAAAATGAGGGAAATCGAAGAATGAATGACAAAATTTAAATATTTGAAAATGATAGATAGAAAAAGAAATAAAAATGGTATAAAGAGGTTTGCACCGTCACAAATGTAAGCGAAACAGACCATTTGCATCAGACCCCAGGGTGCTCAGGTACCAAGTAGGCACACAAAGTTAGTATCGAGCTATACTGCCTGACAGTTGTTTTCATTCCATTTCCGCTCCAAATCCACACGTCTTTGAGACGTCAATGTAAGACAAATATATCTCAAACATAGCAGTTGAGGCTCTAGTTTGATACACGTTTGTCGTTAGTAAATAATCTCCACTTTAGTAGCAGCTTGCTTTACTGTGTTCAAATCTTTCTTGCTCGCTTTATAAGTGATAGATAGACAGACATAGAGAACACTTTATTAGACATAAAAATGAAACTTACATAGATATTTTTTTAGCCTAAGAGTACTTACAGCCGTGGTATCACGACTGTGTTACAGTATAATGCAGTCAAATGCAATAACTTATTTTTCAATTATTTTTATCAGAAGAGTTCGACTACGTTTCGCTCTTGAATGAAGATATTAGATAAGAATTCTTTATTGTGGAAACCCGAAACTAAAATACATTAAAAGGCTTACGTATCTAAGAGCATTATTGATCAACGACACCATCCGAAGGGCTCTTGCCACAATAATTCCCAGCCATTCGAGAGCCGAATGGTGTGGTCCGGAACGATGGCAAGAGGCCAGACGGGATGTCGTTGATCCCATGGAAAAATGGGAAGACTCTGGTTTGGGACGCAACATGCGCGGACACTTTGGTGGCGTCCCGAGTCCGAGCCACTTCCATAAAAGCCGGCTCTGCGGCATCAAGTGCTGAAGGCATCAAGCGGCGCAAGCACTCGTACGGGACACTGGCACAGAGTCACTTATTTGTGTCGTTTGGAGTCGAGACTCTAGGACCGTGGGGGCCCGAGGCGCAACTGTTCTTTAAAGAACATTTGTCGCGCTTCATAGACTCGTCCAGATACCCCAGGGCTAGTTCTTACCTCGGGCAGAGGATAAGTTTGGCCATCCAACGAGGTAATGTAGCCAGCATACTGGGGACCCTCCCCAGAGGCGGCTATGACCTGGGCGCTGTATTGGACTATCAGGTATCGTTTTAAATAAATTAAGTAATAAATACGTTAAGGTTCGGTTGGTATTATTACCAATCCACCAATCCGGATTTGGCCCCCGTGGTGGAGTATGGCCTATACCATCCTTAGGGAAGAGACCCGTTCCCCTTTGGTGGGGTCATAATGGGTTGATGATGATGGTGTTATTAATATTTAGATTTAGTTTGTAATTTGCAATACATGTTAAACGATAGAAATCAATTAACTTTTTCAAATAAATATATAGATAACCTCTTCATTTTTAAGAGCTGAGTTACTTAATTATAATAATTGTCTCGTTGGTGATTACTATTTTGATCATAAAATCTTTCAATTTCTATTGCAAGTACAGAGGGAATTAGCTTAACTTGGAGTCGACAGCATATCAACATTTATATTCCTTAATTCTACTCTGTGACTTAGCAGCCGCGAAAGTTTGAAAAGCTTGATATCCTACCGTCTGCACTATAGAGGGTGATATCTCATAAGGTCTGCTAAATCTCGCGGCGGCAACTGGAAATTAAGTCATAAGAGTTTTATGAGAAGCAATGTTCAGACGCGCAGTATCTCTACTTGACTATGGTTCTGCAAAATATATATTTATCTTCCAGCAGTGACACATACTTATTATTATTTATTTGTAGTACTGTTTGTTTGTTTATTTGTCTGCTGTGTGGTGTCGGCCTAGAGAATAGAACCAACCCAAATTCTTCCCGTGAGTGTCGTGAAAGGCGACTAAGGGACACAAACCGGGGAGTGGGCAGCAGCGCCCCCTGCAGTACAATTCCACCGAACTGCGATCCCCAACCCGCATGCCCAGCGTGGGGATTATGGGCATTACCCCCCAATGATGGCACAACCTTGCGCTATAGCGCTCTATAAGGGAGGGCTATGTCCAGCAGTGGACTAATATAGCCCGAAGAAGAAGAAGAATTTAAATATCAATGTGTCGAAGATATGGACGATAAATAAAAGACGACTTGCTTTTGAAATATGATGAAGGAAGTATTTAAATTACAAAAAAAATGCGTCCGTTCTAAACCTATAGATAGGATGCATCTGTACCCTTTTCGCTTTTCCTTCCCTGCGGGAAGATGTAAATTTAATTAAATAAATATATTAAAAAAAATTACACCACAAGTAAAAGTTGTGAACTTATTCTTCTTCTTGATAATAATATCTTAAATTCGTTTTATATAAAACGGGTTTGATCACTGTTATTAACGTCGGGAATGAAGGTGTTTGATCTGTGGTCTTACCTAATAAATAATCGCAATTAGACCCGTGTAATAATGACGTAGAGTAGCGCGCTCATGGCCAGTTAAACCAAGTGATTAGAATCAATCACTTGGGTCGAGCAATAACAGGCGCTGTCAGGTGCAGGGTGGGTGACCATCCCGTCACAACCGCTAGTGGCATTTTTTCCGAGCGCTTTTGTGTTGGTGCCGGCTATCATGTAAAGACAATCGTTAAGCCAGGTCAGAGGCCTTATGGCGGCTTGATAACTTCTGACGGTAACGGTCGCCACTGTCTTACAATTCTCCACCAACCCGGACTTAGCCCCCATGGTGGTGAATGCCCTAACCTTCCTACGATGCAGGAAGAGACCCGTGCCCTACTAGTACGGAAATACCAAGGGTTAACGTCAGACCCGTTTAATATATCACCATAAAAGTGCAACGCATTAGTCTAATGGTCGTAAAGATGATTAGAAAACAAATGCTTCTAAAGACAAATAAATATTTTCAATAATTTCTTTCCTTTATTTTTATCTAAATTGCAGTGACTATGCCGGGGGATTAAGGGAGTCTAGAGAAAGATTATTCAACTCCACAAAGTTTGCAATTTCTCGGAAGAAACACCTTCCTTTGTACAGTGTACTTGGTTGGCCACATATGAGGGCCATTAAAAACGTCCGCCGGCCGCGCAATCAGACATTTTATGTTGACACTGTCATCTTAATTAAAATCTAGTATTTATTGTTCTTCTCCCATAAAAGAAACCAAATTTATGGGACAATTCCAAGGATTGCAGCGGTTTCTGTTTCACGTTACAAAATAGCTGTTAAATATTTTAAGTGGTCATAAAGTGTAGCCGTTTGGATCGTCAGATTTTTGTTTTGAAATAGTTGACAAAATAATCGGTTTTTGTGTGTCATAGCGAGAAGATTCTGGGTAGAGCCACATTTGAAATGTCTGCAGACTTTACATGTCTAGAGGCAAATCTTCACCGCCTGGTGAAGATTAACATTTGGATCTATCTTGCTTAAATTAGGCATAGGATGAATATTACTTAAGAAACATTAAGGTTTTATAAGCAAAAGTTTAGACTGCATGTCTACAACTGTCAAAAATATAATGTTCAAAAAAGACTATAAGCTACTCTTTTACGGGTAGGTATTTGTAACTGTTTATCTACGGTTTATCTCTACGCTGTTTATAGTGAATTTAACCACTCTCCTCTATATGTAGGGTTGCCAGATGATAATTTTTTAAAGGAGGGCAGATGGGTCTAAAAAGGAGGATTTTCTGTAGAATTCACAAACTAAACGATTTTGTTTATATTTCTTAATTATATTTAGCTGAGCTGCCAATTCTTGCAAGAAGTTCTTAAATTTCAACAAATAATTATGAAAATCTTCACAAGTCATATGTTTAAAGTTGTATTGAGTAATAATGAAAGATTTAACTGCCAGCTAATTTAGTCTGTCCCTCTCTTTGGTTCATTGAGTGTTAAAAAATTTCGTGTCGCACGTCGCACGACACGAAATTTTGAACGTTTTCAAACAAGAGGACTTCCAGTAGATAAAGGAGGACGGGACATGTCCTCCTTTTGGATACCATCTGGCAACCCTATCTATATGAGACGTATTCCGCTGTACAAACGCGGCAGTTACATAGCCCACTGGGTTTAATTTGTCCATATTTACGCGCTGTTGGTGTTAAAACAACCGGCGCGGCCCCCGCACATGAGAATCGGATGTTTCAGGGGATAAAATGTTTTTGGAGCCATTTATTTGCATTGCGAAATTAAATTCGTTGACCGTTATCAGCTTATATTCTGTCTATTTGCTACAAATATTAACATTGGTTTAGAAAGTGAAAAAAACTACAATAGGTACTTTTGTCATATCATGCGCAGTCACAAGTACACTACTGCACCTCATTCTACAAGGCAAAATTTAGAGACAAAGGAAACCAGGTCCTTAATTTTGTTAGTGCATTACACTTGAATGAGATACCAAACCAAAAACAGCAGTTATGGAAGCGCTTTCATATCGAATACATTTGTTGTTTTACGTAGGGCAAACGCTCGAACTAGGCAAACACAATTGCTAGAGGGAAATCCTGAGAAAAAGTCAGGTGGGCTGGGGAGCACTAAGAAAACTTTGTCGAATCTTCTCGTCGCCTATACCGCAGCCTGTAAAGATAAAAGGCTTTAATCATTGCGTCGTACTCGTCATGACATACGGAGCCGAGACGTGACCTCAGGCCAAAGTAACGCCTGATTCTATACAATAATGGACACTTTATAAATATCGTTTCGCGACTGAATATGAAAATTACTAAATACATGTTAGCTGTTGCTCCATAAAAAATATTTAAGGTGCCGTTGCACTATTGCAATAACATTAAATTTTCAAAAGCAAGAAATTACGACAGCTCGCAACAGACAGATAGTTTACATTATAGTCGACTAAGCGAAATAGCACATTCACTTAATGAATCATTTAGTGTCGAACCAGTGACACAAAGGGAATTTTAAACACAACCCAGTGAAATTCATAAAGGTAAAGCCATTACGAGAGTTAACAGCGGCTTTAGAGGCCCATGTCGGCTGTTTAGTGTTGTGTTTACGTTTTCCAAATGAGCGTCAAACGAGAACAAACTGTTATTGCTACATTAGCACAGCGGTATATCGATTTATAGCGCTACGAAGCAACAAATTAATAAAGGTACAGTGTATGAGCTGCCAACGTTGTGGCAACGTTGCTCTTTTTGCAGGAAGTAGGCTGTGCACTAGTACAGTTGCCGCCGTGGAAACTACAATTCGTAGACGATTTTGCGTAGCTGTGTTTACGGGATACATTTCTTTCGCATAATTTTTTCTTCCTAATTTTCCTTGTCTTATTGAATGTCGCATATTTTGTTTTTTCATAATGATACTTTTGCATAAACGTTCTCTGGCATAATAAGTCTTAAGAATAATGGTCTGTTATACTATATTCATTTTGACTATTGTCGTAACGCATATAGTCTTTTGTCCTTTTGTTATTTTGCCTAATATTAATTTTCCATAACCACACATGGCATAAGTTATATGAAAATAAAGCTCATTTTACATAAATATCTTTGTGCTTTTATTCTTTATAATCTATAAAAATTTTATTATAGGGCTTATTTTGAGTTTTAATTACTAGATATCGATAACAAAAACATTTTTTTTATGTGTTTGTTTCTTTGTTCTTTATGATATTTTCAATATGGTTTTGTTTGTTTGTGTATTTCTCCGTGTTTGTGGTGGTGTTGTCGCTTTTTTAGTTTTTTCCATTTGTGTAATTTGATGTCTTAATTCTTGTGTTATTTTTCTTGCTAAGAAATAAAATCCTAAAGAAATAAAAAAATATAGGTGCGACGTATTATGCGTTTATTTTTTATGGGTAATTATAATTATGAGAAGCGCTCGTGGCCTGGGCGAACCGAGTGATTGGAATCAATCACTTGGTTCAGTAACAACAGGCGCGGTCAGGTACAGGATGGGTGAGCGTCCCGTGACTACCGCTAGTGGCATTTTTCCGAGCGCTTCCGTGCTTCGCAAGGCACGTTAAGCCGTTGGTGCCGGCTGTCATATAATGACAGTCGTTAAGCCATGTCAGAGGCCTTATGGGCGGCTTGATAACTTCTGACAGTAAGGCCTGCCACTGTCTTACAATCCTCCACCAACCCGGACTTGGCCCCCGTGGTGGAGTATGGCCTAACCTTCCTGCGATGCAGAAAGAGACCCGTGCCCCAGCAGTGGGGACACACAAGGGTTGATAACGATTAAATATAATTATGCGTGACAACGTTATTCCTAATTAAATTATTACAAAAGTCGTTATGCGATCGAATATGGACCCGTGTTTACATGTTTATCTGTGTGTTGATTGAGTTTGATATGTACTAAGGGCCAGTTTCTGAATTGAGAACTTCACTAAGTAAATACTTAAGTATGTTCTGTCACGCTCTTTGCTGAGAAATTCGGAAAGACAGTTCTACAGTTAAGTATTAACATAACGAAATACTCTATTCAGAAATTGGCAATAAGTTTCATGAAACTACATTTCGTAGTAGATTATTATGACAATTCGAGGTACATTGCGTAGCTGTGTTTACATGTTCCCTACTGTGGGTTGATTGAGTTTGCAATGAACTAAGAATTAATTGTCTTATAAGTCATGAATTGTAGTTCTATGAAACCGCCCAAGTTGTTTCTAGTGGATATCATCGCGTCTAAAGCTAAAAAGAAAAATCGACACACTACGATTTTACTTGTTGCGACACGATTTTGAAATCGCGCTCCAAAATGTCGTAGAAAATTCACTGGGAGCACTATACAAAATCGATGATATTTATTTCTTCTCAAACTGGATTTCATACAAATTGCTTGTCTTTCTTTGCTTCTGAGGAGAAAAAGAAATAGACATTTTAAAATTAAAATAAATATCGACTTCGCCTTATTGTTCTGAAGTAATATTATTTTTTTAATACAGTTGCTCAAAAAGTGGCGTATTACAGGGACGTGTAGCGTGCGGGATGGGGGCTTATTATGAGCTTTTTATGAGCTACTAATTTGTTTCAATATCAGATTTTACGATTTGATTGAATGAGTTAAGTTAGGTTTCATTTCACCTCATTAAATTTCATTTTCATTTCATATCAATAAAAAAATTTTAGTGAAGACTTGGCGTAGTTCCCTTTGCCTACTAAAGTGGGTGAAAAAAAATATCTCTGCTTATATTTTTTTATGGTTGGCGCCATTTTCCAAATATTTTTTCTTTATCATAAGTTTATTTTTTTTTGCAACTGTATTAAAAATAGTCGTTCAGTACACGTGCGGAACCGTCATTGCAACTTGTTCCGACTGTCAACCCTCGCCTTCGGCTGCGCCTCGGCTCGGGTAGACATTTGTCGGAACTCTTTGCAATGACAGCCTTTCCGCACTTGTAATGAAATATACTATTTCAAATAATTAAAACGTAATTTCATAACGTTTCATGAAGAATGTGGCCTTAATAACCACGCGTGTCGGTGATTGATTTTTTTAAGTTATTGAATTTTGTACAATGTCGTATACACGGTGAGGTCACGCGTTTTTAGGGTTGCGTAACCCAAAGAGTGCAAAACGGTACCCTATTACTCTACTGTATGTCTGCTGGTATGTCTCTCTATCGGTATGTCTGTCTATCCGTCTGTCTATCCATCCGTCCGACTTTTATTATTATGAGTGCAAATACTCACGACATTTTATTTTAACTATTTCATTACTCAATCAATTTGTTTCATTATTTACCCACTTTTGACATGACCACACCAATTTATCGTACAATTAATCTTATGCTCAAATTAACATCGTATTTTATTAATATATATTATATTAATTTATACAATTTTAATTGACAATTCGTTTTTTTCACGTAATTATTTAATATTACATTGTAGCCAACCCATATTTATATATAGCGATATATAGATATAGCTCTCCGAGCCCAGCACGCCGCCTTTTACTAAGTAGGTACCTGGTACTGGCATAATACCAGCGCTGGAGTAGCTCGCTTCTTCAGCACATGCTGAGTCAGTACCATTTTGCACTTGCCACACCCACCCACAGAAATGATGTCTCATATCTTTCGTTATGATGCAGGTACATACCGTACCTTGCATCCTTGCATGTTGGATTGTTATAGTTATTATAATTGTTGTGTAATTGTGTCTACTCTGCCTATGCTGTTTGTTTTTGGACTTTTATGAATGTGTGTGTAAGTGTAAATAAATAATTTATCATATCATATCATTTTAAAGTAATCTTTGGAACCGTAATATCTACCTATGTAGACATAAAAAATATTTCAATAAAGGCTGATTTTTTTATCCTGGAATAAAACTTATCGGTCTAATAAAGAGGTACATAACGACACCGTGAAATACTTTTGAATTGGTGGTTTAATACGATATTCGTAACTAGTGAACGAAAAAGGCAATTTCAACTTTCAACTGCACTAAGAAAAGTAAAGTGTTATTTTGAAAAATCTGCTGCTGATTCATGCAGGCTAGCTCAGCTATAACACCAGACACCTACCAGTAACGTTCCGGTTTTTTTATTATTTTTTTAAATTTTTTTTTTCCTCTAGAAGCCACACTGCAGGGCACAGGTCTTCTCTCAGAAAGAGAGAGTATTGGCTTGATTACCACGCGTGCCCACGATGGATAAACAATACCCTCAGTCACAACATAGACAAAAACAATAAATTTTACATAAATTTATTATTATTGCATTGTTTTAATTACTGACACTACTTTAACAGTAGTGTGAGTCAGTTTAGGTTTTCCTTGAGGTCTTTAACAGAGGTTCTACAGGGTGTTTAAGATAAAGATAAAGGGAGCTCATCCCTCAGCAATTACATTTGGAATCGGTTCGTCTTAATCACGCAAGTATTATTCACTTGGGAAATTATTGTTTTAACATTAATTCCAGTAGATTATGTAGGTACTTATACTCGTTTATTAAAACCGATTTGCTAAGTTAAGCCAAGTATAATATTATTGTAATTGACCTTTGCATCAACGTAATGAGATTTATTTAAGTTAGATTTGATGGCCTCGGTGTTGCAGCGGTTTCGCACGCTGACTGTAAAACCGAAGGTCTCGGGTTCGATCCCCGGCCGGCTCAAACTAGGAAACGAACTTTTCTAGTTTGTCTCGGGTCTTGGATGTTATCTATGCATTTATTGTATTAAATCTTTCGTTGAGTTAGCACCTATAACACAAGTCATTTAGTTGTACTTAGTATAGGGCTAACGAGATCTGTGTGATATGACCATGAATATTTATTTGTTTATAGAGAGTTCAGTGGCACCATCACTAGTTAAGTGAAAGGATAGCTCGGACGCTGCAGTGCCTGGGACTCCATTTCTTAAATGGAGACATTACAATACTACTTGCGCTCGTGGCCTAGCGGAACCAAATGACTGGAATCAATCTCTTGGGTTAAGCAACAACCGGCGCGGTCAGGTGTAATATGAGTGACCGTCCCCTGACTAACGCTAGTGGCATTTTTTGGAGCGTTTCCGTGCTTTGCAAGGCACGCTAGGCCGTTGGTGCTTGCTGTCATGGAATGGTAGTCGTTAAGCCCTGTCAGAGGCCTTACGGGCGGCTTGATAACTTCTGACAGTAAGGCCCACCACTGTCTTAAAATCCTCCGCCAACCCAGACTTGGCCCCGTGGTGAAGTATGGCATAACCTTCAGTTCGGACATAGTGGCAACATACAGTGGGTAATGGGTAACCATCCCGTGACTACCAGTAGTGAAATTTTTTTCCGAGGGCTTCCGCGCTTCGCACTTGGTGTCGGCTGTCATGTAATGGTCATGTAAGATTGATATCAACCACAACTACAATACTACCTACCCGGCTTACCCATCAGACTACAGGCGTAAGTTTGCAAATATTGTGATGAAATGAAATTTTATTTCAACGTAAAGAATTTAGTTTCTCTTTCCTGGATGTCAATGTACAATGTAAGCCGCGGTCTTCGGGCCATACTGTAGGAAACAATTTAACAATTTTTGCCTTTAACTACGAATCATATTTCAGGTAGTTTTACCAATTTGTTTCAAAATTGCAGTGCTCTAAAAGTCATGTTTGCAGACAAGAAATTACAGAATCGTACACACAATGTTAACAGTTTCTCACAGTATTTATCATCACGACTTTGCTTACGGCTCCGCGACGATCAAAATGTAAATTTTAAGCGAGAACAAACATTCTCACTTCGACCAAAATGGTGTTTATAAAATAACACCGAGAGGCTTGGCTCCGGGAACCCTGTAGGCACAGTCTTAACCCCAATTCCTCAATGTTTAACCTTCTGTTCAAAAGTCGAAGGTAAGATTGAGCTCATGAATTTTAACAGGCTTCCACGTCTTCATTCGCCTCTGCACTTTCACCGATTTTAAATCAATAACTCTCTAGCTGACCCTTTCGATCTCACGCTGTGTGACAAAGACGGAATTTAACGTGGGCTTAAGAGTTAGGTGAGTAATGTTGATAGAATCGAGGGCTAAACAATTCAGATCGTGTCAAATTTCTAAGCCCCTCGGATTGTAACGTAAGAACGTTGTCTACGACAAGTGGTAGGTAAATCCCTTCATTGACGAAAATTGTCTTTCACTCTGTCAGTTTGGAGTTTGGATAAATACTGCGTAAGTGCCTTTTAACGGCCTTTAGGGAAACCTTATTTCATAGATTTTCTTTTCGACGGACGATTTTTCATTCTTCGAATGCTGGACATTGCAAATTGATAAGTTTTGTGCTGCGATCAGCTAAATAAATTTTTATATTGGAATAATGTTGATTTCATACTTATAGATTAATGTCAATCGCGCAAATACAACAAATCGATAAGGATCTAAAATATTCATTGATAAAAGTGAAATTCAGTCAACTTTCATAAAAAAATTACGAAAGTTGACTGAATTTCACTTTTATTAATGGAAAATATAATTCACTATAACTAAATATAAAATTAACTTCAGTGTAGACAGAGAGTACTACCCACGATCCTAAAAAGCCTCTTTCGTGTCATCAATATTAATTATTTCTTTTCTGTATATTACAAAACATGTATTTTACGGAAAATGTTTATTACGGAAATATTTAATAGTACGTACAAGTAAACAGTTAATTAAGCTTATTCTTTAAAAACCTTTTTAGAGGCTAAAAATTTCACCCTTGCCGGGATTCGAACCCGCAACCTCTGGCTGTCCGTGCCAGCGCTCTACCAATTGAGTCAATGGGCGACTCACCAGCATCAGTGAAATTTCGATCCTCTTTACACTATTCTCTGTATTACGTACAGGCTGCGACATCTGGCTTAAGCAAATTGCATAAATTACAGCCCCGTCTACCTACTTTGCAGTTAGGTTTTACATCGGAATTATATCGTTCCGATGTAAAACCTAACTGCAAAGTAGGTAGTCGAGGCTGTAAGTGATGCAATTTTTAGCCTCTAAATAGGTTTTTAAATTTGTCCTTAGCACCGATTAGTGCATTAAAAACAAAAATAGTATAAGCTTATTCTTACGTAAGTTTTATTGTAATCTTGTCCAAAGCCCTAACTTCGCTTCGTATGTATTTGTTTGTTTCAGTCATAAATCCCGAACAGAAATGTGCAAGTCCAAAAGACATCCAATCTCCGACGGCCGGCCGATGATCCTTGTCAAATTGTGCCTAATCCGCGCTCTCATATCAGTACCAGTACCGATGAAACTACAAGGAAAAGAGTACTCAGAAGAAACACTTACTATTAATAGTTGTATTATCATACTATTTTTATTTTTAATGCACTAACCCGTGCTAAGGACAAATTTAAAAACCTATTTAGAGGCTAAAAATTTTTTTTGGCTCAATTATTTGGCCCAAAATTAATTAGCTCAATTGGTAGAGCGCTAGCACGGATAGCCAGAGGTTGCGGGTTCGAATCCCGGCATGGGTGAAATTTTTAGCCTCTAAATAGGTTTTAAATTTGTCCTTAGCACGGGTTAGTGCATTAAAAATATAAATAGTATAATCATGTGGGTACAGTGATATTGTTCCGATGTAAAACCTAACTGCAAAGTAGTAAGTCGGGGCTGTAAGTGATGCAATTTGCTTAAGCCAGATGTCGCTGCCTGTACGTAATACAGAGAATAGTGTAAAGAGGTTCGAAATTTCACTGATGCCGGTGAGTCGCCTCAATTGGTAGAGCGCTGGCACGGATAGCCAGAGGTTGCGGGTTCGAATCCCGGCATGGGTGAAATTTTTAGCCTCTAAATAGGTTTTTAAAGTTGTATTATCATCAAGAACGTTTTTGGTAGTATTATTTTATTATAGTCCATGATTAGTAAAGTTACACGGGCTGGTCTGAAAATCAGCGCTGTTTTTAGGATAGATCTGTCTAATAGCTTAAGCTAAGCGTATGTCCGATTGTCACATAACATGGCAATAATGTAAAAACCACTTTTTTATTGTTTATAGCCAAGTACTCTCTACCTATTGGTAATATAAACATTTTAAACGTTGTATGACAATATACGTTTATTCTTTCATTCTTATTTTCTTTACCCGATGAACGCGACACAGTTGTCGGTTTTGCCCATTTAGCCCTTTGCCACTTATCGTGGTTAAATGACCAACGTCATTCCATAGTACTTGTTTTTTTAAAGTTATATATTAAACGGGTCCAAAAAAATCGCACTCACTACTCATTACTATAAAAATTTAGAAATCACTGAATTTTCGTCGAACTATTAGGTATGTTAAGCCGTTGGTGCCAGCTGTCATGTTATGGCAGTCGTTGAGCCATGTCAAAGGCCAAGAGGCTCTATGGACTGCTTGATAACTTCTGACAGTAACGCCCGCCACTGTCTTACAATCCTCCACAAACACGGACTGGGCCGCCGTGGTGGAGTACGGCCTAAACTTCCTGCGATGCAGGAAGATACCCGTATCCCTTGGGCTTATATCGATCGAAGCACTTCTCGTTACTACCATAATTTCGGAATCACTGAATTTTCGTCAAACCGTTCGACGACCAGCTTCCACTCTAATCCGAAGAACATAAGCATACTCAAATTTTCTTTTCAAATTGCAGAGAAAAAGCTTCTTCTACTTTATAGTTTGTCCCATCGATCGTAGTTGATGGGCAGATATTTTGTGCAGTTAATTATCCCGGGCGCAACGCCGGGTAATCCCCCAAGTCACGTGCTGTACACGTGCGCCTTAACGTGACGGTATTCCAGTTCCTCCGAATGGACTGATTACGTAAGGACTTTCCCGGTTGCTTTGGCTGTTGCAAGGACTTTGTCAAAGTCGTATTCATAAGGTAGAAAGCAATTATATTATAGTTATATTGTAAACGAAGCGCTCGTGGCCTATTTGAACCGAGTAATTGGAATCCATCACTTGAGTTAAGCAACAACAGGCACGGTAAGGTGCAGGATGGGTGACCGTCCTGTGACTACCGTTAGTGGCATTTTTCCGAGCACTTCCGTGCTTCGCAAGGCACGTTAAGCTGTTGGTGCTGGCTGTCATGTAATGGCAGTTGTTAAGCCACTTCAGAGGGTTTATAGGCAGCTCGATAACTTCTGACAGTAAGGCCCGCTACTGTCTTACAATCCTCCACCAACCCGGACTTGGCCCCCGTGGTGGAGTGCGATGCAGGAAGAAACCCGTGCCCAAACAGTGGATATATACCAAGGTTGAAATCGATCGATATCTATATTGTGAACGGGTTTAATCGCGATTATTTATTAGGTAAAACTTAATATGAGCATTGCGAATTATTTGATTGCACGTCACATTGTTATAAGCATTTTAAAGTATAATCGACCTTCCTTGGCCTTTGCCTACGGCGTGAGTTTATGTAATTTTATGTAGTTTAGTTAATGTATAACCTATTTTAATAACTTTTTTTGTGTGCTTAATGTGAGGCACAATCTTGAAGAAAAGCGAATACAAATGGTACAAACTAAATATACTTGATATTTTAACAATGAGTTTCGCTACATTTTATTCGGTTAGATCCGCCTATACATATTTAACTTTCGTATGTCAAAGGTCAAAATCGAGCTCTGTTCGGATAGTGTTCACTATGCGAAGAATTCGAGTAGGGGACCAATCGCGATCCTCTGACGTAACCGGATTAAATTTTCCATAAAATATTTGTATAAACCAACGATAATATTTTATCGGATTTACATAAAACGTACCACGGGCCTAATATAAGTCTTCTAAGAAAAAATATGTGCCTTAATTTTAAGTAAGTCGCTGCTTACGGATTCACTAAAACTTTCCAATTTAGCATGGTATCATTTTTGCTATCCATATTTTCGTCCCAGTTTGTTGTTAAGGCTATATATTTTTATCAACAAGGTACAAGGTTGGAATTGGCAGTGAGGCCGAAAAACTTGAACTAAGTAATTAAAAGCACTCAGAACAGTCTAGACGATGATTACAAGTTTAATCATAGCCTTAGGTAACTATAGTTACATTGAAGTCGTTATGAAGAAAAGCGTGCTTTATCCGACCCCCTGTTATACATTAGGCGCTCGGAGGCATGCTAATGCAATTGGCCCTTACACAAAGATTTGAATAACCCTGAAGTGGCCCGGTCAAAGACTTCCTATATAAGACGGGCCCGGAGGCATTGCTTTCATATCTCCCCGACGAATCACGAGGGCATAATTTAAAAGATAAGCACATTAGTTGGGGGACAACGTAAGACGGCCTCGAGCGAGACACGCAAAGGCATAATCCGTCCAAACGCGAGTTTGTTTTAGTTAATAATCGAGATATGCACGGGGCGTTTAGCTCCATCATTTCGGCTTAGCGTGGTTGGCTGCGGTGACCATTTGGTTGGCATAACCGACCTTATTAGTGGCTAAATAAGCCGTAATCGAATGTAATAGGCCGTCTTAATCACGTTTCTCCGACTCGAAAGTTCAAACTCTCATTGGCAATTTTCCGACCAACCGTAGATATAATTTTAATGCATAAGTTGGAAGAAATTCTAGGAAACTGTTATGGGATGCAGTTAGAACAGAACTTGCGGACCAACAATTATTTGAATGTGCACCATAGAAACTTGCTTAGTAAGCGAAGAGACCAAGCGCTTAGTGGGTATTATACTAGGGCACAAACTCTTAAGAAGAAAATGAAGAGTGTTATACTATATTATATTAGTTAACGTAAAATAAGTAATGATAAAAAAGGACAATTGAGTATACTTATGTCAAACTTAACTCTGTAGTGGAAAAGTATTTCCTCCCATACATCCCATCTGATGATTATAACGGATGAAGCTGCATGTAGCTTCATCCGTTATCAAAAGTTAGTTTTTCCGTCTACTGTGCTTATTCATCCAACATGTATGCGCCAGTGCATCCAGTTTTATCCGTTATTTTTTTCAGTGGAAATGTATGGGAGCAAATACGTTCCCAATGACTGATGAAACTTCATGAGTTTGAGTAGTCTGTTAATATCCGGTTCTGGACAAGGTTTTTTTCATGCATGGGCCAGTTCCTTCAATTCTGCAATATTGACTCATATTGGGTAAGCAAGATTTGATGTAATAAAGGCCAAGTGAGAGTAACTATGTCAAATTTAACTTGGTAGTGGAAAAGTATTTGCTCCCATGCAATTCAACGATGATGATGTCGGTCATTATCGGCAGTTTGGTTGATTCAATCATCATCTGCAACCCGTTGATGTCGGCACCCAGATAAGGTTTTCTTAATGCATGCGCCAGTTCCTCCAACTCTGCAATATTTACTAATATTAGATAAACATACGTAATAATATTGATTTAAAAAGATCAACTGGAAGTAACTATGTCAAGCCCCACTTTGTAGTGGAAAAATATTTGCTCCCATACAATCCAATGATGATGATGTCGATCGTAATCGGCATTTGGTTTGATTCAGTCATCATCTACGACCCGTTGATATCCGCAGCTGGACAAAGTCTTCTTCATGCGTGCGCCAGTTCATCCAACTCTATGCTGTTATACTCCAGGTCCTTCCAGTAGCATTTTAGGGACCATGGATATGACTCTACACTTCATTCAGCTTACAGTTACTCCATATTTTATGAGTCAAAAGGTGAGTGAATCCTACAGTTGAAAACATGTCACAGTAGGCAGCCTTGCGGTGTCCTCCATAAATCGGCGGCCATAGCAACACCTTCAAGCACTGAACATTTCATCAGGAAAATTGCATCCAATATGCAAAATTAAACTGAGCCCGGTCGAGTCGCTCTCCACACTCAAGAAATGCCGATTAGATTTCCACGCTCCCTCCCGTGTGCATTTAAAGCGTCTATTTCGAAGGCTCATCTGGTAAATGTGGTACGCACTGGCCAGCATTGAGTATTGCCTTAGTAAAAGGAACGAGTAGTTCATCTGATAATGTAGAATGAATAAGAATGTTTACCTCCCTAATATTCAAACTATTTGTGCGTGGAGAATGGCGTAATATTGAACCAATTTGTGCATGGAGTACGATTTTGAATTTGATTTTTGACTTCTTTAAGCTATTGTTATTGCATTTTATGTATTAGGTGGAAAAGTAAGGGATCTCGTGCTATGAAATAGAAGACAATGCAAGTTTTTATATTTTTCACTCAGTAAAATAAATCAATGAATTTACAAAAGGAATAAATAAAAAATACTCTGAAGTCAGTGTCAATTTCAACATTTTACTCGTTTCGTTGTGCCATGGTACCAATTGCTTCGATGCAGGCTAGCACGTCCGGCTAAGTATTGTTGATATTCTAAACCGCCCCTAGATCGAAGCTTCGACGCCACCGCACGATGTCGTGTGGGGCCGACCGATTGTAAGTATGCACTCAAAAGTGACGTACTGTATGCGGCGATTTTGAATGTTGCATGCGATTTTGAATGTTGTTGAATGTTTTCCGCCTTTGAACATGTTATTTCTATGTAATGACCATTTCGTTTCTATCTCTTCGGAGTTTTAACTGTTTCCCAAAATGCCACTAAATAATATTTTGTAGGATTTATGTCCTATGAAAAGTAGGAATTTTTTTTTCTTCTCTAACCCACTAATAACTCATTGGTTTCTAAATAGATAGTGCAGTTATGTTGGAAGATGTTATCAACGTTATTGATACACTACATTGGATAAATTCTCAATTTACATATTTTGTATTTATCTAAAATTCTAATATTTCGATTTACCACTTAAGGGTAATGTGTGACAAGAATACCATTTGAACGTTTTTTTTTACTATTTAAGTTTCTTTAGGAGCGCTCCGACGTTAAATAGTCAAGTTAATGTTCACGAACGAGATGTAAAAGGTCTGAAGGTTTTTCAGCCCAGGAATGCCAACTGAGAAGAGAATAAAGAATAATACATAATAAAAAAAACATTTTCAAAAGTTTATCTGTAAATGATTTTTGTAAAAAGACAATAGCATAAAGAAATCTCGAAATTAAAGTATGAAAAAACAATTTTATACTATTTTTATTTTCAATGCACTAACCCGTGCTAAGGACAATTTTAAAACCCTATTTAGAGGCTAAAAATTCCACCCATGCCGAGATTCGAACCCGCGACCTCTGGCTATCCGTGCCAGCGCTCTATTCAACTGAGCTAATGGGCGACTCACCGGCATCAGTGAAATTTCGAACCTCTTTACACTATTCTCTGTATTCTCTGTTTTAGCCTCTAAATAGGTTTTTAAAAACAATTTTGCTATGTCCCTCGACACATATGGGACGATTCAAGTGAAACACTCCCAGAGGAGTTTTATTTAATCCGTGGTCACGTCTCCACCACAAACTATTTTAGTGAGCGATTTTGAGTGTTTTAAAGAATTGTGTTCAAGGGTGGAAAAACGTTTGTTCAAAGATCGTTCGGTTGAAATTCAGCGCAGCAAGCCGCCGCCTAAATAGAAGCTGTATGCAGTTGTTTTGGGCTAAATGCTATATTTTCAAAGATCGCTTGGATGAAATTCGGCGCAGCAAGCCCCTGCCTAAAAAGAAGTTGTATGCAGTTGTTGGAGCGTTAAATTCTACATTTTCAAAGATTATTTGAATGAAATTAGGCGCAGCAAGCCCCAGCCTAAATAGAAGCTATAATTATGCAGTTGTTGAAGCGCTAAATGCTACATTTTCTGTTGGAAATATTATTTGTAACATCAAATAAGCAACTAGTGCCATCTACGGTTAACCTTCTATAGTTATAGTCTATGGTTAGTTTATGGTCTCTGTACGCGTCCATTACTTTTGAATAAAACTATTCGTTGTCACCCTTCACAGAAATACGTTGTTTTATTAGGTTATGGGCCCAGAAAACGCTCATTAGGGATTAATCAGTTTTCAGTATAGGCAATTTAGCTAGCATAGGTGTAGGCATCGTGTTTTATTAGTAGTTTGTGCGTAAAACGGTGAAAAATTAAAACAATGGCTTCTACCGCATTCTTGACTAACGTGCCAAAGTTAAAAGGGCGCGAGAATTATCACGAATGCGCGTTTGCAGCGGAGAATCTGTTAATCTTGGAGGGTACCGCTGATTATATCAAGAAGGAGGGTGCTCAAGATGCAGCCGCAGAAGATGCAAAAACGAAAGCCAAGTTAATTTTAACGATCGACCCGTCATTGTATGTGCATAATCAAAGATGCGTCAAATACGAAGAATCTGTGGCAGAAGCTACAAACAATGTTCGATGATTCTGGATTTTCTCGAAGAATAACCTTACTGCGAAACTTAATATAAATTCGTATCGACAACTTTGATTCGATGACAAATTATGTGACGCAAATCATGGAAACGGCACACAAATTATCAGGAACAGGTTTCTCAGTGAATGACGAGTGGATCGGGTGCCTAATGCTGGCAGGTTTGCCTGAAAAATACTTCCCAATGATAATGGCGATTGAACATTCCGGGATCGCCATTACAAGTGACGTAGTGAAGACAAAGTTGATTGACCTTGCAGTTGATGACAATTCCGAGCAAGGAAATGCTTTTTTGAGCAGAGGGCAGCACAATCTTAAGAATTGTAAGGTTGGCAGTAGTGCTAAGAATGACAGCTCAAATCATCATGGCGGCGGATTGTCTATGTCAGGATCGACGAAGAAAAACATAAAATGTTACCGTTGCAAACAGTACGGGCATTACAAATCAAAGGCATTGTAATCAAAGTGATCAGCAGCAAGTAATGAAAACTAATGCTTTTTCCGCGGTTTTCTTGAGCGGGAACTATAGTAAACAGGACTTTTATTTGGATAGCGGCGCAAGCGGTCATATGACGACAGATGTAAACATGATACAGAATGCATAATATACACCGAGTATCAAGGAGATTATGGCAGCAAACCAAAATGCCATGCCAGTATTGTGTTCGGGTGATGTGGATATCATAACGGTTACACCAAGTTGCAAATATGAGATAACCTTGAAAAATGTCTTGTGTGTTGCTAACCTCGCAATAAACTTGATTTCCATTAGTCAACTCATCAAGAATGGAAACAGTGTGGAGCTTAAGGAAAAATGCTGCTATGTTTACAATAGGAAAAACAGTTTGGTGGCTGTGGCGAACCAAGAAGATGGTGTTTATAAGTTGGTCATGGAACATAAACAATGTTTGTTTACCTCTACTTCAACAGTCGGTAGTGAAGTGTGGCAAAGAAGATTGGGTCACTTGAATATACACGACCAGAATAGAATATACACGACCAGAATAAAATGAAAGATGGAGCAGTTACGGGAGTATCATACACAGATAAGTCAGTAATCAACAAAAGTACATGCACAGTGTGTTGCGAGGGAAAGCAGTCGCGTCTATCATTTGGCAACACTGGTACAAGGAGTAGTGATCCTCTGAATGTGATACACGCTGATGTCTGCGGGCCAATGAAGGGTATTTCGATTGGTGGATCCAGGTATTTCCTGATTTTTGTTGATCACTTTACCCGTATGGCCTTTATTTATTTTCTAAAAGCAAAAAGTGAAGTTTTTAAGTACTTTAAGGAGTTTAAAAGTATGGTAGAAAATCAACAAAACAGAAAAATTAAAATATTCAGGACAGATAATGGCTTAGAGTTTTGTAGCAATGATTTTGAAAATTATTTAAGACAGGTTGGCATTGTTCACCAGAAAACCAATGTGTATACGCCGGAAAAAAATGGTATGAGTGAACGCATTAATAGAACTGTTGTAGAAAGAGCTCGCTGTTTATTATTTGATGCAGGATTAGATAAGAGGTTTTGGGCAGAGGCAACAAATACTGCCGTCGATCTTAGAAATAGATCAGTTGCATCAGGATTAAATGATAAAACTCCGTATGAGCTCTGAACAAATACAAAACCAGATTTAAGTCATGTCCGCATATTTGGCAGTGAGGTGATGGTACTCGTACATGTGCCAATGGAAAAACGGCTTAAGTGGGACACTAAGTCGAAGAAACATATTTTAGTTGGATTTTCTGAAAATGTAAAAGGTTACCGTCTTTATGATCCAAACAAAAATAATATTGTAACTAGTAGAGATGTAATTATCCATGAAAAAGTGGAAAAAAACTGCACAAATGAAGCAGTTGTGTCAGTTTCAGTTGGGGATGTTGAATCAGAAAAGTCAGAAAGTCATCAAGTGGAAGAAGTGAAGGATGAAACCATTTCGAGTCCCTTGAGTGCAGACATGTCATCAGACTATGTCAATGCAGTGACTGATTTAGATTCTACATCACAGCAATCTGAGGAAGAATATGAAGAAGAAGCTGAGGAACCAGAACCATTGCCAGTAAATACAAAGCCAATAAGGAGGCGGCCAGAGCGTTATGGATTTTCAAATCTATGTACAACGTCGTGTCCAAATGTCACTGATGATCCAGCTACTGTCCGTGAAGCTCTGGAGAGCCCAGATAGAGACAAGTGGATAGAGGCAATGGAAGACGAGCTGCAGGCTTTGGAAGAAAATGATGCGTGGGTTCCTGTGAGTGAGTTACCTTCTGATAAAACTTTAGTACAGTGCAAGTGGGTATTTAAAAGAAAAATCAATAGTGATAACAGTGTACGTTATAGAGCACGTTTAGTGGCTAAGGGCTTCACCCAGAGGCCCGGTATTGATTATGAAGATACTTTCTCACCAGTAATTAGACATTCTACCTTGAAATTATTGTTTGCACTAACTGTTCAGTTGAATTTAGATGTTTTTATGGTTTTCTTAAAGAGGACATTTATATGGTTCAACCAGTTATTAATGGTGATTTAAATAAAAGTAATAAGATTGTTAAATTAAAGAAAGCAATTTATGGTTTAAAGCAATCATCTAGATCGTGGTATGAGAGAGTGGAGCAATGTTTATGTGAACTAGGTTTCAAAAAGAGTCACATAGAGCCATGTGTTTTTACAAAAACGAGGTAATGATTGTTATAGCATTATATGTTGACGACTTCTATATTTATTCCAATAAACAAGTAGAGACTGACAAGTTAATTTCTGTGTTGAGCTCTAAGTTTAAGATTAAGAATTTGGGTCAGGTTCAACAATGCTTCGGCATGAGAGTTAAAATTGATAAAGAATCAATTATTGGAAAAAATCAATATGTTAAATTGCAAGGTTTCCAGTACTCCAATGGAATGTAAATTAGATATTAATAAGCCAGAATACTGTGACCAAGAAATTCCATATCAATAGTTGATTGGAAGTTTGATGTTTTTATCTGTTCTTACAAGACCTGACATCTCTTAAAGTGTGTGAGTTTCCTTAGTCAATTTAATAAGTGTCACACACATAGTCATTATGCAAAAAGAATAATTCAATTCAAATTCAAATTCAAATAATTTTATTTCAACGTAAAGAATTTACATTCTGTTTGCTGAATGTCAATGTACAATGTAAAGTGTAAGCCGCCGCCTTCGGGCCGTAATTGTAGTGGAGAAAAAGGCAGCGGAAAAAAAAACTCCACTCTGACCATCTTTTCTCAAATCATCTTAAAACCAAATACATCAGTTGCCATATGTAAACCTAATAAGATTTCATGATTGCCATTAACAACCCTAAATGCCAAAGCATTAGTCAAATGTCTCACAATAATAGGGGAAAACATAAGTGCTGCGGCCAGACACACGAACAGCACTCGTTCACGAGCATAACGCAGTGCTCAGCCATCATCAGTCTCAACCATTTTGGAGGGAGATAGATGACCCGAACACCACGCTACCATTCGAATGACCTTTAGCAAACTTGCAGTTAAGTTTTTGTCAGTTATATAAGGTATCATATAGTTATTAATATGCAATCACGTCGTCTGTACACACTTGTATTATAAAATATGTTATACTTAGTTATACATAACAATAAAATCGCGGTGGAATTGGTTTACTACCACGGATTAGGATCGTTTATATAGTCGTCTATTCTATAATATGCCTTTTTACATAGCGAATTTTTAATGAAAGTTTTAAATTTATTTTCAGACAAGCATAGAACACGTTCTGGAATTTTGTTGTAAAAACGAACGCAGTAACCTACAAATGATGTGCCTACCTTGGCTAATCGGGATTTAGTACAAGCAACCTTGTTTCTATTCCTTGTGTTTACGTTATGAACGTCCCTATTTAATTTAAACATTGTTATATTTTTTCGGACATACATTATATTATCGAATATATATTGGCAAGCCAGTGTAAGAATGCCTATTTCTTTAAAGCGCTCCCTTAGCGATTCTCTACTGTTTAAGTTGTAAATAGCTCTTATTGCTCTTTTTTGCAAGACAAATATGGTTTCTATATCTGCTGCCCGTCCCCATAATAACAAACCATACGACATGACACTGTGAAAATAACTAAAATAGACCAGCCTCGCCGTCGACACGTCTGTAAGTTGTCTAATTTTTCTGACTGCAAACGCTGCTGAACTCAACCGACCCGACAGTTTTCCAATATGCTGACCCCATTGCAGTTTTGAGTCTATCGTTATGCCTAAAAAAAGCGTGGACTCTACCAGCTCTAGCCTCTCACCAGATATTTTTAAACTCGTGTCAACATTTTTAACATTGGGTAGTGTGAATTTGATGCATTTTGTCTTTTTTGCATTTAGCATCAGATTGTTTATAGTGAACCAGTTTAGAATAGTAGATAAAGCATTGTTTACATCGTCTTCATTACTTATACCTCTCTTTACTTTAAAAATTAAGGAAGTATCATCTGCAAACAACACTATCTGCGAAAGCTTTTCTACTAGGTAGGGCAAATCATTTATATATACCAAAAAAAGGAACGGACCCAGTATAGAACCTTGAGGGACTCCTACTTTTACATCAGAACCCGAGGATTTAACTCTATTAATATCAACCTTTACAGTTCTGTCTGTTAAGTAAGATCGAAGAAGACTTAGTGATTTATTACTTAAACCATATCGGTGCAATTTTATGAGAAGTGTTTCGTGGTCAACGCAGTCAAACGCCTTAGAAAGGTCGCAGAAAACCCCAATGGCATCCTGCGACTCCTCCCACGCCTCAAAGATATGCTTTACTAACGCTATGCCTGCTTCCGTCGTTGAGCGGCCTTTTGTAAACCCGAACTGTTTCTTATGGAAGAGCTTATTTATACTAAAATGAGTTTGCAATTGATGTAATATTACTTTCTCAAAAACTTTACTTAGCACCGGCAGTATTGCTATAGGTCTGAAATTATTTGGATCTTCACTATCACCAGATTTAAACAAGGGTACGATTTTACTTAACTTTAATAGATTAGGAAAGGTTCCCTGGTCAACACATTTATTAAAAATCAAAGCAAGGTAAGGTGCTAGAATATTGATTATAGTGGATATTAATTTAACCGATAACCCCCACAAATCTTCAGTCTTTTTTAAGTTTAACTCTTTAAATGTTTTGACAATAGTTAAGGTAGTTATATGGGAGAATTGGAAGTCAACTTTACATGGATTTGTACTTTCCGAAAGTAAGGTATCGGCTAATTGGGAGGAAGAATTTAAGCTAGCCGTTATATGCAGTGGCATGTTTTTAAAAAAAGTTTGAAATATTTCTGCTATGTCCTTCTTCGAATTAACTAACTTACCTTCGATCTTCAACGCAAATCCCTGGTCCTTAGGTCTCGTTTTACCTGTTTCTTTGTTAATTACTTGCCAGATTGTTTTTATTTTATTAGTAGACGCCATAATTTTTTTACTTATACTTATCGATTTGGCTGTTAAACAAGTTTGTCTAAAAGTTTTTGAATATTTTTTTACGTACTCTTTGAACGTCGGATCGTGATTGAATTGTTTTTCTTCATACAATTCATAAAGCCTTTTCCTACTTCTATATATACCTGGCGTTGCCCATTCTGAAAACCCGCTTTTTAACTCTGTAATTTTTTTTACGTTAAAAACATGTTCAAATTCTTTTGATATGGTTGAAAACAATACTTGATATAACGTATTCGGATCATTGCTATCGAAATTCAACGAATTTAACTTTATGTTTATATTTTTTTTAAATAATTCAATTTTTTTCTCTGTTATTGGCCTACAATTTAATTCATTGCATTTTTTTGCTTCCAGTACTGACGGTAGGACTACCCATAGCCCGCTATGGTCCGACTGTAATTTATGTATGACTTCTTTTTCTAAATATTCACAATTGCAAAAGACATTATCTATGCAGGTAGCGCTAGTAGCAGTTGTCCTAGTGGGTTCTGTAAATAAATTATCTAAATTATATGACCTGAAAAGGCTTGCGAGTTTAATTTTAAGTGGACCTTGAACTAAGAAATCTATATTGAAGTCCCCACACACCACTATGCTCTTTGTAGTACTGAATAGGCGTTTTAAGGCATCCTCCATAAGTAATTCAAATTCATTATAATTTGATTGTGGCGGCCTATAAACACACATAACTATATACCTATCCAATTCCACACACGATATCTCAATTAAACGTTCAACAGATAGACTGACAATATCTTTTCTTTCTTTCATTTTCAAACTACTTTTGACAAAGATCATTGAACCTCCTCTTATTGAGTGTTGTCGGTTAAAAGTGCTTGCTGCTAAATAGTCTTTTAAAGTAAATGACATTTCAGAATGTTTCAGCCAATGTTCTGTTAAACACAAAATATCTACATTGAAATCTGCTAAAAATAGTTCAATTAAATTGTCTTTGCCGGAAAAACCCTGTATATTTTGTGCAACTAAATTGATACCTAACTTAGGGTTTTCCTTTGTCTGCGATGGCAGTTTAAAGCCATTGACTGTGTGTACTTAGTATCTTAATACTTAGGTATCTTAAGAAAACTAAGAAGATTTGTTTAACGTATGTAAAGGAAACAGCTAGACTTGTTGGTTACGTTGATGCCGATTGGGCAAGTAATACTTTAGATCAAAGATCATACACGGGCTATTGTTTAATAATGTCAGGCTCAGCTATTTCCTGGGAGAGTAGGAAACAAAGGACAGTGGCATTGTCAAGCATGGAGTCCAAATATATGGCCATAGCTGAGGCATGCAAGGAAGCTATATATTTGAGGTCCTTGTTATGTGAACTTACTGGTAATCTTTGTACCGTGTCAATGTACAATGACAGCCAAAGTGCACAGAATTTGGTGGCAAATTATGCGTGCAATAGAAAAAGTAAACACATTGATATTAGATATCATTTTATAAAAGATGCGGTTAGCAATAATCAATAATATTATTAATTTAGAATATTTGCCAACAACTTATATGCCAGTTGATGTTCTTACCAAAGCTTTAAATCCTGCCAGGCATAATAAATGTATTAAGGGTCTGAGGTTAGTATAAGTGAAATACTGTTTTTATGAAAGGTTTTGTTTATTTGCTGTAGTTGGGGTGTTGGAAATATTATTTGTAACATCAAATAAGCAACTAGTGCCATCTATGGTTTACCTTCTATAGTTATAGTCTATGGTTAGTTTATGGTCTCTGTACGCGTCCATTACTTTTGAATAAAACTGTTCGTTGTCACCCTTCACAGAAGTACCTACGTTGTTTTATTATTTTCAAAGATCGCTCGGATAAAATTCGGCGCAGCAAGTCCCCGCCTAAACAGAAGTCGTATGCAGTTGTTGAAGCGTTAAATGCTACATTTTCCGTGGCCATTTGCGATTCGATATCCAGCTAAGCTGCATGAGATTGAACTTTGCGGATACTGAGAAGTCTCTTATTGATATTGCAATAATCTGCCGCTCCCACTTTTATTTCAAGTCTTCGCTCAACTAACTGCACCTTGGAAGATTGAATTGCAGATTTTCGAGACATTTTGCCTCCTTCTTACCCGACTGCGGTGGGGCCCATACAGAGGTTAATGTTTGGCTTGTATGTATTTGTGTATTTGCATACGAGCCAATGAGTAATTAATAATTAGTGCAACAAAAGTTTTTAGAATATGTGAGGCTATTTTACAGCGAAGTGCTTGTGGGCTAGTGGAACCGAGTGATTGTAACCAATCACTAGGGTTAAGCAACAACAACAGTTCAGTTACTGAGCGCGATTAAATCAAATGAAATCCATTTATTTCAACGTAAAGAATTCACATTCTGTTTGCTGAGTGTCATCGTAAAATGTAAGCCGTTGCTTTCGGGCCGTATTGTAGTGAGGGTGGGTATGGGTGACCATCCCGTGGATACCGCACATTATCCTTTACACGCGTATCCTTTACCTGGTACAATCGGTAGCACATAATGCTTTACACGCCTACCCTCTACTCGGTACAGTCAGCAGCTCATTATCATTTACACGCGTACACTTTACTCGGTACCTACAGTCCGAACATTCTTTACATGCGTGAATTCAACTCAGGTTACGTACACAACTAAACTGTAAAGGTTGATCAGCTGACGTCGACCTCTTTACTAACCGCAAGCCTACTGTCCTAATTAAACCTAGAACAACCTTCTTTATTTATTTAAATCACCAAAAGTTTCTGCTTCTGTTATAAAAAAAAAACAAAGTAATGAAACAGAAAGGAAAAAAGCCCGAGGCACTTTTGCGAATGAAATTTTTCAATTACAATCACAATTGGTTTCGCACTTTTTTCATATAAGCATTAAGGTGGCTCCTCATGGAGTACTTACCATACAAAATGTATTTTGCTTTTCATGAATTACTGTTGATATGTGATGTATGTTAATTAAAGACTTTAGGAAGACCATGTTTGGAGTTTTATGTAATTTTTTTTTGTCTATGTTGGTTTGGATGAAGGAAGAAAGATTGACGAAACAAATATATATATTGCGAATGTGAGTGAAAGGGCTAGTAACGGACGTCCCGGGCGGAAATACTTCGACCAAATAGGGTATGTATTAGCAAAGGGGAAGATAAAAAGTACCCGGAACCGGCGTGCGTGCATGCAACGACTTATGAGGAGGTGATTGTGGCAAGTGACAGTCCCTGGTCTCTGCCTACCCCTTTGGGATACAGGCGTGAGGTAACGTATGTGTGTATGTTTTTTTTGCCAGTTTATGACTTAAAAGAACGACTTTAACTTTGTGGTTTATTTATACATAGTGTTATATTTAGTTTATACTTCTAATAAATACAGAAAACTGTGTAAAAACGGAGTCAGATCTAGTCGAGATGTAAAGTGGTATTGATGAAAATGAGGGAAATCTCGAAAATGTGAAACATAATTTTATATTTTTGCAAATTATTGTTAGAAAAAGAAATATAAAAAATGGTGTAAAGAGGTTTGCACCGTTACACCTTATACTTTAGCGCTAACAATCGCCAACCGGCAGTCCACACGCGTGGTGGTTAAAGGCGACAAGCGATTAAGCATATAAAGCACCTCTCTCTATCTCTCTGATACAATATCTGAAGAAGAAGTAGAAGAAAAACATTTATTTAACTATTATCTGCGCCCTGCAGCGCGACGTATACAGGCCAATGTCGCAGCCTTCAGTATAATTTCGTAACCCTCTTCATGCTTCTTGCAAACTTTTTAATTTTGTGATCAAAACCGCACTTACACAACAAAGTTGAGCCACGGCCCAATGCCACATAAGTAACACACAGACTACTTGAGTTATCATCGCGCAGACAATCAACTCGAGTGCGTGGGCGCAACCGCCCGTGGCACCTTTTGTTGCTGGCAACTTATTGCCGCGGCAGAAGCAGCACGCCTCACACCTACAAACGCGTATTATGCTCCTATAATAAAATCTTCATCATTCTCTGTCCAAACCCCTCTAGGTGGCAGTAACAAATTGGCCGTTCTTCACACGGGTGAAACGCCCACAATAGTCTTGGAATTGCGGCTGTGCGCATTTTAATGCCGTCTAATGGGGCCCGGTCCTACTGTACGCGGGGATTATGCCTGGATGCAGCAGCCAGCTTCCTAGGCAAGATAAACAGCTGAGCCGTTTGCGGAGATTAGTGTTAAGAGAGCCTGCGGTAGATCCCGAATAGTTGAGATTTCCGTTGGCAATAGTTATTAACCTCGCGTAAAACGGCTGGGCATTCCAACGGGTGTTATGAGATCTGTGTCTCGATTCTGTTAGTTCTAGTACCGTGAATACAGTACGGGATTTTTTTTATACCATTGACGCCTGTACATTCGATGTATGTGCGCGGGTAGACTTGAAGCAGCAACGAAATTAAACGTTCATGCAATTGTCATTGTACCTGGTGTAAGTCTTTATCAAACAAAACGAGCAGTTTCTTGTATGCATAAAATAAAATATCGGTCAGTTCGAACGGATTTTGAAGATTTGTGACCTACTTCCAAAATCTACAATCCAGTGAGCTCACGATATTTCAAGTGAGAAATAGAACAAAATAATGTAGACTCAACAGATGATCAGTCTCCGCGCCCGTATTATGTCTAATAAGCCAGTCGTCTTAGGAATGTTGGCCAAATTATTTTGTTCTCAATCGCCCACAGAAATAATTTTGCTTTTTCATTTATATTTTTTATTTATTCACATTTGAAGCCCTCGTGGCCTAGCCTAGCGGTCAGGTGCAGGATGGGTGACCGTCCCATGACTAACGCTAGTGGTATTTTTCCGAGTGCTTCCGTGCTTCGCAAGGCACGTTAAGCCGTAGGTGCCGGCTGTCATGTAATGGCAGTCGTTAAGCCATGTCTGAGGCCTTATGGGCTTGATAACTTATGACGGTAAGTCCCGCCACTGTCTTACAAACCTCCACCAACCCGGACTTGGCCCCCATGGTGAAGTATGGCCTAACCTTCCTGCGATGCAGGAAGAGACCCGTGCCCCATCAGAGGGGACAAACAGGCCTGAAATCGAATCGAACCGATTTATATTTATTCGTGAGAGACAAAATATGAAAGACAAAAATTAAGTTTATAAGCAAGCTCTTGGTAATAATGCTTTTTACATAAACGTACATCATCTACACATCCAATAGTAGTATATATCAATAGTAACTGACAGTAGATGACAACCTCGGTGGCGCAGCGGTAGTGCATATGCCTACCATGCGAGAGGTTCCGGGTACGAATTCCGGCTGGAGACAAAAAAACCCCAGGTCTTGGATGTTTACATGTGATGTCGCTGTTTCTGGTTCCCACGACACAGGGTATCCTAGTGTGGGGCCAGTAGCAATGTATGTGCCTGTATGTAAATGTTATGTTATGCAACTTCTGAGTCGGCAATGGTATGATATTTAATGACAAAAAATCCACCGCTTTTAAGACGACACGAATAAATCGCGAGCTGTTACATACAGGTAAAAATTATATGTTTTGAAGAAAGATGCATTTTTTAACGTTATTGTCGTGTTAACATGTATAGGAATGTGTGTGTGTGTGTGTATGTATGTGCGTGTGTGTGTGACAGTGCATATATCTTTACTTCGACTTCCAACACTATGTAATAGAAGCCCTAAGAACAAATCAGCTCTGTTCCAGTACCGTCTATGAGGTGGACGCTACGCTATTTTCTTCGTGTTTAATAAAGCCGCATTTTAATTTTCCCCCTCACAAGAACTAAGAACTAACTAAAACAGAGAAGGCAGTACACTGTGACAGTAGCTAAAAGCAAAGCGAAGCGGAGCGAGTCTTAATCTGGCCCGTGGGTCCCAGTGGCTCTGCTGTACTCGCACTAATGATATCTCGAGATGCGCTTTAGCCTCACATACATTACACTTTATGAGACGTTTTTAAAATTTAAGCCAACGCTAATGCATTCCGCCTGTGTACTGTAAATACTTATTCAAAGGAGAATGGGTAAACTTGCTTGCAGCCCTGGGCGGCCTGAAATTTTATTGGCGTCTCGAGATGTGCCGAGGTCTTAGGACGCTGCTTACATTTTTTATCGTCACATGGTTATGCAATCCGCGAAGGAGCACATCGTGAGTATCTGAGGTGCTCAAAAACCTCAACGCTTGCGAAATTGCCAATCCCATACACTCTCCTACTGAGCCCTGCAGAGGGGCGTTTACAGGCGACCCACGGCTATGCCACATGGATGGAAAGGGGTACGTCCACTCGGATCACAGAAACGGATCACAGTCGCAATGGATCACACCAAACCAAGCAAAATATTCCACTCGGATCACAACATTAAGCCGCTGGTGCCGGCTGTCATGCAATGGCAGTCGATAAGCCATGTCAGAGGCCTTTGGACGGCTTGATTACTTCTGACAGTAAGGCCCGTCACTGTCTTACAATCCTCCACCAACCCAGACTTGGCCCCTGTGGTGGAGTGTGGCCTAACCTTCCTGCGATGCAGGAAGAGACCCGTGCCCCAGCAGTGGGGACATACTAGGGTTCATAACGATTGCAATTTTAAAATGCAAATTTAAAATCAAATGAACGTATGTTAAAAAAACCAAACATTGGTACATGCCGGGATTCCGACCCATGACCTGCTGAACGAGAAACCGGCGTCCTATCACTCCACTGTCACTGCTCTACCACCGCAGTTTCTCTCAACTATGAATAATAGTAGCTGCTTAAAAAAGAAACGTAGGTGTAGTAAGAAGCTGTTACGAAAATTATTAATTTCCACTTGCATGCAGAAATTAAACTTCAAAATGTCAACTTCAGGAACTGAAAATTTCTCATTTCAATTAGCAACGGGCGCGTCTTTGTTGCCGGGAAATTTCTAGAGAGTTCTACTATTGTTAGGTTTTTCATTTATTTTGTGATTCACATCGATACAATAAAAATCTATTAACTTCCAGGGCGGGGTTGTTAAAAAATCGACGTACAGTTGACAGCACAATAAGCTTTACACCGCGTGCACGTTAATCAGGATTGAAGCGCTCGTGGCCTAGTCGAACCGAGTGATTGGAGTCAATGACTTGAGTTAAACAACAACAGGCGCGGTCAGGTGCAGGATGGGTGACCGTCCCGTGACTACTACTAGTGGCATTTTTCCGAACTCTTCCGTGCTTCACGAGGCACGTTAAGCCGTTGGTGCCGGCTGTCATTGCAGTCACTAAGCCTCGTCAGAGGCCTTATGGACGACTTGATAACTTCTGACAGTAATGGCTCGCCACTGTCTTACAATTCTCCTCTAACCCAGACTTAACTCATGTAGTGGAGTATGGCTTAACAAAGTCCTGATTGGGGGAGGATTGTAAGACAGTGGCGGGCCTTATGGTCGGAAGTTATCAAGCCGCATAGATATAGTTTTGTCGTGAATTTTCTTTTAAGTAACTGCTTGCCTACACGGAAAATTTGCGTTTTAGTCCATCGCTATAAAAAATCGAGCAAACATTCTGCATGCAATTTCCGTTTAGCAAATCGTTTTAGTTCATTGAAATAAATTTTTCTCCATAATAAAGAGGAAATCTAAAATATGGATTTTTGAATGTAGTCTGACTTCCCGCTGTATTGTGAGCGGTTAGGTATAAGTTGTTTCTTATTTCATTATTCGGCGAGTAACTGAAGATATTTATAGATATATATAGATAGATAGAATAAATTTAATTGAACACAGAAGTTACATAAAAATATAGTAGAATTCGCGGAATTATTAGGTACTTTGTGGTAGCATTGTGGTAGACTGGAATTTCAATATTTCTAAATGGCACCTACTACCCGTCTCTAATTTCTTTCTTGTCTACGTCTGTGGTTGCCTGGAAGCAATTGAGTTTAGTAATAAGGCCGCTAATTGCACTATATTTTTATATGATTTCCGTTACTTAAATTTCTGTGTACAATAAAGAATATCCGATCTATCTATCTAGACTAATTCTAGAGTGGAATAGGCAAGCGTAGCGAAAGACGCCCTGTGGGACCCAATTCTTACTTCATTACCAAATAGTCGTATACGACTCTAAGGCGTATGCCTTGGAATTCTACGTTATTACGTAGAATAATTTTAATATTTTTTTAATTTTGCTAATAAGCCGAGCGACAGACAAAATCTGTATACTGAACGCCATGTTAGAATTAATTCAAATGAGAAAATAAATGTCTAATGCCCCTGTCGATTTATTTTATCTTATTTTTAAAAGACAAAAGTCTAAGCCTTCGAATATTTTGCGTCTACGCTTTCAATTCGCATGGGCGAGAATTGGCCACCAGGTGGAGCGACGACATTCGCAAAGCGTTGGGCATTAACTGGGAGAAAAGAGCCGAAGATCGGGCTCTGTGGCGTGTCTTGGGAGAGACTTATATCCAGCAGGGGACTGACACCAGCTGATCATGATGAAGATGACTACTGTAAGCAATTTTTTTCATGTAACCATAACCCTTACTAGGCAGTAAGGGTTATGGTTACATGAAAAAACGTGAAAGCAGTCTTGTATTTAATAACGCTTTGGACGTCTGATCTTTCTTATAATAAAAAAGTTTCTATTTATTTAAAAACCTATTTACATCTTGACTTGATCTGACTATTTTTAACAGTTTTTATCCAGTTTTCTGTCTTTATTATAAAATATAAACTAAATCAAATAGTACAATAAAGCACAAAGTTAAAGTAGCTCCAGTTTTATTATTTATAAAAGTTTTACAACACTTCAATGTATAAGCATCGCGAATAATTACGAAATCATATGAAATCATACAAAATCGACGACCTCTGTGGCGTAACGGTAGTGCATCTACCTGCCATGCAGGAGGTCCCGCGTTCGAACTCCGGCTGGGAACAAAAAAAAAAAAACCCCAGGTCTTGGATGTTTACATGTTTGTGATGTCGTTGTTTCTGGTTCCCACGACACAGGGTATCCTAGTGTGGGGCCAGAAGCAATGTATGTGCCTGTATGTAAATGTTATGTTATGTTATATAGGCATTGTCAGTCACCTTGGTTTTTGACAGATTGTTTCATTTCTGATGTGACCCATCAGATTGGAGTCTCTAATGAATCAAATCAGTTTTGCTGGTGATGTGTTATTCACAGCATACACCAGCAATGCATGCTGAGTTGGTGACATTTTTTTCTTGCCACGGAGGCACAATAGCTTGTTAGAAGATTTTACTGTTTTTTTTTTTTTACTTCCTAATTGATGTTCATCTTTGTGGATCATCATTCGTGGCAATTTAAATAAATGTTTTCTTTCTTTCTTTTTTCTTTGATGGATCGCATAGCCCGTTCCATAGCACGCAGAGTGACTTTGAATCGGTGGACTGATCATGCCGTTGGTGTCCACGTATCAGCTCCGTAAGTCATAACATGTCGGTAAATTTTAATTATAATTTGATGATGTCAACCCATGGTAGGTCCTCACTACTGAGGCACGGGTTTCTTCATGCATCGTAGGAATGTTATGCCATACTCCACCACGAGGGCCGAGTCCGGTTTGGTGGCGTATTGTAAGACAGTGGCGGGCCTTGCTGTTAGAAGTTATCAAGCCGCCCATAAGGCATCTGCAATGGATTTCAATAAAATCAAATAATTTTATTTCCACGTAAAGAATTTACATTTGCTAAAGGTAAGCAGTGTAAAATGTAAGTCGCTGCCTTAGGGGCGTATTGTAATAGCGAAAGAGGTAGTGGAAAAATAACTCCGTCCAAATTTGGTACCCTTTACAAACGAAAACTTCTGAGTAGTAAAGGTTTAAACGGAATCTTTAATTGAAATTTAAGCTCGTATCTTTGCCAACATTGTATGGAAACCGAAAGAGCTACAGGACAGTACTGAGGACAATGACTAAAGTTTATTCCCAGCTCAGCTAGCCGCTGGCTCCATAGCAGTCTCCGATTCAGGGTTTGACAATGCACATGCAAATTATCGTGCAGGCGCAGCAAATATCATTCCTGGCCCTCGATTCATACTCAATTATCATCATGGTACATTGGACACTACTAACTATGTCTCTGTCTTTTTGCTAAAGAGAGAACGGTTCAGCTATACAGTCAAATTTGCTAAATCGACTGAAGTAACTGAATCACTATGCTGACCCGGGAACTTTAATAGCGTCGCGTACTAGTAATGCTTCCGTGAATGTTAAAAGTTTGTACTTATATGTAAATATTATGTTTTCTTTCACTATTGAGTATTTCTCTTTCATTATATTTTCTTTGCGGCTGGATGGGGATGGCCGAGAATAGTAAGAAGTGGCGTGCCTTGGGGTGAGGAGAGGGGGGAGGGAAGGCTAAAGAACACGGACTGATTGATTCATTTAATAGGTAAAATGTTAATTAGACAGAACAAACTTGATCATCACATCGCATTACACTATATTATTAAAGTATAAAGGCGAAAATTTGTGAGTGTGTATGTTTGTTACTTCTTCTTTTTGGTATGGAGTTAGCTGACACCCTGTGTTAACACAGGCTACGTTTTACTGCGGGAAAATATCTTAATCCCCTTGGGAAAATCGATACACCGCGTGGCGCAGCTAGTTGTACAGTCTATTTATTCTTACTTGTCCAATTTAGTAAACAAAATTCTAACCTTAAAATTAGATGCCAAAACTAGACATTTTCTCGCAATTTCATGAACTATCATGATGAACTATGTTTATAAAATTGGCAGCGTGTTATCTAAAAGAGTGTTCCAGGTTACTTCATTTATGGAAATATGGCAGTTTTGGACTAAAATGTCACAGTTTAAGGGTAGAATCTTGTTTACTAAATTGGACAAGTAAGAATGAATAGACTGTACATAAAAATGGAAATTACACAGAAATTCCTAACCTAAGAGTACAGACGGCGGCCTTATCACTGAAAGTGGTTTCTTCCACACAACTAGTTGAATCGGGATCAAGTTTCATTGCTCTGTCCTTAATTTGGGTGACAGCATGTGTGTAATTTGTATATGGCAATACTTAGATATGTACACCCTTTTATGTATTTTGTTTTCTAGTGTATACAATAAAGAGTTCTAATCTTATCTAATCTAATTTTTGTGAATCTATCTATCTATATACTATTTGTATGTAATGCTAATCATTAAGAAATACTATTGCATGTACAGAAGTTCACTAAAATATACGGAAGCGCATAAATATTTACCTGCAACATCTGCATTTCAACTATATGCCTGAATTTCAAAGAATTAAGTCGAAAATGTAAATGAATTCAACTAGTTAGCTGTATTTATTTCGGCCAAATATAAACAACTTAAAAATTCCGTTCCGCCGAAAGTATGAAAATCCAATATCAGAGAAATAAGTTTTTTAATTAATTTCCTTCCGGAATTCAAGGCAGTTTATTTCTTTGCCGCCCGGGGCTGTTTTCTCAAACATAATATCAAGTTCATAAAGATCTCTTCATAACCGGAATATTGATTCCGTTTAAAGCACAACAAAGAGGATTTATTGTATGGATTTCTGGATTTTATGGCTTTTATTTATTCTCTTAATTTATACTGGCTGTTGATTGATGTGATGTTTTTTTAATGCTTACAGTAAACTTTGGTCTTTGCATCTACGCGATGAGATAAGATAAACATATTCTTTACACCAGAGCAACTATTATAAAACATGTAACGATACAAAGTACAATTGGCTGTCTTATTTCTAAAAGCAATTTCTGCCAGACCACCTTATGAGGAAATGATGAGACATGTGATGATTTATACAGCACCCAGTGGCACCTGCACTAATACTAGAGGGCTGAAGAGACCACTCAGACACTGGAGTTCCTGGGACATTGCGTTAGATAGATTAGACTTGCCACGTATCTAAAGGCCTGCGCAGACGAGGGACTATCCATAAAAAGTACCTTAAAAGTACATTAAAAAGTACCTGGTACTTTTTGTCCGTCGATATGGATCTCTTATAAATTGAATCGAGTAACGCACACGAAGGATTAAAAGTAACCCGTACAAAAAAATCCCTCAAGTTACCGAGGACATCAAGAGAACGGACTGGACAAAAGTTCGGTGTTCTCTTTCTCTTTTTAACGCTTTTTCTTTTTCAACTTCATGTAAATTACAACAATGTAATCTCAGAATATTTGCTTCTATAGCGTACGCTTCACTCGATTTCCGGGAAACAAAATGACCGCATACCATAGTCGCGTTGAGTCTGCGACAAGTACTCGGAGGACATTTTATGATTCAGGGACTTTTGTCTCTCGGGGACAAAAGTCCCTCTTCTGAGCAGGCCTTTAACCGTCCTGACAACTGAGTCGGCATAGCCCACAGAAAAAACTAGTCAATACATGCGGAGCCAACTAACAACGGTTTTCCTCACGATGTTTTTCTTCACGGTTAGCATGGTGTTGTTAGACAAGTTCGCAGATGTAGGTAATTTTCAATTGAAAAAAGTCAGTGGTATAGTTGACAGGAGGTCAAGCTTTACATTTTTGTTGTGAAGTAATCCGTATCGCAACTGATTAAAGTGCACCTAGGTGAAGGTGTATGTGCTTTAGACTGTTCATGCCCGCACTGGGAATTGAACCTAAGGCGCTCGCTTCCGAGCCCAATGTTCCACCCACTAGACTACCAATGCTTATAGTGGTTCTACAACAAATGAATGATTTGAAAAACCACACAGGATATTCCAAAACAACAAAACGATGTACGATAATAATGAATTGCGTTCCGTGGGCTATTACGCTAGTGTACTGAGGCGTGTAATTGCTTAATCAGTCAGCTGTACGATATTACTGCACCAGTGATTAGCCTTTCGTCGATATGAATTCGACGGGAAAAATTTCACCGTCAAATGCGTTAATTGTAATTGACGATTGCGCTCCGGAACCAATTTCGGTCGGTTGCCTTTTAGCCGTTGCCTGTGAGAAAGTACTAGGCGAGTTATGATTTCGAAAGCTTAGGAAGGCGAATAAGGTATCCTTATATTTGTTACGGTGCAAACCTCTTTACACCATTTTTTATATTTCTTTAATTCTGTCTATCATTTTCAAAATTTTTAATTACGTCACACCCATTTTTGAGATTTCCCTCATTTTATCATTAAGTACATTAAAAACCTATTTAAAGCTATTTCTGTATTAAGTACAGGCAGCGACATCTGGCTGAAGTAATTTGCATAACTTGCAGACCCGAGTACCTACTTTGTAGTTTGGTTTTACATAGGAATGATATCGCTGTACCCACATACTTATATTCTTTTCACCGTTTGTATTCTTTATGCAGCGTTTATCAACGTATTTAAAATTTCACCGATGCCGGGACTCGAACCCGCGACCTCTGACTAGCATTACTACTTCACATTTTAATTACCTGCTTATTCTGTTTTAATCCAATTTTGTGTTTATATTACAAATAAAATAAATATACACATTTAAATAAGGCACAAAGTTGAAATCGTTGCAGTTTTATTAGTTATAACAAGCGATACAACATAACACATTGATACAGCTTCATCATCAAACCAATGTGTCGCCACCGTGGGGCACGGGTCTCTTCCCTAAGGAAGGTATAGGCCATACTCCACCACGGGGGCCAAGTCCGGACTGGTGAAGGCTTGCAAGACTAGCGGCTGGTCTTACTGTCCGATGTTTCAAGCCGCCCTAAGGCCTCTGACTTAGCTCTACGACTGCTATATGTCGACGGCAGCCGGCACTAACTGCTTAACGTGCCTTGCGAAGCACAAAACCGCTCGGAAAAATGCCACTAGCTTTAGTCATAGACGGCCACTTAACCATGTACTGGACGCGCCCTATGTTGCTTAAGCTTCGTGATCATTTCAAGATCACTCAGGCAGCTGGGGCTACGAGTGATTCTACATAGATACAGCTTGTTTGAGACTAAAGAGCTGGCCGCCCTCAGTACTGCCAATATTTAAGCTGGTCACTTTCAATCATTTGCATTCGTTTGGTTAGTCTACACTTTAGGTACATGATTCAAATAGAAAATAAATATGAATATACTAGATATAATAATGCAGAGCCTGTGGACTGAATTAAATTGTCATTAAATTTTTGTTTTGTACAACATACCAGTTTGCTTATTTTTTGCAAAAAAAACATGTGTCATTCATTATTTCATGAGTTAATGGCCGATAGTAAAATGTTTTATTTTATGTAAGGCCCTACTTCGTGGTACCTATATTTAATAATAATAAACAAACAAACAAACAAACAAACATACATAACCTCACGCCTGTATCCCAGTGGGGTAGGCAGAGAAAAGGGACTGTCACTTGCCACGATCCTGACAGATCACCTTCGCTTCATCAACGTTCATAAGTCGTTGCATGCACGCACGCCGGTTCCGGGTACTTTTTATCTTCCGTTTTGCTAATACATCCCCTATTTGGTCAATGTATGTCCGCCTGGGACGTCCCTTACCAGCCCTTTCACTCACATTCGCAGTATATATTTGTTTCGTCAATCTTTCTTCCTTCATCCTCTCCACATGTTCAAACCAACGCAACATTCCTTTCTCAATTCTAGTCACTACATCATATTTCAGTCCACAACGTTCTCTAATCAGACTATTGCGTATCCTGTCAACTAATAAGCCTATTTATATAAATAAAACTCTTTATAGCTATATCTGTATATTATATTCGTATAGACGACATTTTCCTGAAAACATCCTCCAAACGGAGTCCCCACAACGATGCAAACCCTTTTCTTAACACATTCTGAGCAAATTTCATGAGCCGTATCAAAACAAATGGACCTTGGCGATTTCGCTGAGTCACAGGGACGTGGGTAAACAGTCTCAATGGGCTCTGGTCAACTCCCCTTCGTCAGATTGAAGATATATGGCCCGAAGTGTTTGAATGCGAAACATGTCGCGTCACGCTTAATGGGCGACGAGTGGTATGATAGGACTGTCAAAATGTTATTGTGAGAGATGGACAATGTGATTTCAATTTAATTTCTTTTACTGGAATGTTATCGATAGGCGAGGAGCTTTTCGGCTGCCTCGTTAGTCTAGTGGAGTGTCCTCGGCAGTGATAGGAATGGAGCGGGCTTATTCACCTAAACTTCGAGGAACGAGACAAAAATCGGAGACTTCCTTACGACAATATTTTTTCCGGGACATCACTTATGTAAATTAAAAATTAATGTTATGCGGAATAAGTAATTGGTCTATGTTTACTTAAAGTTTGAGACTAGACATAACATATCACAGGAGTCGCCTTGAAAAGTGTTATACCTATTTATTTATAAAATTAAAATGGTAAAAGAAAAATAAAACAATGAATACCTAATAATATTGTTGTAACAAATATAGGTATATTTGAATTCTTTGTAAATTAAAATTTACTTAAGTGATGTCCCGGAAAATATATTGTAAGGAAGTCTCCGATTTTTGTCTCTGTTCCTCGAAGTTTAGGTGAATAAGCCCGCTCCATTCCTATCACTGGTCCTCGGACATCGATGAGGACTCTAGTAGCAATGCCACTCGCTTACTGTGAAGGAAAACATCGTGAGGAAACCTGAGTTTCTGAGATATTCACCTCAGACACCTCGGCGCTTGAGATTGACAATCCGCGATGGCCGCTCGTGGATCAATACTCTCTATCTGAGAAAACGCCTGTGCGCTTCGTTGGGACGTATATAGGCTATATAGCAAATGAGTTTAAAGCGCTTTGGGGTGCTAACAAACGCCACAAACGGAATAGAAATCATAGCTGGTTTTATAATACGTTTAAAAACCTATTTAGAGGCTAAAAATTTCACCCATGCCGGGATTCGAACCCGCAACCTCTGGCTATCCGTACCAGCGCTCTACCAATTGAGCCAATGGGCGACTCACGGCATCAGTGAAATTTCGAACCTCTTTACAACATTCTCTGTATTACGTACAGGCAGCGACATCTGACTTAAGCAAATTGCATTACTTACAGCCCCGACTACCTACTTTGCAGTTAGGTTTAACATCGGAACGATATCACTGTACCCACATGATTACACTATTTTTATTTTTAATGCACTAACCCGTGCTAAGGAACAAATTTAAAAACCTATTTAGAGGCTAAAAATTTCACCCATGCCGGGATTCGAACCCGCAACCTCTGGCTATCCGTACCAGCGCTCTACCAATTGAGCCAATGGGCGACTCACGGCATCAGTGAAATTTCGAACCTCTTTACAACATTCTCTGTATTACGTACAGGCAGCGACATCTGACTTAAGCAAATTGCATTACTTACAGCCCCGACTACCTACTTTGCAGTTAGGTTTAACATCGGAACGATATCACTGTACCCACATGATTACACTATTTTTATTTTTAATGCACTAACCCGTGCTAAGGAACAAATTTAAAAACCTATTTAGAGGCTAAAAATTTCACCCATGCCGGGATTCGAACCCGCAACCTCTGGCTATCCGTACCAGCGCTCTACCAATTGAGCCAATGGGCGACTCACGGCATCAGTGAAATTTCGAACCTCTTTACAACATTCTCTGTATTACGTACAGGCAGCGACATCTGACTTAAGCAAATTGCATTACTTACAGCCCCGACTACCTACTTTGCAGTTAGGTTTAACATCGGAACGATATCACTGTACCCACATGATTACACTATTTTTATTTTTAATGCACTAACCCGTGCTAAGGAACAAATTTAAAAACCTATTTAGAGGCTAAAAATTTCACCCATGCCGGGATTCGAACCCGCAACCTCTGGCTATCCATACCAGCGCTCTACCAATTGAGCCAATGGGCGACTCACGGCATCAGTGAAATTTCGAACCTCTTTACAACATTCTCTGTATTACGTACAGGCAGCGACATCTGACTTAAGCAAATTGCATTACTTACAGCCCCGACTACCTACTTTGCAGTTAGGTTTAACATCGGAACGATATCACTGTACCCACATGATTACACTATTTTTATTTTTAATGCACTAACCCGTGCTAAGGAACAAATTTAAAAACCTATTTAGAGGCTAAAAATTTCACCCATGCCGGGATTCGAACCCGCAACCTCTGGCTATCCATACTATAATACGTGTAATCCGTATTATAATACGTGTTTTTTCAAAAAGTGAACATCAAAAATCCTAATATCTATGATAACTATTTTTAGAACATATTATCTTACGCTCAAAACGACCTCTGTGGCGCAGCGTTAGCGCATCTCCCTACCATGCAAGAGGTCCCGGGTTCGAACCCCGGCTGGGGACAAAAAAACAGCAGGTCTTGGATGTTTACATGTTTGTGATGTCTGGTTCCCACGACACAGGGTATCCTAGTGTGGGGCCAGAAGCAATGTATGTGCCTGTATGTAAATGTTATGTTAATGTTAAATGTTATGTTAAAACGGTCGTTTTTTGCGGAAATCCGACTAGAACCTAGGATGTACAATAGGGTGGAGCGTCAATGTATGAAGAAATTTTAAAGTCAACGTATAGATTTCGAAGAGGTCTAAAAAGTTGCATTTGGTTAATTAATACACAAAAACATTTTTTTTTTTTTTTAATTCAACTCCCTCAGACTTAGACCTTGGCTCAAAGTTTCACATTTTTGATAAAATAAGGTACTCTTCAAACAGGTACAGAATATGATAATAGCTGTACTGCTGTTATATTATGGCACGAAAATAATGAAGAGATACAGTTTAACCAAAAACAGTCTTCATTTAGAAATAATATGAAACTTATGTGGTTAAATCACAACCCAAAAAGTGATGAAATTGTTGGAAATTCCGTCAAAATATTTATTTTTCTTTCTGAATCCTGAAGTGCTTTTTTGTTTCAAAATATGGCATAATTGCACGCGTTTTAATTTTGGAACAACTTAAACCATCTCTGGCCTTTGCTCCGGCTATAAGAGTCGATGCTTCAGTCACCATTTCCACATATCGTTCCACAGCTGCAGAGTTTGTGTGTGACAGGGATAGTACGGCAAATCGATCTTCAATTCAGAGTCTGGCACGATAAGGGTTTTGTTATTCGTTATCACTGATATCTTTTAGCATTGGAGGTAATGAAACTTGCGACTCTTCCCACACAATCAAATCAGTGTAGTCATTGACCTCAAAATGAATTTTCGGAACTTTGAATGATCTCAAGCTTGGGTTTGAGTTTTATCTGGTTTCAATTATGCGCCGTAATGTGTGGCCTGTTATCATACAGCATTGCCAATAACACGTTTTCAGGATGTGCGAAAAATGCATTTCTTTGTATTACTGGATCTATAATCGCCTTCAAGTCAGCACTCAAACAGCGAGTTTGTAGACATGAGTTGGGCCTGGTTTAAATGAACTTTCTTTATAAGAAACCACACAAGAGCATAAACCTTCACAACATACTCTGTGAGTTTGATGAATGAAATTGATGGGTTTGGAGTGCCAACATAAACTTTTAAGATTCTATTAGCTGTGGTTACCACCGTGAATGGGCCATTTTTCCGAGACTTTTGTTGGACAAATCTTGAGAACATGATCCGCTTCTGACTGCTTGGCACATTTGGTATAAGTATTTCTGAACCGGACTCAGACTTTTTTCGGTTTCCTTCGGTAGCTCAGGCATGACTTGATAGCGGAAAACTCTGTGACTGGCAGATCAGTGCAGTTTTCTAATTGGCCCGGAGTAAAGTTGAGGGCCGCTCGTAGCTCTATCTAATTTAATGAAAAGAGGACAAAAAGGCAGTACATACCTCATTCTGACTAAGAAATGAACGTATCGAATCGGCTGTAGCTTTAGCTGTAGCTTTTCCTGTACCACAACGTCGTTAGATGGCCTAAATATAGTGATTCTGACTCCATTATTAGTGAAATTCGCTCCTTTGCAGCAATGTTTGCGCGATGTAGAAGTTGATACTAACGCCACCTAGTCGTACGAATGTTTACTAAATATTATAAGTAATCTAAACAGCTAATAAACCTTTTTTATGTTAAGTAAAAATATCAACGAATATCGAAAAGACTACGTGTGGAAATTGTGCGTTTTTTGGTAAATTTCTCTACTTTGAGGGAAGATTATTATTAGTTTGTGTTAAATTTTAATAGAATTTTGTTCATATATAAAATTAACTACAATGAGGGGATTATGGGCTACAAAAACCATACAAGGAATGTTTAGTTTAAAGTTTCAGATACCTTAGAAATAACTCGATTTGGGTGAGTTTTCACAACATTCGAGTGCCGGTTTAAGTCTGAAGATAGGTTCCAATGTAAGTTTTGTTGCTTTTATGGTGTCATTGAGACCCCAATGCAGCATTTTAAGGGTATTCGAAAACTATAATTTAAAAAAAGTTTTGACGCTCCACCCTAATGTACAACCTAGGACTTTAAAGGGCCAGGATGAACAACCTAGGACTTTAAAGTCCTAGGTTGTTCATCTAGGTTCTAGATTCCTAAAAGGTCCTAAAAATAGTTGTCATAGTGGTTAAGATTTATGATGTTTACTTTTGAAAAAAAAAACGCTCGTAAAACCAGTTATGATTGTTATTCCATTGGTCGCGCAGCAATTAGCAACCCAAAGCTTCTTTTTAAGTAAAAGACAATTGAAACAACAACCTCTGGTGAATTCGATTCGATTCAGTTTGAATCTGCTGTTGATTTCATTAAAAGTTTAGTATGCAGAACCGATTCCGCCGTAATGTATCAAACTAAGTTCTCGATGGTCGCTTATAATCACGCAAACAACCAACCCCAGTGGGTTCCGCTTGGGTTTCTTACGGAGCAAAATCCCTCGGATTCTCCGTCCGCTGAAATGCTAATGGGCGTATAATTTGCATTCAGGTCATTCGTCATTTAGTATTCAAAGCGCCGTGCCTTAAAGTGAATCGGAACAACGACTTCCAATTGCAAAAACATGCGCCCGCTAAGTATTTCAAGGGATGTTTTTTGCTTTCCGCTAATTTGCGGAGTTCGGTTCTTGTTGAGTCCATTTTTTTATACGTAGACGGATTATTGTTTTTTCTTTTCTTGTTTTGAAAAAGAAAGGCCACCTAGAAAAAAATACAACAGAACTCAGCAACTGGTGGTAGCTCGGGGGGTGAAACAATGAACTCGGAAGCGAGAGAAGGTTCGATTCACAGTGCGTTTATTTGTATACCATTTATACGATCTATCTATCTATAATCAGCCCACATCTACCCACTGCTGGGCACAGGCCTGCTTTTTACTGCGCCATTCCTCACGGTCCAGTGCTAATCTGATCCATCTCTAACCCGCAACCCTCACGATGTCGTCTGACCATCGTGTCGGTGGTCTGCCTACCAACCTCCTTCCCTCCCTTGGCCACCACTCCGATACTACTCTGGTCCACCGGCCGTCTTCCCTTCTAGCCAAGTGTCTATTTATACTAACTTGTCCAATTTAGTCAACAAGATTCTAACCCCAAAATTGACATTTGAAGCCAAAACTAGATATTTTCTCGCAAGTTCGTGAACTTTGATTAAAAAATTGGCAGCGTGTAATCTAATAAGTCACCCAGGTTACTTCATTTATGGGAATATAGCAGTTTTCAACTAAAAAGCCATACTTTACCGTCAGTATCTTATTTACTAAAATCTGTACGTAATACAGAGAAAGAGGTTCGAAATTTCACTGATGCCGGTTAGTCACCCATTAGCTCAGTTGGGAGAGCGCTGGCACGGTTACCCAGAGGTCGCGGGTTCGAGTCCCGGCATGGGTGGAATTTTTAGCCTCTAAATAGGTTTTTAAAATGAACAAGTAAGGATAAATAGATTGTATGAATGACTGTGTTTTCTAAGTTATGTATATTTGTAAGCCCGCAGTACACAGTGGCCCATGCTGGCCCACTGCTCGCCATTACCAATTGTAGGCCACGATCTCTTGCTGTTCCCAAAATGGCGCGTGACTCGTTTCTGTCTGGCAAACCACTTGCGATGGACGTGGAAGTAGTGGCGGCCGCAGCTATTTATTTGTTTACTATTTATTTATTTATTTCATTTATTTACAAGTATTACAGAAGTATGTACAGCACCAAAAATATTTAAAAAAAATGGCGCAAAAGGAGCAGAACTACGGGCTCAGATTGATATAAATCAAAAAACTTGAAGGTCAATTGACTGAACGATGGGCCACTGTGTAATCAGGGATGGGCCACGCTACGCCACGATCCTTTGAAGTGTGCCCGAAAAACCGACAACTGTTGGATTGCGCGCCACGATAGGAATTGTCCGCCACTGCACACCATTACCCCGAGTACACAATGGCAATGGCGAGCAGTGGGCCAGCATGGGCCAATGTGTACTGGCTCTCTCTGTCTCTCTCTGAGAGAAGGCCTGTACGCTGCAGTGGGCCCTTTATAGGCTACATAAAAAAAAACACGATCGTGAAACAAATCTATATTTACGCCAGTGTGGTAAATCGTGAGATATCAAACTTTTCCAACCGGGAACTCCGAAATGACCAACGAAAATTAACGTCAAGCGCTTACTTTGCTTTAGAATTAAAAAACTTCTGACCTCGAAAGCTAATCAGGGTTATCATATTTGTACGGACCTATTGGCGTTTCAATGTACCATGTACTCGCACATTCAAACTTTGTTTAGTTTTAAATACATTCATTACTTTGTACATCTATACAAGTATCACAGTGGTCTGTGGCTCACATTCCTTGAAAAATAATTTCAAATAACAATAATTTTGGTCATTGGCCAGAATCTTTCTTAGGCTGGCTGAAAGAAATTTCTTTTGAAATAAGTCCGCCTTTGTACATCAACACTTACCTGTTATTTAAGTTATTTTTCTGTTTCTTAATTTTTGTGCAATAAAGCGTAACAAACAAACAAACAAACAAACAAACAAACAAACAAACAAACAAACAAACAAACAAACAAACAAAGAAAGAAACAAATAATTACTGCGAAAATAATAAACTATTATTAACAATAGTATTTCTTAATGATTCGCGATACTCATACAGAGTTATATATTAAACCCCGGCAACTATAACGCTGCCGAAACGTCGGGAAATAAGGTAATTTCGTTTCACCTAATAAATAATCGCGATTTGACCCGTTTAGTATGCTCAAACTAAATGAGTCGACAAAAATCTCGGGATAAACACATTTTGTAAAATAATTCCAAAAAGTGCCTATTGGCGATGGTGATGTGCATTGAGGTGCATTCAAACTAAATAGACTCACATTGGCTTATTTTCTAGTATCGGTTGAGTTGAATATCAGCAACGTATCAAGTATCACTCAGCTGAGTCTAAGCATATAGACTACGTAACCTACTCGAGCAATTGCATTAAACAAATTGTTTACAGACTTTATGTAGCTTATACAAAGATTCAGAAGGACCAGTGAATATAAGTTCCACATCGTGTAATTGCTCAGTTCCTTTAAGGTTAAGTAGACAGCTTAACATTAGTAACCTAACATAAACCATCAGAAACCTTAAAAAGTATACAGAGAAAACCTGTAAGCAATGTAAAAACATACTAATATCTTTGTATTTACGAATACACTACAGCGTCGGAGTGGTCCCTTCGCCCATCTAGTGTGAGTGAAGATACGACTGGACGCTGTATACTGTCTCATTAAGTAGATAAAAAAAGGCCAATAAACGAATGAAAATTTATGTTTCTTAGTCAAGTGACAGCTGCATATAAACCTCCTATGGTTTTCGTCCACTGGTAGCATAAGTACCTAAAATCGATATCAACCACACTGCTGAGGCAAAAAAGTCTCTTCCTGCATCGTAGGAAGGTTAAGCCATACTCCACCATAGGGGCCAAGTCCGGGTTGATGGAGGATTGTAAGACAGTGGCAGGCCTTACTGTCAGAAGTTATCAATTACATGACAGCCGGCACGTGCCTTGCGAAGCACGGTAGCGCTCGGAAAAATGCCACTAGCGGTAGTCACGGGACGGTCACCCATCCTGACCGCGCCTGTTGATAACCCGAATGATTGATTGCAATCACTTGGTTTGACTAGACTACGAGCGTTCCTACCAAAACAAAAATTAACATTACTGATTAGAGTGCGCTTACGTAATAGTATCTGTGATGTTTTTGATGTGATATCGGCTGTACAGTCGACAGCACATCAAACGCGTGCACTCTACTCGGTCACGCTAAGGGTGAATTTGCAACGAAATTGTAAAATTTTATCTTTTTTCTACCGGACAGTTCAGCATAATATAATATTGTTTTTAGAACAAGAAGAAAAGCCTATGGACACTATAATACAGGTGGATAAAAAGTAAATACCTCCTCACTAAGTTTCATCATCATCACCAACCGATTATGTCCCCACAAAGGGGCACGAGGCTCTTCCCAAACATACTCCACCATGGGTGCCAAGTCCGGATTGGTGGACGCTTGCAAGACTAGTGGCTAGTCTTACTGTCGAAATTTAGGTAATTAAAACTAAAGTGGCTTTTCTGGACTTAACCATTCTATGGTCTCTTCGTTTCGCATTGCACATGCAAATTGAACTCCGATAACGAAGTGTTTTATTTGTAGAAGGAAAGTTTAAATAGCTTTTGCGGACTTTTTACCGGGAAAATCGGGGAAATGTTAATACCGCGCTGAGGTACGGACTAATAATTATGCTCTTGGAGAGTTTTAAACTATAAAGCGAAAGCAAATAGGCCATTGCAGTTGTCGTACATATAAGTAGTTTTTAAAACTCACGCCTTTATTCCGGAGCGGTGGATTGAGTGTGTTGCCACTTCCCAAGGTCCTAGTAGACCTGTTTCGCTTTATGAAGCGAACGTACACTTGTACGTTCGCTTGTACACTTAATCTATAATATAAAAATGAATCGCTGAATGTGTTGGTAAGCGCAAATCTCGAGAGCAGCTGAACCGATTTCGGTAATTCTTTTTTCACAATATTCTTTGAAGTACGAGGATGGTTCTTACGGAGAGAAAAATTAAAAAAAAATGAAGAATCGACTGTTAGGCGGTACGAAATTCGCTGGGTCAGCTAGTCTATAATATAAAAATGAATCGCTGAATGTATTGGTAAGCGCAGATCTCGCGAGCACATGAATCGATTTCGCTAATTACTTTTTTAGAATATTCCTCGAAGTACGAGGATGGTAAGAACCATAGGAGAGAAAAAAAAAATAGAATCGACTGTTAGGCGGTACGAAGTTCGCTGGGTCAGCTAGTTGTAAATAAAAGTGCAAATTACACAAATATTCTTACCCTAATAGTACAGACGGCGGCCTTATCACTAAAAGTTATCTCTTCCAGACAACCTTTGTATGGAATAATTTATATAAATAAAAATTCAATAACTTTCATTCGACGTGCATAAACGGTTGCCCTTTTTGTGTTGTGTATTTAATTAAAAACATAAAAAACAGAAACTCACGCAGATACAGCCGTGAGTTTCTGAGTAACAGCTGCGTATAATATCTCAGTAAGTGCTGAGATATTAGGACACCTCAGGCACTCAGGTTTCCTCACGATGTTTTCCTTCACGCTTATTGAATGGTACTGCTACTTTATCTTTACGATATGAATATTGATATACATACGTATGTTTAAAAATAATAAACATAAATACATACAAAATAACCTCACGCCTGTATCCCAGCGGGGTAGGCAGATACCAGGTACTGCCACTTGCCACAATCCTGACAGATGCTGACACTTTGTAAACGTTCATTAGTCGTTGCATGCATGTACGCTGGCTTCGGGTACCTTTTATCTTGTCCTTTGTTAATACATCCCCTATTTGATCGAAGTGTGTCCGCTTGAAACGTCCCTTATCAGCCCTTTCACCCACATTCACTCGATGTAATGGCTTTGTAATTTTTTTATCCTTCAGCCTCTCACGTGTCCAAAACAACCCAAAAATTCTCAATTCTAGTCAATACAATCCATAGGTTGTTAGTAAAATGACACTTAGTATAACTAAGTATGTTAGTGAGATCACAAGCCATACCTAAATTCTAAATTTAAATATTAAATTAAATAAAAAGTTTTGGAGTTAACATAACATTTTACATACTGGCACATACATTGCTTCTGGCCCCACAGTAGGATACCCTGTGTCGTGGGAACCAGAAACAACGACATCACAAACATGTAAACATCCAAGACCTGGACTTTTTTTTCCAGCCGGGATTCGAACCCGGGACCTCTTACATGGTAGGCAGTCGCGCTACCGCTACGCCATAGAGTTCGTCTGAAAAAAAAAATTGACTGTTGAAATTAAAATTTTAATTTTTAAGTTCAATTCCATACTTATACTCGTACGTTGGTTTACAGTTCACAACGTTCTCTAATCAGACTGTTGCGTATCCCGTCATTCAATTTAAACTACACATTGTTATACCTTTCAAGGACTTCATTTCTACAGCGTTAATCCTACTTTCTTGATGCTTTTGCCGTACCCAAGTCTCGCTACCATACACAGTGTAGGGACCAGCACTCCATTACCAATACTATCTAATAGTAATTCGTATTTATGTTTGAATGCAGTTTGTGTGACTTAAATAAAATAAAATGCTATAAGATAAGGGAATATACACAAAAAAGACACCTTTATTACATTGGACGAAAAATAATAACATTGTATAACACTAATGAGAATTGGCTTTAAAACAATGCAAACTCCCCGCTTAACTACATAACAGAATTTGTAATTAGGAAACTAGATAATAACAAGAACATTAGCAAGAATTTAGAAGGCTGGATTCTAGACCAATTTGCAAGCCATGGTTTCTTCCCGGTTGATTACTTCATTAACTGCAATCATTATTTAAGTTACCCAAATTCTTCCCGTGTCGTAATAGGCGACTAAGGGACACAAACCGGAGGGTGGGCAGCAGCGCCTCCTGCAGTACAATACCACCAAACTGCGATCCCGAACCCGCATGCCCAGCGTGGGGATTATGGGCACTACCCCCCAATGATGGCACAACCTTGCGTTATGGCGCTCATTAGGGGAGGGCTGCAGCAGTCCAGCAGTGGACTAATATAGCCTGAAAAAGAAGAAGATTATTTAAGTACAATTTTCTCTAGGAAAAGTGGATAGGCCGTGAAGGCATTATACCAAATGAGGCAAGAATCTATTATTTGTAAAGGCTAAAGGGCGTCACACACAGTTAGACCTCAGATTTTCCGCACTTAGCATCATAGTTGGGCCATAGTACGTAGGTACTTCAGACACTAGGGTTTCCTTACATTCGCTAGGTACTTCTTCTTCTTCAGGCTATATTATGTACTTCACTGCTGGACATAGCCCTCCCCTAATGAGCGCCATAGCGCCCTGTCTTCAGCTTGCCGCATCCAGTATCTGCCGGCAGTTTTTCGCAGATCGTCATCCCACCTGGTCGGAGGGCGTCCTACGCTACGTTTGCTAGGTACTTTAACTTCGCAAATGTACATAACTGAGAAAACAAAGGCGTCACATACGATAACGACCACAGGTATAAACGACGATGATGACGTGTTTTTTATGTAGCCTATAAACGACCTACTGCAGGGCACAGGCTTTCTCTCAGAGAGAGAGTATGGGATTAATGACCACGCGTGCCCACACCGGATAAGCAATTTCAAGCGCTGAGGTATTTGAACACCTCAGACACTCAGGTCTCCTCATGATGGTTTTCCTCTTCACATTTAGCGAAAGGTATTGCTACTACAACTTGACAAATCTACATGACGTTACGTGTTATAAAATAAACTACGATTTTTTTCCATTGGTGGCGCTAGTCAACACGGCTTTGTGCCCTAAGAACTGATGAAACGAAATGAAAAGGTTTTATTGAAAGTAGCGCAGAAACTGCGGCTTAATGAACGTTACAATTTAACCCACATACTCCTGAAACTATTTTTGGTCTCCGAATCTTATATATTTTTTGTATGTGTTTGGTTATGGTTTACATAGCTTCAGAAAAATACTATAAAAAATCCAGGTCGCCTGGAAAACCAGCACTAGGGTGGGCGTTTAAACGCCCAATAGGAGAATCCACTACTGCGACATGTATGTAAGGTACCATGTACATTGAAAAGGCTAAACTATTTAATTAAAAAAAACTTTTATTTTAATTACGGTCTCAAAAAACTAAACTGTATTAGGCTGGGTTGTGATAAAAAGCAAAACAGGTTTTAGGATGTAAAGAAATTACACATTTTTTGCAAAAATAATTGTTCTTCTTTTTGCAAACCCCACATCTCAGCTGATTTTCCTTATAATCAACCAAATGATCTATCCTGTCGAATCGCGAAACTTCGCGGTAGTTATTCGGAGTAGAGCGAGTGCCGCGCCTTTCGGTTTTCTTGTAGGTCTCCAGAAGGCTCCTGGCAACCACTCTGCGATATGTGAGATGATCATAGTCACCACCATCGCCTTTGTATAGCTGCCATGCATTTTGTGTAGCTATGTCAAGACAATGACACAACAATGGAGCAAAGGTCAAGAAGATCTCATTTAACAAATCGAGCAAAGGTCCAACTTAGCAAACTTGTCACCACTAGTTTGGATTGCTGAGTTGTCGCGGCAATGAATATTGGCCGTTATAAAATCGAATCTATCTCTAGATATGGTGCTATTGACGATGACAAAATCGGCTTCTATTGCCTTCTCCCAATACATGCCTCTTCGTGGTACCGGTACATAGCCACTGAACAGTAGAAAACCGACGAAACATTTCATTTACATTGCCCACTTTATTCTTTTTAGTCGCATACATGTTTGTATAAGTGACTGAAAGTTCAATACAATTTTTCTCAAACATGCAGTCAAAATAGTAAAGAGGGTTCTGCAAATTGTTCGGTCCTTGAACCTTTTGCCACTGTGGAAACTCAAGTGGATTATGATATCTCCTCCACTGATATTTCTGATTGCTTGGCACACTCGGAGCTCTTAGCGCTTCACGATCTGTGACGATTGCAGTATCTATGTTGGTTGATGATCAACTCCTATCGGTGAGTGATCAATCCTTGCATCTTGGATAAGGCTTCGTTTGGCTAACGCAGACAATTGTAACTCATCTTCACTGTCCACTGTTTTGTTATCGGAGTATAGAAGATCTGCCTGAGCCCTTAGCTGCGAACCTGCAAAAAAATACATTTTATCAGTGACTGATCAATGACTTTTTTTCTAGCAGTAGATTTATATCACGGTATGACACAGAGATAAGCTTGCTTTTGTACATGTAACGTTTTATGTCCTGTCCTGTATTTTATATATATATATATATATATATATATATATATATATATATATATATATATATATATATATATATATATATATATACAATACAGCACATGCTTATATATATAAGCCATGTGCAAAGAAGAGCTTATCTTTGCTATATATACATCTAGCAAAAAGTCTTACCCGGAAGATTATGCCATGTCACAACCTCTTCATCACCAGAGTCTTCATCTGTAACTTCTGCATTGGCATTTTTGGGAGGCAAAATTGCGGGTCCTCATCATCAAAACACTCCAACTCTTCAATTATTTCATTCAACGTTAACGGTTGACTCGGACGCGGTCTGAAAACGATTACAGATGTTGATTCTCCTACTGGGCGTTTAAACGGCCATGAACTTTCAAGATAAATAAAGTATGTAAAAATTTACATCGAATGCACTTTTATATTTCTATTTACTAGGTAAGAGGTTATATTATAATGAAATAACTAAATATAGTTAAATTGTAGCTCAAAAGATACATAAAAATATTACCTTTTGGAAGCCATGACGCCAAAAAATACTTCTCGAACTGTAATACTCGAAATCACCCAAAATAACACTCTTTGATAACACAATTCACAGATTCTATGGAAGACATACACCAACTACGTACAATAATGGGCAAAAGGTTAAGCCACAACGTCCGGAAAGTAACTTTAATTGAGGGTAGATTAAACCTATTTTTTTGGGCGTTTAAACGGCCAGTAGGAGCATCTGGGTTAAATTAGGTGTCCATTTCAAAATCTATATCATTTTGGAGACAAAACGGATAAAAAAACTCCGAACTTAGTCTTTTCAAAGTCCTTAATTAAGATAGTTTACATAACTATTGTAAAACATAGAACTCGTGCATTGTACTGGCTTTAATTCCGGACCTCATTGTCGTCTAAATAGAGCCAAACATGTAGGTAATCTAACTAAATATTTGGTGTGCCCAATTGAGCCCTCTTAAGATACGCGGACAGTAATAGTATTGTAAGTAATGCAGGTTTTATGCAGTGCAGTTCGCGCGGAATGCACCAGTCACGGGTAATGTTAAGCTACGGCCATTTTATTACTTCTCCGCATGGATATTATGAAAGCGTGGTTTGTATGGAAGCAGTTTTTTTTGCTATCATAATATTCATAGTTTGAGTATAGAGTAAAACATTTCAGTATGAGGTATTAACTGTTTGCGAGAGGTTAGGATGAAAGGTATCAGGCGTTTGAATGTATTTTTGAGACAGTTAAACTATAAATTATGTTAAAATTAAAATATAAATTATGTTACATCTTCACCACAAATACATTTTATGTGCTTATAAACGTCAAACTGCAGGGCACAGACCGTCTCTCAGAGTGAGAATACGGGCTCAATTACTTATTTTCTGTTTTTGTTTGTTTTCAATGAGAAGGAAGTAGATACAAACAAACATTTTAGTATTATTAGCCCAGTTCATCCAAAAAATTTTCTGGAAGCGATAATTTTTAGTGATAAGAGGACACTGTACTTTGGGTGATATTATCAGTAATATTATGTCATTGATTTTTACACACCTACAATAACTCTTTCTCTATATATCTAACTTTCTTTGATTATAAAGTTGACTTACTTATGTGTTGTTGTTGAATAATAAAAACAGATCTGCCAGAATAGAGAATTTCAACCCCTTACGAGTATTATAAGTAGGATCAACCTAAGAAAAATAAGTGGCTGCCATACTTAACGAACTGAGTCTTAACGGATGCATCGCAAAGTTGCTGTAAATATTCTAAACGTTTGCGAGGCTCGTGACAATGTGAAATGTTAAATAAAATATCTTTCTAGAATCTAAGTTTAGAGCAGACATTGAATACAGAGCAGAAATAACTTAGATTCCTAGGGTACCCAGTAAACAATTTTCATCACCGTCATCACCATAGACAATTAATTTTCAATTGTCTATGGTGATGACGGTGATGAAAATTGTTTTTGAACTAAAACTTTCGTAAGCACAACACATTGTAGACTTTTAGTCCGGATTTACTTACGGGTGTTGTTATATCGGAAAAGTCCGACCGTAAGTAAATCCGGACTAAAAGTCTACAATGAAAATTGTTACTTTCGTTTTACTACTACGTTATTACGTTATTTTCTCCTAATATTCGCTGGTCTTCTTTCCCATAAATGGTGATGAACACTGAACAACCAAGATATCTAGTTAACCAAGAGGAGGATAATGGCTGAAGATGGCCACAGAGTGACCGAGCATCGTCGTTCGATGACTATGTCACATGCGGGGAGGAGTGACAATATTAAGAACATTGCTGGATAGCAGTGAACGAGATTGAACACGATAGGGTTGCCGTGATGAGAAACGGACATTGCTTTGCGGTAGATATCGTTAACGGGTTGGATAAACAGAATATAGATATCCTTACCATAGTTGCCATTTAAGACGAAATTGAATTTATTAGGATTAGGACCTAGTACAATGGACAGATTTACATTTCAGTTGCGAAGTCATCCATAACATAACTAAATTAGAGTGTTGGCGTGAATGTGCGGTGGACTGTACCTTAGAATATCAGAACAAAACCATCAAAACCTTTGATAATTTGAACGCGCTTTGATCAATCACCCGAACAGCTGACGATATAACCGAATTACCGCGTTATTGAATCAACCCAAACAAATTTCTTGTCCTTTTCGTTGAGATAATTATTCAAATACAATTATTGTTTCGACACGACCCCCGACCGCCTTTGTGAGGCGGGAGCCGCGTCGAACGTCTGTGAATAGATCCCTAAATCTTTCCGTGCCTGATAATCTGAACCTGTCTGTCTATCTGCCACTTGTTTGATAAATAGTTGTAGGAATATTGAGGAACAAAAAATTGTCACCATAGATAGACAGAAGGTATGTTTTAGAGTCATCATGATGCAAATATGTATGCAAATAACCTTATCGACCCTTATCTACCTCCACAATTTGGGCCTCTTTATAATGAACATACAGTGTCGACTTAAGTTGGCAGCCTATGAATGTCGTACTGTAAGTCACAGACCTCTCACAGAATGAGAGGGAAGGATTAACCATGCGAGCTCACCACGGCTTAGTCATTTCTTGCACTGAGTCATGTGAACACCTCAGGCACTCAAGCTGACTGTCGCTGTTGACTTCTGTTGCTGCAGAAGCGTAAAAAATTGTTTGTTGATATCAAAGTTTCATTCAGTAATTTTCAGTCCACCAATATCAGCAGCAGTATTATTTTTTATATTTGACAGTCCCATTGTCTCTATTTTAATTATATCATCTCTACCAAATAAGCCAGAAGGGTCGCTACTCTGAAATATACATGGGCAGGTCAGCCTCGTGATCCGAGTTGTAGTGAAGACCGGGAAAAGAACAACGCACAGCAAAAGCGTCAGGTGCTTGCATGTACTAAATACTTAAAGAATGCCCAATAATTTAAGAATGCAACTAAATAAAATGTCCTCAAAAGCTTTATAATGTACAGACGACATCACGTCAATCTATACACACGTGCATCAATTGCCTGAATATAAACCCTGATTTTTAATTAGGCGAACAAAAGTGACATTTGGAGGGTTGCCATTTTATCGTAATTTAAAAATAGTGTTGTAGCCAAAGTGATAGAGTATTGAAAGGTTAGGATGCTATAAAGAAATATTGTAAATGAAAGTATCGCTCGTAGCCCCGGCTGCTGCCCGAGTTATCTTAAACAATCACCAAGGTTATGCAACATAGGGCGCACTCAGTGCATGGATGAATGACCGTCTACGACTAACTCTTGTGGCTTTTCCCGAGCGGTTCCGTGCTTCGCAAGGCACGTAAAGCAGTTGTTGGTGGCGGCTGCCGTCGATGGATCGCACTCGGTGAGCCAAGTCAGATGCCTTAGGGCGGCTTGGAACCTTCTGACAGTAAGACCAGCCACTAGTCTTACAAGTCTCCACCAATCCGGACTTGGCCCACGTGGTGGAGTGTGGCCGATAACTTCCCTACGGAAGAGACCTGTGCCTTCGGTGGGGACGTAATAGGTTGATGATGAAATAAAAATAAATATTCTTATTCACTATTTATTTCTGATAATTCACTTTCAGAGTCTGAATCTGAATCAGATAAATTTATAATAAGTTGTTCCGTCATATTATCAATGAGGTGGTCAAGTTCCATCATTCTGTCCTCTTCTTTTATAACATGGTCAATACAACTTGACCACCGTTGCGGTGTCACTATCTTTAGCCCATCATTAAACAGCTGTTTAATTTCAGCCATTTTGTAGCTTTTATTATTATTTGCGACATACCCCTTTACTTGTGCCTATACCAATTCTATTGGGTTTAATTGGTAAGGGGGTAGTCTTAAGATGGTGACACCGTATTCTGCAGCAAGCTCATCAACTACATATTTCTGATAATTAGGTTTTTCTTTCTTTACAATTTCTAGCAATTCTGCCTTAATTATACTGTCCTCAAAATTTACATTTTTGGACTTCAGCCAGTTTTGTATTTGGTTTTTACGCCACGACATTGTAGGGGTCTTTTCT